>CM042242.1:19791984-20391984 GCA_023566225.1 Romanogobio albipinnatus
TGTAACCAATCAGCAGTAAGGGGCGTATACCCTCATATAAGAGGGGAGGTGCCTGTGCTGCATAGCATGTTCATGAATTTGAAGGTGTAGATGTCAAGATAGGGGTGTGATACTTTTGGGTAGGGCCGTGGTTGTTATCATTTCGCTTACTGTACCTTTAAAGCAGGGGTGACGATTTTCAACCAGCAGTTTCAATGTTAGTATATTCTCCATGTTACCTACACCGAGATCTGCTGGTTTATTTGTCAGCTAAAGTCCGGTGTATGGCGCAAAACTTTATTCAAGAAAAATACGAATATATTTAAAATGATGTATACTTACATCGGCCTCAGCCTATAAAAAAGCATTTTAGTTGGCATGTTGAGATCACATGATCAACCTGGTACTACTTGGCAATACCAGAGAATTTTGTTTAATTAATTTAATCAGGATACAAAAATATCCTAAATATAGCCAAAAACTGAAAATTAAAACTCCCTTTTTTTCCTCCACAGGGTCTGCCACAGGGATTTACATTAGCAAGTTTTGGCTGGAAGTCAAGAGTCCCGATTAACAATATCTTGATGATAAGCTAGTTTTTGGCATTTAAGGACTGGCTAGCCATAAGGACATAACCTCAGCATCTATCTGCTGCCAATCATCAGTGGGGTAACACCGGCGGCAAGCCATCTGAGATTTGTGAGTAGTGGCTAATGACTAGCATTAGGTGGTTAGCGTGTGGCATCTATTAGAATTTCTGTGGGTGTTTTAAGTGTAGAAAACGCGAATGGGACACGCCAGCCTTCACAGACGGCCTGAATGGGAGAAGGAGTGAGCATGGACAACCTTTCGGAGTTTGGAGGCCTTTGTCCGTCCAGCCGGACGGAATGGGAGTGAGTCTACACTGATGTCATGATATGCTTGTCCTTTTTGTCCATTTATAATTAATTTGCCATGTAATATTGTTCTGTGAGATTTTGATGGTGCCAAATATGAATTTTAAATAGATTTTCCTCTGATTGCAGCACAAGCAGCTGTGTGGATGATTTAATGGACGAAGATGAGAAGGACAGAGCAAAAAGGTCTGCGTGTGTTCAGCGCTGTATAGTCATAGTACACTACACATTATTGTGTGATATTTTGAATAATAAAATCCCACATTAGGCTGTAAACCTGCGAACTTCAATTTTGCCCAGAGACAGTTAAGAAATCACACCTTTAAAAGCTCTTCACACTTTCACTCTTACAATGGATTTTCCTTTTGAAAGAGTGTCTAGGGCTGATATATATAGAGAGAAATAGAAATAAATAAATAATGTATGCATCTATGCATATATATACACACACACACACTACCAGTCAAGTTTTTTAATGGTTTTGAAAGAAGTCTCTTCTGCTCACCAAGGCTGCATTTATTTGATCAAAAATACAGCAAAAACTGTATTGTTGTGAAATATTTTTACAATTTGAAATAACTTTTTTTCTATTTGAATATATTTTAAAATGCAATTTAGTTCTGTGATTCAAAGCTGAATTTTCTGTATCATTACTCCAGTCTTTAGAGTCACATGATCATTCCGATATGCCGATTTGCTTATTATTATTATTATTATTATTATTATTATTATTATTATTATTATTATTATCAATGTTGAAAACAGTTGTGTACATTTTTTTCAGGATTATTTAATGAAAATAAAATGAAAAAGAACAGCATTTCTCTTATAAAGCTTTTGCAACATTATTAATGTCTTTACTGTCACTTGTCTATACTGTCAGTCGGTCTATACTGAGACAGATCCCATTCCAATCTCAAAAATATTCTGGTGATTTTTAAGCAGCCGATGGCATTGTCAAACATATCGTAAAAATGATAAACCATCAAATGTGTGTATTAACAAACTTAAACATGTTAAGGTTCAGTCATCTTTTGCTACCCTTCCTGTTTCGAAATCCATACAACTAAAATTAGCTCTTTTTAATATCCGATCATTATCTAATAAATCTTTTCTGATTAACGATCTGATAATTGAAGAGAATTTGGATTGTATGTTTTTAGTTGAAACATGGCTTAATAACACTACTGGCGCAGTAACGCTAATTTTAAATCTGATCATTCTGCTAGACAAAACAAGAAGGGTGGCGGATTAGCAGTTATTTTATCCTCGCAGTTTGTATGTAATGACATGGATTTGGGTGAGTTCACAACATTTGAGTATCTTGCTCTTGAGCTCAGAGGAGAAATATCAGTGCTTATCATTGTATCATATCGGCCACCAAAACATGACCCAGTATTTTTTCAGGAATTATCAGAGCTGATTTCACTTGGTATTACTCGATTCGATAAAATAATCTTGAGTGGAGACTTGATCATTCATATCAATAGAGAGAATGACTTCAAAGCTAGAGAACTCATGAATTTATTGGATAGTTTTGAACTCACTCAACATATCAATGAGGCTACTCATCAACATGGTAACACATTAGATCTCGTTAAAACAGCAGGATTAAATATCGAAAATATCTCTTATCTCAGTTACCCATCTCAGATCATTGCTGTGTCTTCTTTGGTATTAATATAACTCTAATGCAGGTTAGAAGTCAATCAATGATTCAGAAGCCAATTTTAAATGATGAGGCTGTGGTAAAGTTTACCGATATGGTAAAATTGTCTGATCCCATTAGCAATGACTGCTTTTTAAATACAGTGGTTGGAAATTTTAATAATACATTGTCATCTGTTTTAGATATTATTGCCCCACTAAAGGTCAAAAAGAGGTCTTCTGCCAAAATTTCCCCTTGGTTAAACACGAAAAATGTGAGAGAAGCTAAGAGAAGTTGTCGGGCTGCTGAACGAAAAAGGAGAAAAACACGGTTAACAGTTAATTGCAATATATATATATAAAGAAGCAATGACTGTCTATAACAGAACACTACTTTTGGCACAAAAAAAAAAGGTTATTACAGAGAACTGTGGTAACCCTAGAACATTATTTTCTGTTATCGATCAGTTAGTAAATACTGCTCCCATTCATCACGATTTCTCAGCGTCAAAATGTTAATGAAAAAATATCATCAATAAGAACTAGTATTGCCATCGAACAAAATATAGCTGATAAAATATATGATAGAGATGAAACTTTGAGAGAATTTACTTGACTGAAGCTTCGTAAGGCTGTTACTGCTTCTAATTCCACTACCTCATGCGTTGACCCTGTACCTACAACTTCTTTTAAACTAGTGTTTGACAGTGTTTCAAGTCATGTCTTATATATCATAAATACTTCTCTTCAGACTGGCTACTTCCCTGAGGCTTTTAAAACCGCTATTGTAAAACCTGTGTTGAAGAAGCCTAATCTGGATAGTAAAGTCCTGGCTAATTTTAGACCAATATCTAACCTCCCATTTATTAGTAAAGTGCTTGAAAAGGTAGTTGCAGCACAAATAAAGAAAATCAAATTATGGAGAAGTTTCAGTACGGTTTTAGAGCGTACCATAGTACAGAAACTGCCCTTACAAAAATAACCAGTGATCTGAGAATAAATTCTGATAAAAGTAAGGTCTCAATTCTTCTTCTTTTAGACTTAAGTGCAGTGTTTGATACGATTGACCATGATGTTTGAATCAATCTTCTAGAAAAGCTAGTAGGTCTATCCGCTTCTGTATTAAACTGGTTTAAAACATGCATTAAAGGGAGGCATTTTTAAACTTGGAGAACGTATGCTTGGAGAACGTATGTCTGAGAAACATGAAATCCTCTGTGGAGTCCCACAAGGAAGCTGCCTTGGTCCTCTATAATTTTCATTGTACATGCTGCCACTTGGTGACATCATCAGAGAAAACAATGTGTGTTTCCATAGTTATGCTGACGACACACAGCTCTATATTTCTGTTGAGCCAAATGATAATACAGCTGCTAATTCTATTACTACCTGCCTTATGGCAGTAAATAATTGGATGAGTAATAATTTTCTAAAATTAAATGAGGATAAGACTAGTATTCTATTAGTTGGTCCAAAAACTAAGAGAAATGCTGCTCCAGAAGTTAGTCAAATTGACTCTGTGGATTAGACCGGAGGTTACAAGCCTTGGTGTTATTTTAGACTCAGATCTAAGTTTTGACTCCCATATTAAGAAGGTAACAAAATCTTCATTTTCCATCTAAGAAATATAGCTAAAATAAGACCTTTCTTAAACCGGAAAAATGCAGAAAAACTAATCCATGCTCTTATCTCAAGTGGACTAGTTTATTTTAATGAACTTTTTACAGGTCTCCCTCAAAAATCAATAAACAGACTTCAGCTTAATCAAAATTCAGCAGCTCGGTTACTAACCAGAACTGAAAAGAGAGAACCTACAGTGAGGAAAACAAGTATTTGAACACCCTTCTATTTTGCAAGTTCTCCCACTTAGAAATCATGGAGGGGTCTGAAATTGTAATCGTAGGTGCATGTCCACTGTGAGAGACATAATCAAAAAAATTAAATCCAGAAATCACAATGTATGATTTTTTAACTATTTATTTGTATGATACAGCTGCAAATAAGTATTTGAACACCTGAGAAAATCAATGTTAATATTTGATACAGTAGCCTTTGTTTGCAATTACAGAGGTCAAACGTTTCCTGTAGTTTTTCACCAGGTTTGCACACACTGCAGGAGGGATTTTGGCCCACTCCTCCACACAGATCTTCTCTAGATCAGTCAGGTTTCTGGCCTGTCGCTGAGAAACACGGAGTTTGAGCTCCCTCCAAAGATTCTCTATTGGGTTTAGGTCTGGAGACTGGCTAGGCCACGCCAGAACCTTGATATGCTTCTTACAGAGCCACTCCTTGGTTATCTTGGCTGTGTGCTTCGGGTCATTGTCATGTTGGAAGACCCAGCCTCGACCCATCTTCAATGCTCTAACTGAGGGAAGGAGGTTGTTCCCCAAAATCTCGCAATACATGGCCCCGGTCATTCTCTCCTTAATACAGTGCAGTCGCCCTGTCCCATGTGCAGAAAAACACCCCCAAAGCATGATGCTACCACCCCCATGCTTCACAGTAGGGATGTTGTTCCTGGGATGGTACTCATCATTCTTCTTCCTCCAAACACGTTTAGTGGAATTATGACCAAAAAGTTCTATTTTGGTCTCATCTGACCACATGACTTTCTCCCATGACACCTCTGGATCATCCAAATGGTCATTGGCAAACTTAAGACGGGCCTTGACATGTGCTGGTTTAAGCAGGGGAACCTTCCGTGCCACGCATGATTTCAAACCATGACGTCTTAGTGTATTACCAACAGTAACCTTGGAAACGGTGGTCCCAGCTCTTTTCAGGTCATTGACCAGCTCCTCCTGTGTAGTTCTGGGCTGATTTCTCTCCTTTCTTAGGATCATTGAGACCCCACGAGGTGAGATATTGCATGGAGCCCCAGTCCGAGGGAGATTGACAGTCATGTTTAGCTTCTTCCATTTTCTAATGATTGCTCCACAGTGGACCTTTTTTCACCAAGCTGCTTGGCAATTTCCCCGTAACACTTTCCAGCCTTGTGGAGGTGTACAATTTTGTCTCTAGTGTCTTTGGACAGCTCTTTGGTCTTGGCCATGTTAGTAGTTGGATTCTTACTGATTGTATGGGGTGGACAGGTGTCTTTATGCAGCTAACGACCTCAAACAGGTGCATCTAATTTAGGATAATAAATGGAGTGGAGGTGGACATTTTAAAAGCAGACTAACAGGTCTTTGAGGGTCAGAATTCTAGCTGATAGACAGGTGTTCAAATACTTATTTGCAGCTGTATCATACAAATAAATAGTTAAAAATCATATATTGTGATTTATGGATTATTATTTTTTTAGATTATGTCTCTCACAGTGGACATGCACCTATGATGACAATATCAGACCCCGCCATGATTTCCAAGTGGGAGAACTTGCAAAATAGCAGGGTGTTCAAATACTTATTTTCTTCACTGTAAAACACCAGTATTAGCTGCCCTTCACTGGCTTCCTATAAAATTTAGAATAGATTTTAAAGTCCTCCTCATCACATACAAAGCTCTTAACGGACAAGGACCTAACTGTATTGCCAGTTCTTTTGTTAATTATATTCCATCAATAACCCTAAGATCATCTAGTGCAGGTTTATTGGAGGTTGCCAGTTATCGACGAAGGAAAATCGGTGATGCGGCCGTTGCAAATTATGCACCAAAACTATGGAACACGCTACCATTAGATATTAGGAAAGCTAGTACACTTAGTATTTTTTAAAGTAAGCTAAAAACGTATATTTTTATCTTGGCATTTAATTAATTTGGCTAGTTATGCTTATTATCAATTATGTCTTATTTTTTAGTATTTCCTGTATATATATATATTTTTAGTATTTCCTGTATAGTATTTTCCTGTATATGTACATGTGTAATATATAAATATAAATATATATATATATATATATACAGGGAGTGCAGAATTATTAGGCAAATGAGTATTTTGACCACATCATCCTCGTTATGCATGTTGTCTTACTCCAAGCTGTATAGGCTGGAAAGCCTACTACCAATTAAGCATATTAGGTGATGTGCATCTCTGTAATGAGAAGGGGTGTGGTCTAATGACATCAACACCCTATATCAGGTGTGCATAATTATTAGGCAACTTCCTTTCCTTTGGCAAAATGGGTCAAAAGAAGGACTTGACAGGCTCAGAAAAGTCAAAAATAGTGAGATATATTGCAGAGGGATGCAGCAGTCTTAAAATAGCCAAGCTTCTGAAGCGTGATCATCGAACAATCAAGCGTTTCATTCAAAATAGTCAACAGGGTCGCAAGAAGCGTGTGGAAAAACCAAGGCGCAAAATAACTGCCCGTGAACTGAGAAAAGTCAAGCGTGCAGCTGCCAAGATGCCACTTGCCACCAGTTTGGCCATATTTCAGAGCTGCAACATCACTGGAGTGCCCAAAAGCACAAGGTGTGCAATACTCAGAGACATGGCCAAGGTAAGAAAGGCAGAAAGTCGACCACCACTGAACAAGACACACAAGCTGAAACGTCAAGACTGGGCCAAGAAATATCTCAAGACAGATTTTTCTAAGGTTTTATGGACTGATGAAATGAGAGTGAGTCTTGATGGGCCAGATGGATGGGCCCGTGGCTGGATTGGTAAAGGGCAGAGAGCTCCAGTCCGACTCAGACGCCAGCAAGGTGGAGGTGGAGTACTGGTTTGGGCTGGTATCATCAAAGATGAGCTTGTGGGGCCTTTTCGGGTTGAGGATGGAGTCAAGCTCAACTCCCAGTCCTACTGCCAGTTTCTGGAAGACACCTTCTTCAAGCAGTGGTACAGGAAGAAGTCTGCATCCTTCAAGAAAAACATGATTTTCATGCAGGACAATGCTCCATCACACCAAGTGCTGTACTCCACAACCCGTCCAAGTACTCCACAGCGTGGCTGGCAAGAAAGGGTATAAAAGAAGAAAATCTAATGATATGGCCTCCTTGTTCACCTGATCTGAACCCCATTGAGAACCTGTGGTCCATCATCAAATGTGCGATTTTACAAGGAGGGAAAACAGTACACCTCTCTGAACAGTGTCTGGGAGGCTGTGGTTGCTGCTGCACGCAATGTTGATGGTGAACAGATCAAAACACTGACAGAATCCATGGATGGCAGGCTTTTGAGTGTCCTTGCAAAGAAAGGTGGCTATATTGGTCACTGATTTGTTTTTGTTTGGTTTTTGAATGTCAGAAATGTATATTTGTGAATGTTGAGATGTTATATTGGTTTCACTGGTAAAAATAAATAATTGAAATTTAAATAATTGAAATTTAAATAATTGAAAATTAGTTTTTTGTTAAGTTGCCTAATAATTATGCACAGTAATAGTCAGCTGCACACACAGATATCCCCCTAAAATAGCCAAAACTAAAAACTACTTCCAAAAATATTCAGCTTTGATATTAATGAGTTTTTTGTGTTCATTGACAACATGGTTGTTGTTTAATTATTAATGTTGGAAAATTAATCCTCAAAAATACAACTTGCCTAATAATTCTGCACTCCCTGTATATATATATATATATATATATATATATATATATATATATATATATATATATATATATATATATATATATATATATATATATATATATATATATATATTACACATGTACATATACAGGAAAAAACTATACAGGAAATAATTATATATATAATTTTTTTTGTATTTTATTCTGTATGTTGCAGTTGACCTTTTTTAAATTCTTATGTTTGATGTATGTTTTTATTGAACATGATTTTTTATGTAAAGCACTTTGAACTGCATTATATGCCTGAAAAGTTCTATATAAATAAAGTGTATTATTTTTACTTGATCAATTTAATGCATCCTTGCTGAGTAAATGTATTCATTTCTTTAAGTTCTTTCCCAAAAAAAGAAAAAAAGAAAATTCTTACCACCCAAAACTTTTGAACGGTAGTACAATGTTACAAATGTTTTCTATTTCAGATAAATACTGTTATTTTGAATTTTCTATTCATCAAAGAGTCCTAAAAAATGTTTTGCACAGCTGCTTTAAACTTTGATATTAATCATAAATGTTTCTTGAGCAGCAAATCATCATATTAGAATGATTTCTGAAGGATCATGTGAAACACAAGAGGCTGGAATAGTGATGCTAAAAATTCAGCTTTGCATCACAGGAATAAATGACAATATTACAGCTTTTTTTGTATTTTTAATAACATAAATGCAGCCTTGGTGAGCAGAAGAGACTTCTTTAAAAATCGTTGTGTGGTGTAGTGTATTTGTCAGTTTGAATGAGAGTGTACATTTTGTTCCAGTTAACTGTTTTAGTCATTAGGTCATGTTGAAGTATTGAGAATGTCTGAGATAAGAAACTGTAATAATTAAGTTGACTATATAAACCATTAGCTGGAAGCCTAAAATAATTATCTTCAGTTGTAATTAAAATGAAATCGTAAAATTGTTGAAGGTGCATATGGATGCATATAACAAAAGTGTTTGAAATTCTCTACAATTATCTGAGATCCTCATGAGAAATAAAGCACAAAACACCATCATCCCATACAGACTTGACTGGTAGATTCAGAATAGAACTGTCAGTAAACTTACGCCATTAAGAAGTCTTTTATTCCATTTTATATATTTGTGCGTAGTCATGTAGCATGTACATTGAATTTTATATTTATGTATTTATCTTGTATTCATCTATTTTCTTACATTGCAAACCAATTCACACAGACACACACAAACATTCATTCTTCCATCTCTCATTGTCTGAAGTAATATGAGTGTCATCACTTTCCGTCCATCTGTCTCTCTATCTCTCTGCAGGGCGTCCCGTAATAAATCAGAGAAGAAGAGGAGAGACCAGTTCAATGTTCTCATTAAAGAGCTGTGTACTATGCTGCAGGGTCAAGGTCACCCCCGCAAGATGGACAAATCCACCATCCTGCAGAGGACCATTGACTTCCTGCAGAAACAGAAAGGTCAGGGGAAAATCACGTTAAAATATTCAAAGTTGCCCCCGGTATCTAACCAGGTGGGGGGGGGGGGGGTGTATTTGTTGGAAATTTATGTTGATGGCTAACATGCATTACCATTTTTCCTCTCCCAACCTGAAATTTAATTCTCATTCTCGCTTTGATTTGTAATATTAAAGGCTAGGGTAGGCGATTTTCGAAGAGGCTGGCAATAGCGAGTTTGCATACAGCAGTGAGCAAACAAAATGTGTCCTATGGTGACATAGAATGAATTAAGAATAAAGGGGTGTCGCACCAAAGAAAAACAGAAAATAACACTTTTATAGTGGTTCCAAAAAAGTGAACATTTTTAACATCTCCGAGACAAAATCTTACCATGTGCACGTCATGAGCTTCACAGTAACACATGACCTTGAATGGAATCCTTCAACTAATTAAACTTGTCATTGGAAATGCCCGATTTACAATCAGGATATGGTGTCACACCGGAAGACATGGTTTTCAGTGACAAAATGTATCAAGTTCCTACGCTTTTAGAAATATATGGATGGAAAAAAAATTGTAATTTACTAAAATAGACATATATTTGCATATATTTGAAAAATTTCAATAGCTGTCACTCAATGTTTCATACAGTCTTAAGTGAAACTGCACCACAAAAACATTAAGATAGGAATCATTATTTTGTTCCTCCTATTTGTGTATGAAAGGAATATTGCTCATATGTGTGGCTGCATGGAGTTCTGGAGTAAAAAACATTTAGGCATTTATGTAAACTTGATTTTCCAGAGAGGTAAACCTCATAAGGAAATAAACGAGTCACAGATGTTTGTTTTGGTAGACGGTTGGATTTGTTTTAAATCTCTCCACCTCACATCAGTGATGGTCATATTATCATTGCCACAATCGATTTAAACCTTGACCCCATTTTATTAACTCGGTAATGCAGTGGTTTACGCACATTTAGCAAGTATTGATTTTGGACCATGGTTAGAAGAACAGAAGGCCCTTTTTACTTTGTTTGCATTTGTTTTGAGGAGCAAACTGCTGCAAGCTCTTGGGAATGTCACTACCAACACCTTTCAGTGCCAGGAGCTGCTCTGTGATGGGCCCAGTTCCATTTCCTGTCTGAATCCAGGGCACAGCTGTCAGGCTGTCGGCAGAACGTTTTCTGACAGCAGATTTCACTGCTCCTATAAACGGTTCCAGTGCTATTTCCAACTTCCCCCTATCTCAGACTTCCTTACTGTTCAATTCTTTATATTTTTGCCTGTTCCATCCAAACCTGTTAGCCCACACAATCCCTTTCTCAGAATTCCGTAATCAAGTTCATATTCCTAAACTTTTTTATTTCCTGCTGTTTGATGTTTTCCAGAGATCACAGCACAAACAGAATCTTGTGAGGTCCGGCAGGACTGGAAGCCTTCTTTCCTCAGCAACGAGGAATTCACCCAGTTAATGCTGGAGGTAAAGCGTCATATCGGCCTTATCCACCTTCAGTTTTTCTGTAGCCCTAAATTTTCCATACTTCAGTTGTATTTGCCCTTTGAAATATTCCATACTTTAGCTGTATTTCTTAAGCACCATGCTGTCAGTCAACACATCATGTATTTTGCGAGACAATGAGATGCCTTATAGCACTGCTTCAGGCTCAACTAGAAGGAAACGCACATTACAAATAAAGGAAATTGTTTAACTTTAATCATGTAGTGAATATACAGAATCAGCCTGAGCTGCACACAGCATTCCTATAGCCTGATAAACGGATGTTGCGCTTTGTATGGGGCATTTTTGACGTATCCCCAGAGTTTCCAGCATTAAGGAAACATTCACACATGAACACTTCTATTTAAAAACAACCTCAGGCTTTTCTCAGTCTCAGACTTTCCAAGGTACAAGTACAGTGAATCAGGCCTATAACAGCAGTGACACGTGAAGACGTTATGAGTTGGGGAATCCTTCATTTATTTCTCATTAAATAAAGAAAACAATGAAAAAATATTGTGCTACCTCAAGAGCCTGATAGTCAACATTCTGCAGCTGCCAAGGTTTTTCATAACCAGTGTTCTCAGCTTTGAGGAAAGAATTTCTAGATTAATAAATTATATTCCACATTAATTTGATTTTCATGTGGGGACAAGACCAATATTCAAAGTTCAGTTCAGTCATTCACTGAATAATGACTGAATGATGACTCGATAATGACAGAATTTTCATTTTTGGATGAACTATTTCTTAAATAACAGGGAAAACAGTCATTATATTGTGAGAATTTCTGCTGATTAATAATGTCATTTTTTGTGTGTGTGTGATGGCAGGCTTTGGATGGTTTCCTAATAGCTCTTACCACAGATGGGAACATCATATATGTATCTGACAGCGTCTCGTCTCTCATTGGCCATTTGCCGGTAAGTGAGGGTGGTCCAATGCGATTTAAAGAGAACTAGATTTGAATGAACTCATTACCTCTGAGAATGCTGTGTTTTATGCTATTAGTAATATTTGTTTCTAAACATAGTTAAGACAGTCCACACACAGCAGGTTTTCTGTAGGCTGTTGACAACAGTCCTCAGGAAACGCTGCAGATTTTATTAGAGGTTCTGAAATGTATTTGTATAGTATCTGAAAATTAAATAAATAAAATGTCAAGTGCTTTGGCTTATTGCCAGTTAAGTGGTTTAACTTATTACAGAAAAAAAAAAAAATTTATAAACCTGAATCAATGCACCTCTCTTCTTAACGCTGTGAATGCGTCAAAATCCATTCAACGTGTGATCACATGTTGCCAGTCTAATGAGATTTGCTTCCAAACTTTACTGTTTCCAAACTTTACTCTTTACTGGTTCTTGCTGTGTGTGGGTCACGAATGCATTTTGATAATAGTGATGGTTATTTCCATCACTGTCAAACCTATAACCTTTGGCCTTATTAACCCTTAAAGACAGAGACAGCCGCTCGCGGGCTAAAAATAACTATCGTTCTAAAATGTGTTTTATAATTTTTAAACTGTGAATCCAATCTGTATGCTGTAAAATACACCGTAAAGAGGAGAATCTCAGCTAGTAGATTTCAGGGCTCCAGACTGCGACCAAATGGTCGCATTTTGTGACTAAAATTTGAGAGTGTGCGACTGAATTTTACATCCAGTCGCACATGAGCGACCAATAAATTTGCCTGCTGTCGGTACTGGAGAAATTAAGAAAATACACTTACTATTTATAATTGATAGATGTTATATCTGGCAAATTCTAACTTTGCCGGCCTTTTCTATATGAGATAATATTAAACCATTTGTCCGTGATGCATTTTTGCTATTCCCAATTCAGAGTATTATTAATGTTAGCAGACCTTCCGAATGCCTACACACTGGTCCATTTACAAATAGATGTTTTACTTTTCAGATTATAAAGCCATGTTAATTATGTTCTTAATTATGTTTTTTTTTTTTATAAAAAAAAAAAAATAGCCTACAGTATAATAAAAAGAACCGATAAGAATACCGTTAAAGTACCGGATCGATAAACAGTATCGGCAAGAGTAGTAATACCGTTAAAACGATACCCATCCCTATTAGTAATACAGTGGAAATTAGTAGATTTGGTTAGCATGTTGATTTACGGTGTGCGCTCTTGGTAGATTGCGTTGGTCGTTATGGAAATGGCCGCGTCTGTGTTCCTTAATTTGCGCGTCTTCAGTCGATTATTAATAATAATAATAATAATAATAATGAATAATTATTCAAGATTACATTTCTTGTGAAATCATGTTATACATAAGTGCTTCGTATTGTGGGAAATGTAGTGCATTGTGTAGCAAAGATGAAAGCGAGCAGGGAGTGACGTTCCTATGAATACTGCTGTGTCTCAGTCAGATATGGTGGACCAGAACATTTTGAACTTCCTGCCAGAGCGAGAGCACGGAGAGGTGTATAAACTTCTGTCATCACACATGCTCTTGTCGGAGCCTTCTTCTGTGGACCTACTCAACAGCAGTGAGTGTATATATATTCACACAGACACACAGACCATCACACACCTGAAAACACAGATGCAATATGCTGTGAGAGCGTGCCGTCTTATTGCCTGGATGTAGTGTGCTCTATAATTACACTCAAGGCTAATTATAGAGGCTCTGTGTGTGCAGTGTAACACAGATTATCTGTTACAACACCCTGATAATCCCACATACAACGCTTACCCTGACCCCAATCCCTGAGAGAGACACACACACATACTGAGAGATACTGGTAGAAAAAACAGTCACTGTTGACTTATTGATCTCTTTCAATCACCAGAACCACCTCTGTTTCACTGGTCACACTCGTTTGTGAACAAATGAACACACACTCACACACTGTTGAATAGTCTGTCAGGTCATTCTTCTCTATTTTAGGATAATCATCAAAGTCACACTGGGGCCACAGCCATAATAGGACATTAACCTCAACCGCGTGGATTCTTCTGACAAACTGAATTGCTATTATATTAGCTGCTAACAATCTCTTTCCTCTCCCTGTGCACGCTTTCTTTCTTTCAGGTGAGACACATGTTGAGTTCTGCTGTCATTTAGCGAGGGGGAACATTGACCCGAAAGAACCGCCCACATACGAATATGTCAAATTTGTTGGAGATTTCAAGTTTCACAATAATGGTGAGTTTTTATTATTTTTACATCACCCAGAGCCACATGTAACACAAACAGAGACACTAATAAATGATGGATATAGTTATATGTCTGTTTATTACTTTATTCATGAAGTTTTGCTGTGATAGCAAGCATTTGAAGTGATCATGCATTTGTTTCTTCCTGTGCATTTGGTTGAGGAAGAGATTTAATGAGGAGGATGATTTGCCTATGTTGAAATTATTGGTCCATCTCCTCGTTTGCATATAGAATGTCATTGTGAGGTCACTTTTTTTTTTTTTTTTTTTTTTGGAATTGAAATGGAAAGGAAACATTCAAGCCACCACCAGAACAATGCTAGTCCTTTCTATAAACACTTACAACTGTATTATTTAATAAGTATAAAGTTTAAGTACAATATTATAACTACTAGTTGAAACATAACTTTTAAGAATAATATAATATAAAAATATTTTTTTCATCTTAAAAAAAAAAAAATACACATATATACATATATACAGGTGCTGGTCATATAATTCGAATATCATCAAAAAGTGATTTATTTCACTAATTCCATTCAAAAAGTGAAATTTGTATATTATATTCATTCATTACACACAGACTGATATATTTCAAACGTTTATTTCTTTTAATTTTGATGATTATAACGGACAACTAAGGAAAATCCCAAATTCAGTATCTCAGAAAATTAGAATATTGTGAAAAGGTTCAATATTGAAGACACCTGGTGCCACACTCTAATCAGCTAATAAACTCAAAACACCTGCAAAGGCCTTTAAATGGTCGCTCAGTCTGTAGGCTACACAATCATGGGGATGACTGCTGACTTGACAGTTGTCCAAAAGATGACAAAAGACACCTTGCACAAGGTATATATAAAATTATAACATTTACACGTGTTTTTACATAATTTTTTTTAATCATTTATATGTTTTAGTCACTGATATTTTTACTGATATTGTCGGGGTTTTTTTCATCTAAAAAAAAATACACACATGTATGTATATATGTATGTATGTGTATAGTATATACAATTATAACATATTTACACATTTTTTTATTTAATTTTTTTTATAATTTATATATTTTTTTTTATTTATATAATAAATATATATATATATATATATATTTTTTTTTTTTTTTTTTAAGAATCAAGATTGGTATTCATCACATACACCTGTGGTCGGTTGCATAAACTGCTTAGACTAGTTTTACAGGTTAGCAAAACTAGTCAAAGTTATCAAAAAAAAAAATCTTCAAAACTGGTCATACACTTAAAAAGTTAGTTATATAAAAACATAGATTTTTTTAAAATCTCATTTGAATTTGAAAGGCAAGACTGATTACCTCTAACTTACTGCTAGTAGGTCAAACTAGTTCTTAAAGCACCTGCTTAACATAGTGACTGTTTATGCAACTGTCTATAAATAGTATATAAATAGGCAGATATACATAATAAAAATGTATAATTAAATAATAATGCAAAATGCTATAATAAAATACGTATAAAAATAGAAGTAAAAAATACATTTTAAATTAATTTGTGCCGTTCACTAGGTTGTGGAATATGCATGAAATATACCTTGTGCTAAGTTTAATACTTAATCTCTGAAACGGGGTCATTGAGGTTGTTTTTTTTAAACAGAACATGATGTTTTTCTGTTTTCGTTAGTGCCTCTGTCTTCATGTAACGGTTATGAGCTGGCGTTCCCACGCACACTCCAGTCCTCACTAGAGGAGCAGATCTGTCTCATAGCTACAGTGAGACTTGTGACCCCTCAGTTCCTGAAGGTAACAGTGCACAGAATCATATATGCACAAAATCAATATTACACACATACTTCGTGCATTCATCCTTGCGTCAAAGGAAGAACAAACTTATTGTGTGTGTGTGTGTGTTAAAGGACATGTGCAACATGGAGGATGTGTGTGATGAATTCACATCAAGACACAGTCTGGAATGGAAATTTCTCTTCTTAGATCACAGGTGAGTCAAATGCCGCTCCATTATGCAAACGACTCCTCTGATGTTGTGGCTCTGCACTTATTGGTCTGTTGTACTACACTCCGCTAGGTCCATTTAGTAGGTTCATTTGTGACTCTTCTGATTATGTAATTTGCTTCATTCATTCATCATTCGCTGACCCACTTACATCTGCTAATGCAGACTTTCCGCTGTCCCACGCATGGCTGCGAGGGCCAGGGATGTCATCAGATGTGCGTGTGCTTGAATCAATTCTCACACTCATATTGTGATGTTTTTATTCTGCTGTGGCCATTCATAAAATTCAGGATAGAGATTATTTACTCAGGAGGCTTTTCTGAACCCCAGGGAGTTACATAACCGTGTGTGTGTGTGAGTACTGGATGTCCTGTTCCCCACAGAGCTATAATTGGACATTCGAGCTGTCTCGTCAAACTCTCTCTTTAAAGGGGAAGTGTGTAATTTCAGCATCAACAAAAATAATGTGGTTTTCAAACAGGTTTCCCAAACACTTTCTGCCTTTTCCATTGGTCCATTTTTACATTGAGGAATATATAAAATGTACAAATGGTTTACTGTCTGAATATTAAGCCATTAGTATTTAATGTTTGAATTTAACACACACACACAACTGTTTTACACTTTGATAATAATACAAAATGTTTCTTGGGAAACAAATCAGTAGATTAGAATGATTTCTGAAGGATAATTTGACACTGAAGATGAGATGAAAAGATGAAAATTCAGCTTTATCACAGGCATAAATTACATTTTTAAGATATGGGTCAATGACATAACATGCATATTTTTGTGTCTAGGTGCATTATTTCCTTTTAAAATCATTTGATAAATGTATGAGTTTGAATTAAATTTTAGTACATTTAAGTAATACATATTATTTTATGTTTTGTTATCTTAAACCCCCAAAATGTCAGGTGGTGCAACTGTCCGAAACAAATGAGCAGACTAAGAAAACTATTTAAAATGGTCTGTCAATAAAAATGGTCTGTTTTAAAGCTGTTGAGATAACTGAAAAACTTTTGTCCAGAAATGTGTATATTCTCAAATGTCAGGGTGGCACAACTGCAAACATGGCTGTTTTATTATGAATTGACAAGGTAATAACAGGACACATTATAATGCATCATCCAAAGGAGCCCAACTCATCATTGTGGCAGAGTGAAAAGCTTTATAGATCGCTCTCAAATACTGGTAAAAACTGCTCATTTCAAGTTTGAGTAGGTTGAAACACTTTCTATGTCAGTTGGTACAACTACAGTATATATACATACAACTATTGGGTTGTACGGCCTGACATAAAATTGTCACAAAATTAATTTAATAACTTTGTTATTCTTGACTTTCAGTTTTGAAAAGATATTTAAAACAATATTTTATTTTTATCAATATCCTAGCCTGACGTCGTCATACTCAATTCTAGTCAGAATTTGAGTCTGATACTGCTCCGTTGGGCTCCGTTGGGGCGTGTTTAAACCGAACCAGGAAAGACCTCAATTGGATAGACCTACAACCAATCAGAGCAACGGAGCGACGCATAACGCTAGTTGTCAAATGTCAACAGAACTCAACTGCACTGTGTTGCCAAGTCCGCAGGTTGAAGCGACCCCAATGATGTGATATACAGACCCAGGAATGCGAAATTTAGCAGGCAGTCCAGCCAAAATAACACATATTTTACCCCCAAAATGCCATTTTTCCCGGATAAAATTTTTATTTAATTTTTAAATTTATTAAGCTTACATGCCTCTCTATTTACAAACAATATACATGACAGGCTATGGACACCACGCTCTTGCTTATCTCAGTGGTTGCCATGGTGCTGAGTGTTTGCAGACTCATCTGAGCCTCCATGTTTCTTTAGTCTCAAGAGGAAATGCACAGCCGTTTTTAATGGGTCTGAAAAAAGGGGTCATTCTTGTTTTGTAAATTGTGAGATGGTGGTCCAGTGGGTTAAATCATGGAACTGATACGCAGAAGGTTGCTGGTTCGATCCCAGCGGTCACCACCAGTGTGTCCTTGAGCAAGGCACTTTACTCCATGTTGCTCCAGGGGGATTGTCCCTGTCCCTGTCCCTGTCCCTGCCCCTGTAAGGGCACTGTAAGTTACTTTGGATAAAAGCGTCTGCCAAATGCATAAATATAAATAAATATATAAATATAAATTGGGCCAATGCTTGGAATTGTGCATGTGCTGGTAGCAGATATTATGTACTGAACGTGTGTGTGTGTTCACAGGGCCTCTCCTATCATTGGGTACCTACCGTTTGAGGTTTTGGGGACCTCAGGTTATGACTACTACCATGTGGACGACCTGGAGTTGATTGCTCAGTGTCATAAACAATGTGAGTGTTATCTCAAAGTCTCGCGCTCGCTCTCTTTTAAAACTAGGTCAGTGTACTGGCTTGGAAATTTTGTGCTGTTTGTGCAAATCACAGAGGAGCTGAAAATGCCTCCGCCAGGAAAGATGAAAGACCTTGTAAGAAGCTCTCAAATCTTTTATAGAGACTACTGATCTTGAGTGTTTGTGTGCATGCATGTGTGTATTGCAGTGATGCAATTTGGGAAAGGAAAATCCTGTTACTATCGGTTCCTGACTAAAGGGCAGCAGTGGATCTGGCTACAGACACACTATTACATCACATACCACCAGTGGAATTCCAAACCAGAGTTTATAGTCTGTACACACAACGTGGTCAGGTAAAAAACACACAACCATAATTCATACATGTATACTGGAAAGCATGTCTCACACACACACTTGAAAGTACTCACACGCAATTGTGTATGCTTATAAACAAAGACACTTTGCTCACACAAGCACATTTTATGATTAACAATATTTGGTAACATATGTTCAAATGCCTGTTCATAACTTAAAAAATAAAATTAATAGTTAATATGCTTGTCAGCTCAATTAATTGAGTCTGTTTTACAATGTCTATTATTTTTTAACCTCTGTTTCCATCTAGTGGTTAGTTTGTGTTACTATAGATTTGGCCTTCAAAATAGACCATGGCTGAATCCGAAATCACCCCTATACCCTTAAATAGGGCATTATTTGAAGGGACAGCCATTTGTAGTGGTGTCCGAAACCATAGTGGACATTATCGAGTGCACTCATTCAATCCCACTTTGCACCGCAATAACAAGTGTACAGACGATGTACACACAACGGCTGTCTGACTTCACACACTCGTTTTCATTCACTCCTTCAAGTGAACTATATTAGTGGACTAACATAGGGAATAGTGAATGAGGGTTTAGGGGTCGAATTTGGATTCAGCCCATATTCTCAGAAATGCACCACATGACAGAATCAGTCTACAGCAGTGGTTCTCAACCAGGGAGCTGGGGCCCACTAGGGGGCATCAGCAAACAGCAAACTTCCATAGGTTCTCAAGATGACTTGCAATGTTAAAAAAAAAGAAAAGAAAAATGTCTTTAAAGAACCAGTATTCCTACAGTCTTGGAAATCCCTGTATATATGAGGAAGAGTCATTTTAAAAGTGTGATTTCTACACCTGGAAAAGTCCTGTAAATTGATTATTAAATAAACTAACCAAACTGTAAACGTACCACTCTATGGGCATTTTTCTATAGAATAAACCTTTTTCTAGTAATGAAAAGTTCTAGAATATTTTATCGGGTAGTAATTGTCTGTATATTTTGTGTATTTAAAAAACAATCTTTATCCATTACACCACAAACAACTGAAAAAGGTGTCTACAAAACACGCAAGCGGCGCAACGGAAAAAAAGCAGATAGAACCAATTATAATCAGTGATGTATACACTGGATGCAGCGCGATATGACTCAACAAATTCCCAACAGTAAACTGAAGCGCTGTTCTATTTCTGACATCCTTCAAGTGCTCACGCTACATCTGACGGGAAGAACAAATAGATTTGCAACGGTAGCTTTGTCCGTGTCCATCGTAGACCACCTCAAGCTGTTGTGGCTCAGATGTAGACAGTGTTAGAGTCAACAAAGGTTGAGAACCACTGGTCTACAGCTTTTCACGGTGGATGTACAAGATGAAAGAATGAAAAGTAAAAACAAAACACTTTGTCTCTCTCTAAAGTTATGCTGAAGTCCGAGCGGAGAGAAGGAGAGAGTTTGGATTGGAGGAAAGCTCATCTGATATGGCCACATCCTCAGTCAAGGTGCTACACACAAATGATACAGTTCTGCTTTCTGAGTTTTGGGAGTAGTTATACTAATGAGTTTTGTGTTTGTAGGGGCAGGAGGTGTTTTTGGACATGTGTCCTCCTTTGGAAAAAAAACGGGACAGAATCAACAGCGCTCGATCAGTGTCATCACAAAGCTCGAGAAAATCATCACACACAGCACTGTCCGACTCTGCATGTAAGTACAAACACGAACCTCTGCTAACACTTCTGCACTTATGAGGTGTCAATGTGCATAAGAGGGTAATGTGAATGTGAGCCTGTGTGTTTCTGTATCCACAGCGAACTCATCGGTGAGGTACACAGAAGCATGCACGTCGTCACGGCAGTCTGCTTCCATTGGTCCTGAGAAGAGTTCCAGCAGAATGCCACATAATGGAACGAAGGTACAAACATGCACCTCATCATCATCTTCATAGTCATAATTTATATGTGCAGTGATTTAGAGGGGACTTGTCCTTTTAGGGCCCAAGTATTAATGGTGACCCTAACCCTATTAGAACTGCTCCGTTTATTTATTTTTGGATTTATATAAATCTTCTTGACTGCTTCCAAGTGTCTTAGCTACATTTTCACAAATCAACAGGGTATGACTTAAGTCCTTTGCACAGTCCGATATTCGCATGCAAATTTTCGCACGTCAAAAAATAAATTCGACCACACGTTATGTCAGTCACGCTTGCACACTGCCTCTGAAACTTTCGTCCGTCACAAAAAAAATCGTAACAGGTTCGATTTTCTGCGTTTTTCGCATCCGTTTTTCCCATCTACAGTGCTGAATCTGATGCCCAACCTAAACTGCTGGCAATGGTGGTGAATGAATCGCCAGTGCTCAGATACCTACAATTATATATAGCCTACAAATATTATTGTATCAAAAATACTACTAATATTATTATATCACAGCTATAATTATAGCACACCAAGTCCCTGTAAACCGCGTGTGTGTGTGTGCGCGCGCGGATCACTAGGATCAATTGATTCACGGAAATTGGTGGTCTTCTTTTTGTGGCTCCAGTATCGCTAGCAAAGCATCAAACTGAGTCACTGACATTCTAAAGTAAACTTTGAATCGGTCTGGATAATCACGCAGCTCCTTGGTAAGGAGGTGGAACTCTCCTTCCTCTCGATGCGATCGCAGGAGTGGATGATGGAACCATTATTTCCTCTTTCTTTTTCTCTATTTAAGAAGAGAGAGGACAAAAAAATCATCCTCACTACTTGAAGACGGCATTTTGTATTGTTTTGCGTTTTTTTTTCGTAACGCATTCATTAATACACATCGGACTCAGTGTGCAAGGTCTCTGTGCGTGACGAATTTTTCGGATCACTAATACGAAAAAACGCATGCGAAAATTTCAGACTCAGTGTGCAAAGGCCTTTATAGACTAACTTTCATTTATTGGGCCCTATCTTACGACATCAGGCCCGACACAAGTGTTTTTTGCTAGTTTTAAATAGCAAATGCCCTCGCTGAGTTCAGGCTCACTGTTGGCGCATTGCTATTTTGAGGCAGCTGAAAATGACTGCACCATTGATCAACAAAAACCTGGTCTAAAGTCAATAGCGCAGTATTTTTTCTGTTATTTAAAGGGCACGTCGATAATATGCGCATATAGGTGGGTGCACAACGTGCATACACTCTGCTTATTACACACAGGGACACACAGCAGCACTCAAACATTTTTAAATATTAAAAATAAAAGGATTCCACTCTGGAGAAGTGCTCTGTCTTTCCGTTCGCAAATCCCATCACGTAAATAGCGAATCTGCCATGGTGCAAGCGCAACTGGCTTTTAAAGGGAATGGGAGATGAGACTCTGATTGGTTTATAGCACGTTACACCCAAAACACACCCATGACTCATTTAGAGACTAGGTACAACCCTTTTAGACCATGCGTTGTTAAACTAGCAAAAGTGCACCTGCGCTTCAGACCATGTGCTCAGATTGTTAAAATAGGGCCCAAAGTCTTTAAAAACACTAATAATTTAATAAACAATCTTTAGCCATTCTCAAAATAAATGGTAAATATTTTGTACTGTACATTATAATGTTGTGATTTAATAAAACATTTATTTTAGTTTTTTGTGTTTTATTTTTTAATTAACTCAACAGACAGGTGTTTGCAGATAGAATTCAACAGGTGAGGGTGTGTAGATTAGACAGGCAGATGGATGATGACCTCAGATCTGTAGGTCATTAGTTTGTCTCATCAGATGTTTAATAAATCATAAAAGTCCCCACCAATATCCAGGTGAGTTATGAAGGACTCAGACCAACTGTAGCAAAAATGTAACGATTAAATAATACTTACACGTTTAAATAATAATTATACATCACTAAATATTGGTAAAAAATTATATAACCAATAAGTTGCATATAACTGCAGCTCATACTCTGAAATGTATCATAACACTACTTCTGGCAGTAACATATTTATAGTTTTCATTTCTTATCATGATAGTGGCATTCAACATGGTCACATTGCTAATAGTTAGTTAACAGTACAATTTTGCATCATTCTTCCTAAATCCACCACTAGTGTCTCCCTAAAACCACTTTGAATAGTTTTATGGCTCTGTATACTACTTTTTAAAAGTTTAGGGTTGGTAATTTTTTTTTTTATGTTTTTGAAAGAAGTCTCTAATGCTCAACATTCATTTAATCTAAAGTACAGTAAAACCGTAATGTTGTCAAATGTTATTACAATTTTAATTGTTTTATTAAATTTAAAAATGTTGTACAGTGTTTTATGTGTTGGTATTATCAGTCTGTGCGCATCTGAAAGTTTTGTGTCTGTTTGTTTTAGACCCTGATTCAGAGGCAGAGCTCTTCTGAGGCCACGTCACTCTCCACGTCCTGCAGTCAGCATTCCACCATGGTCAGTACTCCCTCTCTCTTTCCTCCATCCTCTCGGTCTCTCTTCCCCTACATGTTTAACTATAGCTACAGTTTAGTGTTTGTTGTAATCTTAGAATAGAAAGATTGTCAACATTTTACCACCGACTGGGTAACGGTGCCCAATTTAGAACCTTGTTTCCCAACAGAAATGGCAGTTTGGGGCTGTAAAAATGGTTTTGCACTGGCCCATAAATCCTCCTGGTCTCAAATCAGGGACCCTGATATTGTAGGCCATGCTGGGATAGTGTCTTCCTCAATGTGTAAACTTAAAAAATGCAGCAACTTTATTTTCCTTGTACATCTAAAATAAAATGATGTGAAAAAATGATGTGAAATAAAGTTATAAATTTGATTTGCCCATTGCAGCTCACAGTGGCATAAAAATAACTCTGAACCTATTTGTTTTGGATTCTAAAATAGCTTTTCAAAATGTTATGGAATGTTGTAGTCAGTTATATCTTCATTCAGCTTAGTGGAAACAACAGCTGGTTTTGAAAGAAGTTCAAAGTTTCCAAAAGGTGGAAAAGGGGTATGTGTGGCTGCACTTGACTCCTTTTTTGTTTTGTTTTTGTTTTATATTTAAGTGTGTGTTCTCAATGTTCTTTGTGCATGTGGGCTACAGACACAATCTCTGTATGGATTCCAGCAGCCTCAGTTAGGCGTCATGCATCAGCTGAAAGAGCAGCTTGAGGAGCGGACACGCATCCTACAGGCCGACATCAAAACACAACAACAAGAGCTGCACGACATTAAAGAGAAACTACAGCTCGCTAACCTACAGGTACGCACATATAATCATAAACTTGCAGTATTATATTTATTTGTGAAAATTTGGGTCAGATAAAATGCATCATAAATAGACAATTTGATGTAAAAAGAGGAAGAAATAGTTCATTTGTTACAGTATTTATTCATCTTTGTTAATGTTAGTTAATAAAAAACATTGGTCATTATTCATGTCAGCTCAGTTCCATTAAATAATATTATCAGATACAACTTTTGATTTTTATCAAAAGCTCAGTTTCAGTCAATCCATGTCAATCTTGAGTAACTATAGAATAGTATTGCATCCTTCATATCTCCGACAAGTCTTTAGTTTTATTATATTTATAAAAGAAAGATAGGCTGTAATGAGTCTTTCCGAAAAGAAAAAAAACGAGCGGCTGGGGGCATATCGTGTAGGCGGAGCTAAAGAATAACGAGCGTGCACAGCTATTGCGTTGAGAGCATCTGAAAGCTCTGACATCCTTAAACGTGGAGAAAAAAACGTTATCCTAAATAAACCATTGAGATCAATCAGATTTAGACATACATATATGATCCAGAATCTGAAATTGAACAGGAGAAGCAGCAACGACGACTACAGCAGGACGTCTCAATGGTATGTACTGTCTGTAACTGTAACTAACTTGCACGTCAGACTAGTACGTGTTTACATAGAAAAACAATGGAATAGTAGCGCATTTGAATGAACGAGTCGATCGCTAACAAATCAAAGACATTTGAAGCAGTTTTACTCACCGTCTGCTTCCAACATACGACCGTGAACCTTAATTGCTGGAACCGCTCCATCTTTCAGCATTAGACGAGCTACAAATCAGGACACTTGCACAACTCCGTTGCTGCTCCGGAAAAACAAACTCCATCCACTGTCCCATTAACACCGGGTTCTTTGGGAATCTGTACAGGGTTGTCTTGCCTTGACAACCAAAAACACACATCTTTGGTGACATTGTTGATTTCGTGAAGTCCTGTGACCGCAACGCAGCTGGCTTCCCTAAAGCGTCTGCTCTCTCTAGTTGTGCACGCGCCCTTCCGGGAGAAGAGCCCGTACGGCCCGTACAAGGACATTCCGCCCTATCTGACATCAGATAGACCCATACTCGAAATACTCCATCAAACATCAAACTTTAAAAAAAGTTTGTCCATGTTTAGGATGGGAATCCAAGTCTTTAACAGTGTAAAAAGCTCAGTATGCATGAAACAGCATTTAATCCCCCCCCCCCCCCCCTATAATATTGTGAATAGTACAATAGAATAGAATAATAGAATAGAATAATATTGGGGGGGGGGGTGAATGTAAAGATTACATTCTTTAATCTTTAAAGAATGGAAAGTTCAAAAGAACTATTTATTTTGAAATCGATATCTTTGTAACATTATACGTCTCTTCACTGTCACTTTTGATCAGTTTAATGCATCCGTGCTGAAATGTATTAAAAACTTTTTTTTTTTTTTTTTAAATAACTACTTGCTGACCACAAACTTTTGAAAAGTAGTGTAGATATACAATTTCCCTTCTCTGTAGAAAAAATGCTACTGTATTTACAGAGGAAGTTATTGTATTGGAAGCCTTACATCATTTATTATTAGGACTAAAGTGGTCTGATTCTGAACAGTGTGTTTGGATCGCTGTCTTGCAGATGTTTCTCCAGCAGCCGATACAGGGAGAGCTTGCCGGTTCTGTTTCACTACAGCAGGGTCCAGGCAGGCCGGCCCAGCCCAGCACACACCCCAAACCTCAACACTGTGTTTCACATTCATCACACACACTGATCAGAGAACAGCCCAGTAGCTCATCTGCTCAGGTACACATCACACAACACACACACACACATTACTCACCCATGGACTTACACACTGATGGTTGTCTTGTGTTTATGTGTGTTTAGGGGCAGCAGAGACTGATTCAGACTGGACACATTCAGGCCGTCAGTGTTCCAATGCAGACACACACCAGCCTCACCACACCCTTTTACAGCAACCCAATGATGTTCACATCCAACCACGGACACAGACCCCAACTCGACACACACTGCCAAAGACATACACACACCGACTACAGCCAGGATGGACAACTACGGTAACAACACACCTTAACACACTGAAATTTGAATATTCAGACTGACACAAACATTTGCACGTTGTCAATGCAACAGTTTTTTTTACAGAGCGTTGTTCTCTGGGTTTACAAAAGTTTTTCACATATAAGTGACAGTGAATAGCAGAGGAAGAATCTGGAACTCTTGAACTTTGATTGAACCCATCTGCCATTTTTGATGCATTGGTCTAAACCAGGGGTCTCCAAACTCGGTCAGGTGTGTTTATTTGGGGTTGGAGCTAAACTCTGCAGGACAGTGGCCCTCCAGGACCGAGTTTGGAGACCCCTGGTCTAAACGGACAAATCTCTTATGAAAATCAGACCAAATTTTTGTGTGAACATGTGCTTCGCCTTTTATAATGTTCCAGCTGTAAAACCTCTCCTTTCAATATTATCAAATTAGGTAGACATTTATATTCTGGTCATTTATGTTTTAGAGATCACAAGAAAAACCTTGAGGCTTAAACCGTATCTCTGGTTGGAATAGCAGTTTTAAAGGAGTCATGACATGGATATTTCTTGAGATCACTTATAAAGTTGCACAAAAAACAAAAATATTTTTTCACCTTCATTCTGACCCTCTGTCTGTAATGATCTGTTTTAAGGGGCAGCTCCTTTAAGGTCAGTAAACAGCCACTGTTATGATTGGCTAAAATCATTACATGCATAAGAAACTGTATCAACGCCTACTTGCGTTGATATGGTTGATGTGTGTAAGTGTTTTGAAAACATTATCTATATAAAACCGTCATTTACAGACAAGGCATTATGAAATAATTCACTTGTGGTTTTTGATCCAGCTGCTGTCAGATCCAATACAGTTGGCTGCTTCGTCTTTCAACAAAAGTTTCTTTGCAAATTCTCCATTACACGCCTCAATTACAAAACAAAATGCTCCGAACAAACATACAATCCTCCAGCGCGATCCAGGACGCCATTAAATTAAACCATCCACTTGTTCCCAACGCTGGTATCCTGCTGAAGTCTCTTCAGAAATTAGCAAATGAGCTGTTTAAACAGGATGGGTCAAAGCGAATATTCCTTTATGCTTCCCTTTACTTTTCCATTTGTCCTCTTGACGAAAGACTCGTGCGTGGAGTACATCAGAAACTGAATGTGCATCCGTATACTCTATCCAGTGTAGAGGGCATCATTGATTTATAATGGATTCTATCACATATATCAAGAGACAAAGGCAAACATGATTTCTCATGTCATGACCGCTTTAATGATATTTAAACCAGTTTAACAACAACCATTAATTAGCTGTTTCTTAATAAATAATTAGTGCTGGGCAAATTAACACCGTCCATTATTTTTTTCATTTTAACGCATTAAAGATATTTAACGTAATTAACGCAGCGACCGGTTTTATTTCCATTTTTGCCCAGCGTTACATTATATGATCACGCTCTTATGCATGTAAATGCTTTTAAACCATATAAGCGCGACAAGACACGAGAATGCACTGTGTCTGTGTTGGTGCTTCTCAATCGGCTCTCTAGTTCAGTAGCCAGGGCACTGATCAGGGAGTCGGCCACATTCATGTACACGATTTACTGATTCACCACCTAGGAAGCTAGGAAGTTCATCAAAGAACAAGGGTAACAGAGAAAATTGAAAATTGCTTTAAGGATGATTCATCTAGATTTAATTTATTATTTATGCAGTTAAGAAAGGAGTTGATAACTTTATTCAATTTCTGTGTAGACTATGTGGGAAGACCATGGGTAAATATAACATTTATTATAATGGGTTTATGTAAAGATTGTTCAATTAAATTAAAAGTTGTTCTTTTTTAAAGCCAAATAAATGTTGAAATTGGTAGCTTTCAGTTATACTGTAATGTAACGTCATTAATGTTTCATAGAGACATCAGTGATACTGGCCTTCATTCATAAAAAGATGCTATCACAACACATATTTAAAATTTGCTGTCTTTAAATTGTTTCTACATTAATTTGGAGAGTAACTGAAATTAATACAATATAAAAATATAAAAAAATGCATAGTGATGTCTGTACAACAGAACGAGAAGTGATTTCTGATTTTGGTTATATCACAGATTGTAACAAGACATGTTCCCTGATCTGATCAGTAATATAATACATGGTTTCTTTTTTTATTGGTAGGATGCTGCTAAACCAGCCAATGCAGACGCTTGTACCAGACAGCAATGGGGGGGCTCAGTCTTCCCAGTGCAGCTCAACTATTCAACAAACCAAGTAAGTGTGTGTGAATTTGAATGTAAAGCCATAGACTTGAGCTGAATTCAGAAGAACATGCTAGCGTACTACTTTTACTATTTCTGCCATAACCTAGTACAATAATATACTATTGTGAATTCACCAATATTGTTTATTGTCTGTTTGTGTTCCAGATATCCTCTGGACCAGCAGATGATGGCTCCTTCCTTCCCTGTGCAGCAGGTGAACTGTAACGCTGTGCTTGTCCCGTCCCCCGTCTTCACCTCACCAATCATGATCCCCCATAATAGTTTCATCACCCATCAAGCCCCACCCACCTACACACCTCACCCGTCGGCTGCCCCGCACAGCATACCACTACAGCAACCTCAGCAGTTCTTTCAGGTAAACAAACACAATTTGTGATTCTGATTTACAGTTTCTTCAACTGAATCATATCATCTTGAATCATGTTTTGTGATCCATAAACATTCTGGTCAAATTCTGTCTCCCTTTCTTTCTTGAAGATGCAGCCTCAGGGTCTGATTCACAGTGCTCCCACTCAGGCCTTATTCCACACCCCTAGCGTTCCACAGCAAAGCATTGTGGGATATGTACAGCCACAACAGCAACAACAACAACAACAACAGCAGCAGCAGCATCACTCACATTCCGGCAACCTGTCGGACTACAGAAACATGCTCCCACGGTAGCCCCGCCCCCACGGGAGAAGACAAGAGGTTGCCAGCGCGTTGAGCATTTAGCTCTGAAAGGCATGATGGGAAGGGACTCTCTCGGCTTAGAGGAAGGCTCGGTCCCGAGCCAAACCAAATCGAGAAAGCCAAAGTCCCTTAAACTTCCCATGACAGCAAATGATGGTGATAACGCCACGAGGCCCAAAGGCTCTGCCTGGCCCGGACTGCACGCAGAGGATGCTGGGAGATGAAGGAGGAGCCCATAGGGGCATGACCCATCTGTTATTCATGGAGCCAGGGGTCACAGAGCAGTCTAGCAGATGCTCCGTTGATAGAAAAAGTACAGAAAGCCGAAAGGGTTTTGGCACTGTAATGTTACAGCCGGTTGACATTATCTGGACTTTTTAACAAACAAACAAACAAACACAAACAGGACAAAATCAACTAATCAAGTAATGCCTTGACAGAGCTTAAACTCAATGCAGAGTCCGCCGAGTGTGTTGTCACATGATCCGTTCTCAAACACATACTAAAGTACTAACTAAAAGAGAAATCGCCCCCCCCCACCAAAAAGAAGAAAAATACATGGTCATGAACTGCTTTTCACACATCATATTTCATATGTGTATGCTGATGAGAGGAGCTGGACACAGTTCAGTAAAAACCCAATGTTTTAAAAATGCATAAATTTGGTTTCCAGTTATCATGTGCAGAGCAGGTTCGGTCCCCTTATGTAGTTACGTTAACGCTAACATAAGAAACTTGAATCACATTGTATATTTCAAATATTTAAGAACAATTTTGCTAAATTTTACTACTGTTGAGTTCAACTCAATCCCTGTTACTTTTTTTTTCTGGATCCACTTTATTGTACATATAGTTCCTCCACATTATGTGTTCTGGATGGTCATATTTCAGTACGTTTATTTTGGTTTTCATATTTAGGCTAACATCTAGACAACTCCTCAAGAGAAGCATCTTCGCTTCCCTGATCGAACGGTTCTTTGATTTTTTTTTTAATTTTATTTTTTTTATGTTAATGTTAATGTGGTTTGCATGTCCACACAGTAAAATTCCACTGATCTGATGTCAATATAAACAGATGAGCTAATATTTAGTTTCAGTATTACATAGGGATGAAGCTCTGTCTAATTTATGCTTCGTAGAGGAGGGACTTTGTGATTGTTTTACGGTGACGGGCGGAAGTGCAGCAGCAGTTTAACTGTGATTAACAAATGAAGATAAAATAAGACAATAATGCAGACTGAATGATTGAAGACAATCATAATTGTCAGGCCTGCAAAATGGAAATGTTCTCATCTGCCTGTGTGTCACTTGGGCTCGGTGTTTCACAAATACGACTGCAATATTTGTAAAAAAAACAAACAAACAAAAAAAAAAAACCTGCACTTATTTTCTTGGTGGTGTAGACCAGAGGTGCCCAAACTTTTTACAACGAAGGGCCAAAAATCCAATTTGATTGAGGGCTGAAAGTAAAAGTTGCATTAAATCAAACTGTTAAGTGTTTAACCTTTGTTCCCCTCATTTATGATTTCATAATATCAAAATATTACAGCCAAAGTTAAGCAGATTGCAATGATGTTTTAGTTACTTTTTAAACACCAACTGACATTTAACAAAATGAAAAACAAAAAAGAAAAGAATCTTGAACATTTTAGAAACAAAATTAACATTTGAATTAATCCACAAATAAATTAGAAATAATATGCAACGTAGATTTGTATTTCAGATGACAAACATTGACTATTAAAATATAAATGAAGTATATCATTAATAAGGGAATTCTAGGCTAACCATCAACGATGGTTTCCAAACACGGAAAAGATTTTCCTGCGTTTTTCATGTAGGCCTACATGCGACAATCCCCGTTCACACGGATCTGTGAAAACGACTAAAAACGTTGTATTATGCTGCCAGGCCAGTAGTTGGTGATGTCACTTTGTAAAGAGACACTACACATCTATAGACTGAACACGTAAGATGCATATGCATGGTGTCACAGTTTTCACACATTTTTGTAGTAAATTAGTTTTAGTTTATACAGAGACGGTAAGGATATCATATTCAAAAACTTGCACTTTAGGGGGGTTGTTTTCTTTTGTTTGTTCGTTTTGTTACTGTATATAAGAAAATTACTCCTGGAAATTGTATTTATTTCAAGTTATTTTATGATTGAATAAAAAAATTTAATTGACAAAAAAAAGAAAAAAAAAAGTGCACTTTTAAACCCTTTTTCAAAAGTTTTCATTTCAGGGCCCCAAAATGCAGTTGTCATGTAAAAAAAAGTTTTCTGTTGGCAATGCTGTATCTTGTTTCATACAAAAGCAACTGCCGCCATCTTGCGCCTCTTCATTTATTCATTGCATTGAAAAAAGATATCAGAGAACTACAGTTCAGTATTAATATGACTGTAATATTGTTGAGTTTTTGTTGCCGATTGCACATTATCTATTGCATAACACATAATAAACATAAGGCAAGTTACAGCACAGAGTATATTCTCCAAATATTACCACATGCAAAGTATATCTCAACTGCATAGGGACGAGAAAACAAAAAAGTAAAAAATTGACGCACACATTTATGAATAATAATGCAGAATTTAGAAATTGGCAGCATGATTTTTCTTAATTTAACGTGTGCAAAATGTGAGATGGTGGTCCAGTGGGTTAAACCATGGAACTGATATGCAGAAGGTTGCTGGTTCGATCCCAGCGGTCACCACCAGTGTGTCCTTGAGCAAGGCATGTTGCTCCAGGGGGATTGTCCCTGTAATAAGGGCACTGTAAGTCGCTTTGGATAAAAGCGTCTGCCAAATGCATAAATGTAAATGTTTCCTCAATCTCGCATGTTCCGCGTTTGTTGTGGCAGCACGTGTGATTATAATTCGAGACGGTCTCAGTAATAATAATTCACATAAACGATTATTCAATTCCGTAATGCACTTTCATTATCAGGTCGATACTTTTTTCACCCCTATAGTCGTAAGTGGTCCTAACAAGCTTCTCATTGTAGGCGGATGGGGCACAGAATGGGTGTGCCAAACAACCCACAAGGGCTGCGTTAGAGCCTTCGGAATCTTGACTGATTGATGGAAATTAAGCCGCTGTAAATTCAGAGAAAAGGAAACCGTTATGCTAATATGCTATCTAGAATTGTGAATAAAATAAAATAAATATATAGTATAAGCCCTATCTGGAGTGGAAGAAAATGGAGAGTCAGGTTTACTTTAAAAATATTTGTCAGGTGACTGTGCGTTTAAACAGTACCCTTGCAGACAAATCTTCTTGTCTGCTGTATTTTCCCCCTCATGGCAAGTCAAAGGTCATCACGGGCCAGCTTTGGTTTGGGTATCTCTGGTGTAGACACATGCGTGTCGGGCAAAGGGCAAAATAATTTCAGAAGTTCTGGAATGTTGTGAACACTCACAGACACACAAACAGGGAGGGGGGGGGGGAGGCGGAATCAGACAATCGTAAAATCTCAATTGGTTTCTTCTTTGTGGAGCTGCGCTTTCCTCTGTTCTGTCACCCGTTGCACATTAAAGACTGGTGCTGATTATTATTATTTTTTTAAACTTAAGAAATTTCTGTTCAAGAAAGCCTAAGATAATCATGTGCCCTTCTGCCTGTTGTGAGATGCGAATCGAAAAACAAGAATGTATGTAATTTATACTTAGATTTTTGTTTTTAGTCAGGTATCTTTTCTTGCATTAGCAAGAAACACTTCATATTAGTGCCGTTTGAATGAAAGCGGCAAGTATTTTTGTATGCAAAGATCCTCGACATTCCTTCAGTCATGTACGGAAGTGTGAAAGTCCCTGATGTCACATTCTCAGGTGTGACATCTTCTGTAGCTTGTTAAACTTAAGCTTCAAATCAGATGTTTCTTACACGCAATGGAAGCACTCCAGAGATTTTGACATTTCCAAGAGCTCATTTATGGCCCCAAGTGTCCCCAACCTGCCCATCTGAACCATTTCTAAATGTTTTTCAAAGGTTTGTGTAGAGTCTGAATTGTGTAACCGGTTCACCTCTGTGTTTCGTTCTGCCTTCCTGGAGTGGCACTAGAAAAGACGAGGAAGATGTTTGCCGTGTTTGTGTTTCAGATGGTGGCTAGCACAAAGTTTTAGGGTGTTCTGCATCAGTGCCTCCTGTTTATCATCATCTGCTGCTCTGAGATTATCTTTGGGTCTCACAAATGCTCTGTGTCTGTAGACAAGAGAGATTTTACTTTGACATGTTTTCGTAACCCAATTTAAGGATCCATCTTGGAAGACTGATTTCAAAATGAGCAGGACGAATAAATCCAAAGGTTGCGATTTAAGCCAATCTGATTCAGTCTTCATGTGACGCCATTTTAGATTGTGCATCATCCCCCGAACAAAACCAGCTGCTTCGTCCTTCTTTTAATGCCCACTCTTGGTGTTTTCATGAAATGTTTTGTCAGCCAGGCTCAAACATTTAGTCTCGAATGTTGTTTTGCAGATGTTCATGTATTTTGCTGTGTCGTCTGCATATGTTTTTTGTGTTTGCTCTTTGTGTTCATTGACTGGGTTGTGAGTGGTAGATGATACCTGTTCTGACTGTCATCTTCTTTCTCTTTTCATCCTGTGAAACTATGGTTGTGGAGATTGCACTTTATTCTTTCCCCCTTCTTAGCTTTTTGCTCTCTCGTTCTCTCTGGCCTGGATTTCTCCCCAAAAGTGTCTGTTCCGATGAGGTTTTAGGCCTCGTGGATTTGTGCGAGTGTGTGTTGTGAGCGTATGTGTTATGTGTGTTAGCCAGGTGACATAACTCTCGCTGTGGGTATGAGAGCGTCAATGCATTTATATTCTACCAGGTGTGGGGAAGAAACGGAAAACGGCACCTGGTATAAAGAGCCATCTCTGCTGATACTCTGCAGATAATACATGGAAGATATTGTAATATAAGACATACAAAAAGGTTTAGAAAAATATAGTTGTTTATTTTATAATATGTCAAATAGATTGAAATAAATGTATATACATTGTATGATTTGAAAGTAAAAAAAAGAGGTATTTTGTAACAGATTCATTATTGAAGTGTCTTACTTTTGGGGACGTAAAGCTTTCTGTTTGTCAGTTCAGCGAGTTGATGTTGCACAGTCAATGATTTATGGCTTGTTTTTCCCCCTTTTATTCTTATGTGTACATATACCATCACAACAAGCTTTAACATATTGTTAATATTGTTTTAAAAGAAATTAATAATAAAAAAGTTTACATTCTGAAACGGCTTGGATATGTTATAGTGACCCTGCATTATTTTTCAACAAAACTTATAATTATAAACAAAACCACTTTAGTTTAGTTCACCCAAAATTTTTAATAATGTCATTACTCATGTCATTCCAAACCTGTAAGACCTTCGTTCATCTTTGGGAGACAAATTCATATATTTTTTATTAAATCCAAGAGCTCTCTGACCTAGTGATGCGTAGTCGACTCCAAAAGAGTCGATTCCTCGACTCTGAATAGCCCCAGAGTCGGGGTCGACTCCAGCACAGGAATCGACTCTCGGTGTCGACTCTGTTGCTGTGTCCGAAATCGCTCACTTGTTTAATAATTCTCTAATCCCTATAAAGTGCATGGCAGTTGAGAGCGCCATAAGCAAGGAGTGAATGAAATGAAGCGAGGAATTCAGACACTGACGTAAAACATCGCGTCAGAGAGCTGTCGCTGCAGAAACTTCACACACATTTATTTGAGTGCTTACTTTCGAAAATGAAAAAACAGAAAACAGTCACAGCGACTTTAGTTTGTAATTATACATAGGCTTCCTCCATGCTAGCTTTAGTTTAATTGATAGTGCCTATTAATGCAATAAATATAAATTTGGTTTTCTATGGTTAACCTTGTGTTCATAATCATTAAACTAAATCCTAAAAAAACTCACATCAAGAAGAAATACATGAATAAGTGTACATTATTATATTTATATCTTTAACTCACCTTTTAAGACAATGATCATGTGCGTTTAGCCCCATCACTCGACAACAGCTTTTTTCATGACTTTTTTTTTCCTGTGTACAATTAGGTATCGGCAACAGCTATAGGTAGAAACGCTGAAAGCCTCATCCAGTCATCGCTAAATTGGACTCATTTGGACGATCACACTAAAAGGAGCGAGGTTTTAATAAGGGGATTTTAAGGCTTTGTGTTGGGGGAGAAATAATTTAAGTGTGTAACAACTGCAATTTTGTCTTTTTTCTGACCCTGTTTTGATGTAAAGTAAATGGAATCGAGGAGTCGATTCCATAGACTCCTACAGTGGGAGTCGGGAATTGGAGTCGACTCCAAAAAACCTCGAACATCCCTACTCTGACCCCTCCTTAGATAGCAATTTAATGACCACTTTAAAGGTCCAGAAAGGTAGTAAAGACATTGTTAAAATTGTCCATGTGACTACAGTGGTTCAATTTTATGAAGCGACGAGTATACTTTTTGTGTGCAAAAAACAAACAAAAATAACGACTTTATTCAACCATTTCTTCTCGTCTGTGCCAGTCTCCTACGCTGTTGACGTAGTGTAAACAGTGAAGCACTTCCCGAAGTTCTACGGTTCACCATTGGCTTGCTCCTGCGCGTGAACAGCATCAGCCAATGGTAAGCCTGTGTTCTGACGTTAAGACTGACACAAAAAAGTGTTTTCGTTGCTTCATAAAATTAAGGTTGAACCACTGTAGTCACATGGACTATTTTAGCTATGTTTTTACTACCTTTCTGGGCCTTGGAAGTGGTAATAAAATTGCTGTCTATGGAGGGGTCAGAGAGCTCTCAGATTTCATGAGTAAATAATGACAATTTTTCATTACATCACATTCATCCCATTCTTACGAAAATTGTGTTATTCCAACACTATTTAATTAAACAATAAAAAAATCACTTTGGGACCATAAAAAAATGTAGGACCATATTTCTTACCACTTATGCCTGGTTTCACAGACACAGTTTAAGCCTAGTAGTCCCAGACTAAAATGTATGTTTGTGTAGCTTCAGTGGCATTTTTTTTTTTGTCTCAAGATGCACACCAGTAGGCTAATGTTTTTTTTTGTTGTTTTTTTTCAAAAGCACATTTATAAAAAGTATATTGTGCACTACTCGCGGCTTAATCTAAGCCCTGGCCTCTGTCTGAGAACCTAGGCCTAAAAGTGTTAGACACATGGGAACAAAGCTGTCGTGTCCTCCGTGCCTGTAGTTGGCGCTGCGGCTAACTTTCAGTGTTTTGTGCTGCTCGTGATTCGGGAAGAAGAAACACGAACTCGCCGCCGCGCGCTTAGAGTGTGTTTACATTTCGTGAGGTTCGAGCTGACTTCAAATTGCAATAAATGACACCGTTATAAGCTATACAATCGCATTCACTTATATTATTTCAAAATGTAGAACAATAATAGAGTGTAAAGGTTAGATATGTAAGCTTAGCAAGTCTATATCCTGTAACGTTACACACTCACTCTCATATTCTATTAAACATCCTTAAATGTTTCGATCTGGTTCTGGCCAAATCGCGTAACGTTAGAGGTTTGGGTCTGGATCCGGATGTTCTAACCGTCTCTGGTTTCAGTGATGGCAGGTCCAGCGGATCACAGTGACAGCGTGACCGGTTCTGCTCTTCAGGCGGTGTTTGAGCAGCTGCGGTCCGCACACACTCTCTCCCTGACCCTCGCCAGCCCGCTGTGCCTGGCTGTCATCGCTCTGGACCGGTACTTGAGCTCACAACAGCCCTCCGGTGAGAGCTACAGCTACGACCTGACGATCACGGACGGCCAATGGAGGATGAAGTGTCAGCTGGCGGACAGTCTGACCCGCTGGGTCCGGACGGGCTCGCTGCGCTGCGGTTCTGGGGTCCTGGTGTCCCAGCTGTCATTGTTTCACGATGAGACGAGACTGAGTCACAGTTTCTTGAGGATAGACGGCATTCACAGCGTCGTAGAGCTTCCTGAGAGACTTCTGGCCATTAAAGACGTAGAGAAAATCCCGCAGTGGTGTCAGGACTATGTGACCCGAACCGACGGACCTCTGCAGCTGAGCAGAAAATATTATTTACCACTGTGGATAAACGATGATCCTTATGGGAGCGTATGGATTTCGAACAACCCACCTCCAGACGTGGTTATTGATGGTACGAGATCAGATCAGCAGTGTTCAATTTATATATACAGGTCCTTCTCAATAAATTAGCATATTGTGATAAAGTTCATTATTTTCCATAATGTAATGATAAAAATTAAACTTTCATATATTTTAGATTCATTGCACACCAACTGAAATATTTCAGGTCTTTTATTGTTTTAATACTGATGATTTTGGCATACAGCTCATGAATAAATTAGCATATTTTATCCGACCAATAAAAGAAAAGTGTTTTTAATACAAAAAAAGTCAACCTTCAAATAATTATGTTCAGTTATGCACTCAATACTTGGGCGGGAATCCTTTTGCAGAAATGACTGCTTCAATGCGGCGTGGCATGGAGGCAATCAGCCTGTGGCACTGCTGAGGTGTTATGGAGCCCCAGGATGCTTCGATAGCGGCCTTAAGCTCATCCAGAGTGTTGGGTCTTGCGTCTCTCAACTTTCTCTTCACAATATCCCACAGATTCTCTATGGGGTTCAGGTCAGGAGAGTTGGCAGGCCAATTGAGCACAGTAATACCATGGTCAGTAAACCATTTACCAGTGGTTTTGGCACTGTGAGCAGGTGCCAGGTCGTGCTGAAAAATGATATCATCTCCATAAAGCTTTTCAGCAGATGGAAGCATGAAGTGCTCCAAAATCTCCTGATAGCTAGCTGCATTGACCCTGCCCTTGATAAAACACAGTGGACCAACACCAGCAGCTGACATGGCACCCCAGACCATCACTGACTGTGGGTACTTGACACTGGACTTCAGGCATTTTGGCATTTCCTTCTCCCCAGTCTTCCTCTAGACTCCGACACCTTGATTTCCGAATGACATGCAAAATTTGCTTTCATCCGGAAAAAGTACTTTGGACCACTGAGCAACAGTCCAGTGCTGCTTCTCTGTAGCCCAGGTCAGGCGCTTCTGCCGCTGTTTCTGGGTCAAAAGTGGCTTGACCTGGGGAATGCGGCACCTGTAGCTCATTTCCTTCACACGCCTGTGCACGGTGGCTCTGGATGTTTCTACTCCAGACTCAGTCCACTGCTTCCGCAGGTCCCCCAAGGTCTGGAATCGGTCCTTCTCCACAATCTTCCTCAGGGTCCGGTCACCTCTTCTCGTTGTGCAGCGTTTTTTGCCACACTTTTTCCTTCCCACAGACTTCCCACTGAGGTGCCTTGATACAGCACTCTGGGAACAGCCTATTCGTTCAGAAATTTCTTTCTGTGTCTTACCCTCTTGCTTGAGGGTGTCAGTGATGGCCTTCTGGACAGCAGTCAGGTCGGCAGTCTTACCCATGATTGCGGTTTTGAGTAATGATTTTGAATGAAATTTTGCAGGTGTAATTTTGATTCAGATGATTAGGTTAATAGCTCGTTTAGAGAACCTTTTCATGATATGCTAATTTATTGAGACAGGAATTTTGGGTTTTCATGAGCTGTATGCCAAAATCATCAGTATTAAAACAATAAAAGACCTGAAATATTTCAGTTGGTGTGCAATGAATCTAAAATATATGAAAGTTTAATTTTTATCATTACATTATGGAAAATAATGAACTTTATCACAATATGCTAATTTATTGAGAAGGACCTGTATATATATATATATATATATATATATTCTGTGTGTACATACATATTACATCACAATCATTTCAATTAATTGAATTACACTTAATTAAATAAACAAATTCCTATATTGAAGGATCAAATAAAAGTTAAGATTACAAGTTACAAAATGTAGCCTAAAGCCTAGTTAGTTTAGGAACACATTTTTGTCTTGTTGTTGATAATAAACGTATAAGTGCCAGATAAAATATTTGTATATAAATATATTTTAAATTTGAATATAGTAATATTAAGCATGAAATGAAAGTTGCAATTGTTTTTTCTTCCTTATCGTGATGTATAACTGCGTGAAATGTCTTGAAAAAGAAAAAAATGTAGGGCGGGAATTGATTTTGTTCATCGCAAAATGAATGAATCGTTAAGTAGTTGTAGTTTGCTATTGCTGTGATCTCATGTGAGTGACGCTGTCCCGCCCTCACACCAGTAAATATGTCACCAGTGAGAATATGAATATTCAGAAGAAATGTCATTGCAATTGGGAGGGGGAGTTATTTTTTTTGAAGATTAAGAGGGTACATGAATGTAAAAATGTGCTCAGAAATAATTTATAATAAATACTGCAAAAAACAAAACACTTTTCAAATAATAATAGCTTAAAAGGGTTAGATATTTGAGTTTGACAAATAGAGTCAATGTGGTATGTCAAAAATTGTGAATGAATGAGGCATGTTATATAGCACTTTCATATGTACACCCAAAGCACTTTATACTCATGTCAGGGGTCTCTGTTCAACCACCACCAGTGTGCAGCGTCCACTTGGATGATGCGACGGCAGCCACAGTACAGCGGCGCCAGTGCGCTCACCACACACCAGCTACAGGTGGAGAGGAGCCAATTCAATGGATATTTGTGGACAAAAATGAGAACATTGAATGAGAGAATTTACATATAATATTCGAACACAGCTGTTGTTTTGCACATACTTAATTGCGTAATGGTAGTGTGTCCTTCCATTTATATTTGGTTAATGCTATTGTTGTTGTCTTTCTGTTTATCAGTCTCTAGAATCACTCTTCTTGCGGATCTGGACGCATTCTTTCACAGCTCCAGACGTCCTCTACCACTACTGGTCCGAATTCTGCATAGGTCCAGGATCCGGTACTACGGAAAACCAGGACAAAAGATTGACTTCCCTTTTCAGGTGAGTTGAGGTCATAAGGTCACTTTTTTCAGCTGTTGATTTCTTCAGTGGTGCAAAACATAATCTCTTTTTTCGCTCCCTGTTTCAGGTTTACTGTGAGGTGGCTGATCAGAGCGGCGTCATGTCTATGGTTGTATGGAATGATCTTTGTCCTGAGTGGTTCAACCGACTGACAGTTGGCTCTGTTCTATATCTGCAGCAGTATTCGTTGAAACACAGTTATCAGAAGCGCTCTAGACCACAGATCCGCACACTCTCTCTTATGACTTTCCACTCCATCGGTATGAACTCCAGAGCTTTTCCAAAGCTAGCTTTCTTATGCTACAATGGGTTGTCTTATACAGGTTCAATATTGGACCATTTCATGGAAGAGTTACATTATTTTTAGCTCTTTGGTTATGGTTGTTTTATGTGTTGCAGAGATCTGCTTAAATCCTCGAAGTCCTGCGGCTGTAGTGACGGTGATTCCACCAAAAAGTGTTCAGCCTCAGTGGGGTCTGCCTGATGTCCCATACAACTTTGCCACAAGGTACACATATTCTCACCACTTACAGCTTAATTTACATCATGTTTTGTTTTAGTGTATTAGTTTAAAGGAAATACTAACATTTCGAGGGACTCGAAAGTTTGGGGTCAGTAAGATTTTTTTTAAATACTTTTATTCAGGAAAGACGCATTACATTGATCAAAAGCTACAGTAAAGACATTTTTAACTTTACAAAAGATTTCTATTATTTTAAATAATTGCGATCTTTTGAACTTTCTATTCATCAAAAATGTTTCACGGTCTCCTCAAAATGATTAATCAGCAGAACTTTTTTTAATAATGATAATAATAAGAAATGTTTCTTGACCCATCAAATCAGCATACTAGAATGATTTCTGAAGGATCATGCAAGACTAAAGAGCAATGGCTGCTGAAAAATTCAGGTTTAATATTATTAATATACTATATGTTACTATATTTTTAATCAAATAAATACCACCTTGATGCTTCTTTCAAAAGCATTTAAAAAACAAAATATTACCAACCCCTTTCCGGAGCATGATTAATGTGTTAGGGTTATTTTATTGCATTATGGTTTTAATTTTTAATACAATACACCTTCTTTTGTCATGAAGCCAAACAACCATTTTCCACATTGTGGATAATAAATTCACTTAGCTAAACAACTTTTCTCTGTGATCAGGTCAGAGGTGGACTCGATGAACAGTAATCAAGCCTGTGATGTGATTGGTCTAGTGACTTATGTGGGCCGGGTTGAGCGAATCAGGAGCAAGGAAAAGACAGGTATAGCCTATTATTGAACAGCTGGTTGTCAGTTAATAATGCAAGCTTCATTTGTAATATTCAAAATTAGGGCTGACTGTTTAATCAAACCATTTTTACATCTGATGTGTGTCAGGACCTGAAAAGTTTTGGGCATATCGCTGGGTACATGCAGTGGATGGGACAACTGACTCTCCCTTTATCCTGGAGATCTTCTCCTCATCTCAGCCAGAGATTTTCAACAACGTCTGCCCTAGTAAAACATCAGCCCATGGCTTTATGTCCGCATTCATTGTATTTCTCTTATGCTGAACGACCTTTCTTTGATTCTCGCTCTCTCTCTCTCAGTGACGTATCTGGTGTGCACTCAGATGAGGGTGTGTCAGACAGGCTGTTCTGTGTATCTGACCAGCAGCACAGAAACACAGCTCTTCATCACAGGTACTTTCCAGCTACAACGAGGTCAAAGATAACCACATTCAGTTCAACTACAGCATGTTTCAAAAAGATGGACCCGATTTGAAATCGCTATATCTCTCACCACCACTTGAAAGGGTGGAGCGTAGAGTTTCAATGCTAGTCTCTTCCAGCGCACCAACAGCCTCTAGTCTGAGTTGTTTGCAAGATTAGTTTGAAATTGGGTCCATCTTTTTGAAACACCCTGTATATTTATATGTCTATGTTTTTGCATTAACAGGCTGCCATAAAAAGCAGCCCTATGTCAGTGAGCCAAAAGTTAAAGCATTCATCCAGTGGACTAAGACACTGAAGGACAGTGTCATGCTGCGGAGGACTGCAGTTGGAGGACACTACTGCTACCCCCCTGCCCCACCCACCTTCACACCAACCACCAATGGCAACATGACCAGTAAGATTTCACTTCCTTAAAGTCCCCATGAATTCAAAATTGACCTTTTTTATGGAATATTGCAGTATTTATTATACATGATTTATCTGTTCACATTATTATTTTTATTTCATAATTTTTTTTAATCCATGTGCCTCATAATCTTTAATCAAAACTTCTCTGATAATGCGTTGGATAATGGCCGGGCCAACCTGTCACTTGCATAAGATCACAGCAATAGCAGACCACAATGATCCAATCAATTCCCAACGAACAAATTCAAGTCCCACCCTACATTTTTTTTCTTCCTGAAAAGCCGTTTCACTCTTATATACATCATGTTAGGGAATAACTTCCGTTTCATGCTAACTTTAAATGTAGACAGTATTGCGATTTGTATAGAATCATTGCCATGCAGTCATGAGTTATTTGATTTCCAATGTTCTGAAGACTTAAGATAATATTTAATGTTAAAGTCCCCCTGCAGTCAATAATTAAACAAAATGACATTTAAAAGTTTGAATATAACTCTACACTCTTGTTTCATTTAGGATATGCGGACCCATGAATATGCAAGTTAGTCCCTGCCTCCGCTCAATCATACCAACTCAGACTACCTGATCCACTCGGTCAACTGTAGTACACGCTACACAACGGCAATTAGAAATACTGGTTTATTTCAGCAATATATGTTTAACCCAGGAAGTGATTCAAAAGAACAAGTGGAAGAGTGAATTATATAAGCTTGTCTACATGTCGATGTATCACAATGGTAATGTAAATGCTCTCCACAGCGTCGGACACATAACAGTAATTGATGTGATTAGCCTTTTGCTTGACTATGTTATCAAACAGCTAATAATGCATTGCTAATGTTACACAATCCATGTTCCTGTTTGCCATCTTCGAGTCGGACAGCTGCCTTTTAATCAGCATCCTTAGAAACGCTTTGAACAACTTAGAAAGTCAGTGGAGAAAAGCCCTGCACTTTGACGTAATTGGTTACATGTTTGACGGGAGGAGAACGGGGGCGGTTTCAAACCGCTTTTTTAAAGGTCCCGTTCTTCGTGATCCCATTGTTCAAACTTTAGTTAGTGTGTAATGTTGCTGTTAGAGCATAAATAATACCTGTAAAATTATAAAGCTCAAAGTTCAATGCCAAGAGAGATATTTTATTTAACAGAAGTTCCCTTTCAAAGCCTACAGCGAACGGCTGGCTTGGACTACATCCTGGTACTTCCTTCATAAATGACGTCAGTAGAACAGTAGAACAGACTAACCTCCGCCCACAAGAATACGCGAAAAAGGGGGCGTGGTCTTGTTGCTGTCCCACGTGGAGAAGGACGTGTCGCGTGGAGAAAAGGAACTGTAGCTTGAGTGTGTTTGTCGCCTTGTCGTCGAGACGCTGTTATTTTCATCCCGGAGTCAAATCACCTTTGTTTGGCTTTCCCAGGGATGCTGTAGAGATCATTAAGCGCATATATCTCCCGTTAAGAGGCGTGATCTTTCCACGTGCGCTAAGCTGCTGTCGAATCACAACACAGGAACCGTGCCACGTTCGCGGTCAAATCATAACACGGGAACCGCTGGCACAATCAGAACTCGTTACGTATTTCTGAAGGAGGGACTTCATAGAATAAAGGAAGTCATCAGCCGTTTTTAGGACAGTGAAAACAGCGGTATACAGATAAGTAAATTGTGTTAAAAATTACAGTTTTTTTTTTACACGCGAAACATGAACACATGTTATATTGCACACTGTAAACACAATCAAAGCTTCAAAAAAACACGAAGAACAGGACCTTTAAGACTTAAGTCTTTGGCACACTGCAGTTTTAAAGGGATAGTTCACCCAAAAATGGCCCCATTGACTTCCATAGTATGGGAAAAAAAATACTATGGAAGTCAGTGGGGTCCATCAACCGTTTGGTTGCCGACATTCTTCAAAATATCATCTTTTGTGTTCAGCAGAAGAAAGAAATTTATACAGGTTTGGAACAACTTGAGGGTGAGTAAATAATAACAACAGAATTTTCATTTTTGGGTGAACTATAGCTTTAAAAAATACTCAGCAATGGTGTTGACTGTTGAATTTGCACTTGGTTTGTCTTTAAAGCATAATGAGAACAACATTTTAAAAACTTGATTTTCACTACAAGGGGTCTTCAACGATTGAGCTAAATTCATGAAACACATTTAATCCTGTGTGTTGTAGATGAGTTATCCATTACAGCAGTTACTGAGCTGAAGGGGGAGCTGGAGAGTCTGCAGTACAGGGAGCACAGGAGAGTTGCTGTACAGGGTTACGTATCTGCTGTGCAGTATCACACCTGGCCACCACAGCTGGAACCACTACATAATGATCAACAGGTCTGTACTTCTGACTCAAGATGAAAACCATGAGGACAGTCTGTCATTTCCCTTTACAATTTTTTTTTTATAGAAAGAATTTAAATGTCCTGACTAAAATAATAGCATTATTGGTGATGCCTTTAAAGCAGGAAGGTGTCTCAGTACAAGGGGTCAGCGACACTGGAGCTGCCATTCCTCACTCCACAAAGGATGAGATGACTCAGTCACGGAGAGAAACGGATTTAACATCACCCGATTCGGACATTACAGTCTCACCCAAACGCAGGAGAATGCAGACAGGCTCAAGGTAAAGCGGTTTAACCCATACAAGTAGCCATAGTGTATCAAATCCATGATATTGTTCATTATACACTCCTGTTTAGGTTTGGGGTCAGTGAGATTATTTTTTTATGATTTTGAAGGAAGTCTCTTATCCTCACCAAGACTGCATTTGTTATATCACAAATACAGTACAATTTGTGAAATGTTATCACAATTTAAAATAACTGTTACAAAATGTAATATATCCCTGTGATGGCAAACCTGAATTTTCAGCTTAATTCTTCAGTGTCACATGATCCTTCAGAAATCATTCTAATATGATGATTTGGTGCTCAAGATTTCTGATTATCATCAATGTACTGCTTAATATTTTTGTGGAAAGACATTATAAATCACCCCAAACTTTTGAACAGCAGTATAATAAATATTTAACGAAGAGTATAAAGACAAATAATTCCATTGTCAAAAGGACAAAAATGGATCAATAAAAATAATGCCAAATACTACTTCTTGGCATGGCAGGTAAGAAATTTATGGCTGGTTTATTTGCCAGTGGCAGGTGTGGAAACAAGGCTGAATAAATATTGCTTAATTAGTTACTTGAAATGTTTTTAATTTCATTAATATGTCAACAAATATTTCTTTCCCTCTTTATTTAGAGTGCATTGTCAGTATTTCACCAGATCCAAAATGCAGTCCAACAGGTAATCGAAGCACATTACATTTAGTCTCACTCGAGTTACTAAATTAGGCAGAATTTCGTAAGAATTTATTGATACTGATAACAAAATATCTATATACCTTTTTTTTTATCTTCTAGTTAAATGTCATATTTTAATCTGAAAACTTGCCTGTTTTTTTGTTTATTGTCTGTTGTTAAATTGCGGCCACAGTCGAAAACTGTATATTTAACATTTATTCCATTTCAGTGCCTTGCCCTATGGACTTCCATTGTAAGTGCATATGATTTGTTTTTCCATTGAGGTACAATGAAGAGGAGGAAGAAGAACAACCGGACGAAGGGGAGTTAGAGTCAGAGGAATTCGAGGGTGAAGATGAACACACATCAGTTAGACAGTCCGCTGTAGGAAAAGGTGTTGCACCCTCTGAACATCACTGACATAATATAATATATAATAGAATGTGTTAAATGTCTGGAGTAATATGTTATGATATGTACACCAACTACCGTTCAAAACTTTGGGGTCAGTAAACATTTTTGTTAATTTTTTTATTCAGCAAATTGGTCAATTGGTAAAATATCTCAGCTTCTGGAAGAAAAAAAAAAGTATTCAACAGCACAACTGCTTTCAACATTGATAATAATAAATGTTTCTTAAGCACCAAATCAGCATATCAAAATGATTTATGAAGGATCATGTGACACTGGAGACTAAAGTAATGGAATAAAGTAATTTTTTATATTTCTGTTTGTACTGTACTTTGATCAAATAAATGCAACCTTGGTGACCATAGGAGACTTAAAAAACATTAATGTTACTTATCAAATATTGTGTTTTTTTTTTTAAAGAGACTGACCAGACATCGCAAGTCCCAGATGTACAGCAAGCTGCTAGCCACCCCACTGCATTATGGGAGAGCAGAGTCTGGCCGTTATTGAAACAACAAGTAGCAGATCACATTGGCTGTGGCAGACTTGATCAGCAAAGTATTCCTGAAAAATTCCACTTTGACGACAGAGAAGTTCTACTACATGACCTGAACTTGAGCCCAGCAAGATGGAACCCGGATCTGACCTCGCAGACGCACACGCACACACCTGTGGCCTGCACCGGCTACTTCACGCTCACGATTCTGGGTAGGAGCAGCACACCATGTTGTGGAATGGAGCTATAGCTTCAGGTAACTGTACATCTCTTCTTCTCGCAGGGCTGAATCAAACGGCTGCAGTAGATGTTCTGTTTGTGCCCGTTGTCTCATCTGACGACCCCAGAGCTGCTGGAGTGCCGCACACTCAGCATGACAACTCACTGCTGTCCTGCATGTCATCAGGACGTCTGTGTGTTCAGCCAGACGGTAGCGGCCCCGCACCAGGTGTGTATATGTGTTTTACCACTGTTCTGTTCACATTCTCCATCTCGGCTGAATAACCTGTGAGCCACAATGACATACTGTACTGCAGGGTCGCTGATGAGATCTGCCTCTCAGCTGGAGTCAGAGCGTGTGGTGTGTATCGTTGATCTGTGTCTGCTTGGAGAACGCAGGGTAGAAATGATCTGCTCTAAACTCTACAGGACAGCAGACGTCTGCCAGCCCGACAGCACTCAATGAGAGGCCATCACAAAAATAATCATCAGATGACAAATGTGCTGGGACTGATATGAGTGTTATTTTTAGGGACTGAAAGACTGATTTTTATGTGTGAATTGGCTTTTTAGTTGTTTTGCAAGTTTTTTTTTCTGTAGTTGTCTTAATAAAATGTGGTTATAACCTTTTGTTTGTTTGTTTTAGAAAAATAAACACTCAAAACGTTCTTTAAATCTATTTATTTGTATCTCCTGTTTTTCCTTTTGCACAGCCAACAAAGATTCATGTAAAGACAGTATAAATTAAACATTTTAACGTAAAACATTTACTCTGCGCCGTCAGTGCCCTGCCCTCTGAGAAATACTAGGCTTTTCACACCTGTAATAGTTGACTGTGTGCCTTACCCCTGGTAAATGGAATCATGCGTTTGTCACAATGCGTTTCACGCTGTTCATACTTTACCCGGGGTTAACAGTTAATCCTGGGTATTCACATTAATCAAAACGTTTCACACTATTCCCAAAATGCGTTCGTGTCATTGATTGGGCGAACGCCGCACGGGAACTGTTTACAGTGCATAAAGGCGCTAGCATTGCGCACATGACATCACCGTTTTTCCCTGAAAGGTGCTTATCGGACTATAAAGGTAAGAATAAGTCTCTTTACTCCAGTTAACGTATTTTCTATCACTTTCCCCTTCAAACGCTGAAACGTTTATACAACAGGCAGTGTTGGTGTTATTGTATGGAAGTTCGAAATAACGAAACAATATAAAAGATATTGTGACTTTTTCATCTTCCAAGTTTGGCACAGCAATGCGGGGTTAACAACGCAAAATGTATGCTATAACCCCGGGTAATGCGGTGTTAACCTCGCTTCTGAATTACAAGCGTGAAACGTTCCTTTACCCGAGGTTTAAAAACTACGTTAAGCGCAGTGTGAAAAGCCCTTTTGAAATTAAATATGAGGCGTGACCGAATATTTTGACAAATTAACTGCATAGAACATATTAAATCACATTTTTTCTTCAAACAGTCTGATTACAAGATAGATAAGCTTGATATAAGTTATCCAACCCCTGTGAAATGCATTATTTAGACAAGTTTTAAAAAAATACCATTATTTTAAGTGTGGTCCAGTTTTAAATGTAAATGTTAATAGTATTAATTGAGCATAAACCTAACAGGAATAAATGTCAGAAATAAACCTGGAGATGAGACTAAGGAACCACAGGCTTTTTATTAAAATACTGTAACCCTGGATTTTCCTTCATATTGTCAAACTGAGAAAGCGCTACTAAACACAATGTAGACAACATGTGTTAACACAGAAACGTGTGTGTGTGTGTGTGTTTGATATCCCTGCCGATGTAAGAAACTTCTCATGAAGCATCACAGAAAAAAAAACCATCACATCATTGGTAAAACATGAACCTAATTACAACACGTTTAAAGTGATAGTTCACCCAAAAACGAAAATTCTGTCATTAATTATTAATTACTCACCCTCATGTCATTCCAAATCCTTAAGACTTTTGTTCATCTTCAGAACACAAATGAAGATCTTTTTTGATGAAATCGGAGAACTTTATGTCCCTCCATTGACAGCTATGCAACTAATACTTTGACGCTTCAAACTGTTCATAAAGAGAGCCATAAAACGAATCCATATGAATTGAGTGGTTTCGTCCAAATTATCTGAAAAGACACAAGCACTTTATATGATGAACAGATTTAATTTAGTCTTTTATTCACATTTAAACATTGATCAGCGAATGTAAACAGAAGCTCAACCGAACTTGCTTGACGCAGGAGAATGAACCTCATTGGTTCTCGAATGTCAAGCGAACATGCTTGAGCTTCCGTTTATCACAACTGATGTGTGCGAGATGAATGTTTATATGTGAATAAAAGCATAAATTCAATCTGTCATCATATAAACAATCGAGACTTCAGAAAATTTGGACTAAACCGCTCAATTCATATGGATGAGCTTTATGAACTTTTTGTATTGTCAGTTGTGTGGCTGTCTATAGAGGGATAGAAAGTGCTCAGATTTTATCAAAAACATCTTCATTTGTGCTCTGAAGATGAGCGAAAGTCTTACGGGTTTGGAACAATGAGGGTGAGTGATTAATGAAAGAATTTTGGGGTGAACTATCCCTTTAAATTCTGTTGGAAACATGGCACATTAAAACCTCTCATCATATCCATCTTTCTCTCAGCTGTCACTCATTCAGCTCCGTGTGCTGTACATGTCTGCGTCCTCTGGATTAGACTGGCCGTGGTCGAGCAGAGAAGGGTCAGGAACAAACTGTGACTTCACTAGGATAAAAGAGAGGGGGGATATTAGTATGTGGAGAAGAGGAAGTGCTTATGCTGCCAAGTCATACACATGAAGATGCGCATACTGACGAACAAACATGGTGAAAGCAAACTGCTATTTACTTTTATAAAGCAATGATGCATTCAATTGATCAAAAGTGACAGTAAAGGCTTTGACATTTCCCATCATACTGTTTGGGAGCAGGAGAATGATTAAATAAAATATAAAAAGCATAAATTATACACAAATTAAGGTGCATAATTAACCCTAAATGATCAATTCATCCATTTTATTCCACATGAATTTCCTAGGAAGGCTGCATTAGACTAGTTGAAGGAATATTAAAAAAAAGTTTCTCACCTGTGGCTGGCTCAACTACTGGAGGTTGAGATGAAGGTGGAGCCTCTTCAGCTAGGGGAGGAGTCAGAGGAAAGGCTTCTTCGGCAGGGGGCGGGGAAACAGAAGCAGGTTCCTCATCTACTGTGGTTGGGGTGGTATCTTCAGGAAGGATCGGGGCAGGAGGTGTGGTTTCCTCAACTGTAGATGTAGTTGAGGGTGTAGCCTCTTCTATAATAGCCGTAGGTGCAAGGACTTCAAATTCGGGACTAGCAGGGGCAGTTTCTGGAGTAACATCCGTTTCACGGGGGACAGTTTTGACCACAGGATCTGGAAGAGGGGGCTCAGGGGGGCTTTCTTTGACAGTTTCAGCAAGAGGCTCCAGGGTAGATTCAGGGGTGGATTCTGCATCTCGGACAGTACCATCAACAGGATCAGGGGTAGTTTCTGTAACTGGGGCAGTCTCAAGAGCAGGTGGAAATTCAGGTTCAGAGAGTGGGGAAGTAATTTCAGTTGTTAAATCAACAGCAGAAGGAGGTTCTACAGCATCTTCTTCTGATACAATATCAGCTACTGGGGCAAAGTCCACAGATTCAGCTTCGGATATTAATGTAACTTCCTCATCTGAAACAGCAGGGGGCGGCTCAGACTCAGGTGAGATTTCAGAAAGTGCTTTAACGGGTGGTTCTGTATCTGGGCTCGTTACTGCAGCAGCAGACTGTAAATAAATTAAACAAATTACATCGCAATATATAAATACATTTGAGTAAAATAAATGCAAAATTATCTTGACATGCTAATTGGCTATGCTTAATTAGTGTTAAAATATTTTCTTCCATATTTTGAAGTACATCTGAGTGAAATGGATTATCAAAAAAGGGTGGGGAATTAGTTTTATCCATCGGTTGATTGTGGAGACAGATCTTAACGCGAGCTTCTAGTTAATTATAAGGATGGCGGGGTTTAAGCAGAAAAAAATGATAGGAGTCCAGCATGTCACCAGAAAGAAAGTCTGTCTTTTCACTGGAAGTTTGAGTTATCACACTTTAATAAAAAATTACAAAGTCAAAAAAAAAAAAAGTGCACAGATGAATTTTTTACAGTAAGACCAACAACATTTAGACAACAATGCCAACTTTAAGGCCCTTATATTTGCATTTGCATTTATTAACTTAGCAGACACTTCTCCAAATTTGCAATATGTACTATAAAAAACCAACATAACTTGCTTTTAATATGAAATTTGTAGATTACCTCCACACTAACAGCAGGCATGATGACATCTTCCTTTGGTTTGGATTTCAACATTGAAGCAACAGATGAACTGACAGTGTACACCTTTTTACCTGTGATCTATAAAATAAAATAAAAAGAGAAAAATGTAATTAAGGAGAAATGTATTTGAGAGAATAGGAGAAAATATTTTCTAGATTTGGGAAATATTTTCATCAAGGGCCAGATTTACTAACAGCTCGCGCCAGCACAAACCCTCTTTTGGCGTTAGCACTGAAAAAAAAATAACACTGAAAAGGCATGGACAAATATTTTTGTGGCTGACCTTATTGCATATGCATTTGTAGGTTTTTCACTTTCAGACGCAAAATTTATGGGAGAGTATTTAAATGAATCATGCAAGGTGATTTACTAAGGTTTGCGCTTGTCAATTTACTGGTGTTTGCGGCATTATTTACTGCCCAAAAAAAGCACATCTTAAACCAGACGCTAACTGGTAGATTGGGTTGGTCATTATGGAAATGATCCGGCTTGCGTGTCGTCAGTTGATCACGCGCAGAACTTTCCACTCCCACCAGTGCTTTTTTGGAATTGCGCTCTCATGCTAATTTGCCCTGTTTAGTAAATCTGGCCCCAAGTCTGTAGAAAATATTTTTTGAAAGAGAGAGAAAAATAATGTACCTTCAGGACTGCTACAGTCTGTGTGGGGTAACATACTGCAGTACCAGCAGTAGCCAGTCCAAGAGGTACGACAATCCTCTTTAAACGAGAGCCTGGGCAAAAGCACACATACACAGATGCTGCTTCCTAATGGATTTAAACAGTCAAATAACATGCAGTATCCGTACGGTCAGCTTACCCTTGCGTGCCAGAATCAGGCCACCCAATCCGGACACACCAATGACACCCACTCTAGGCAGGAAGCCAGGAGGTGGATCTCGAAGGAAGTGATATGTGTCTAAAACGAGAAGGTCAGGGGTTAAAGTCAGTGCCGGTTGCATAAAGCACCTTTAGTGTATTTTTCCCAAAAATGAAAATTAGCCCATGATTTACTCACCCTCAAGTCATCCTAGGTGTATATGACATTCTTCTTTCAGACGAATAAAATCTGAGTTATATTAAAAATGTCCTGGCTCTTCCAAGCTTTATAATGGCAGTGAAGGGCTGTTTCTATTTTAAATTATATAAAAGTTATATTATATAAAAGTGCATCTATCCATCATAAAACTGCTCCACATGCTCCGGGTGGTTAATAAAGACCTTCTGAAGCAAAGGGATGCGTTTGTGTAAGAATCCATATATAAAACTTTACAAACTGTAATCTCTAACTTCCGTGTTCACGAGAGACGAGCGTTCCAGCGTATGATGTAGGATATAGATGTAGCATATTCTCACCGGAACGTCCTACGTCATACGCTGGACCCCCAGTCTCTCGTGAATGCGCACGACAGTTACTGCAAGTTAGAGATTACAGTTTGTAAAGTTTTAAATATGGATATTTTTCTTACACAAACGCATGGCTTCGCTTCTGAAGGCCTTTATTAACCCCCCCGGAGCCATGTGGAGCTTTCAAAATAGAAACCGCCATTCACTGCCATTATAAAGCTTGGAAGAGCCAGGGCATTTTTTTATATAACTCAGATTGTATTCATCTAAAAGAAGAATTTCATGTACACCTAGGATGGCTTGAAGGTGAGTAAATCATGGACTAATTACAATTTCGGTGTGAACTATCTCTTTAAGATCGCCCTTTGATTTCCCTTAAATTTAAGGGTGTTGCAGAAATGTCATAAACCTTCAGAATTTCCCTCAAGTGTCTATTTTTTACTTAAGTAATCTCTTGAAAAAAGATAAGTGTTGCATAAAGCCCCTTAACTGTCATTTTCCTAAGCATAACATAAGGTTTGGAAAACTTCAACACGTCCAAGTTTCAATCCAAGTCTTCTAACAAGACACGATTGGCCACTTTATATGATAAACTAATTTTAATTTAGCAGTTTATTTACATATAAATACATATTGATCAAATTACATATGTAGCACATCTTAAATGTGACCCTGGACCACAAAACCAGTCATAAGTTGCACGGGTATATTTGTGGCAATAGCCAACAATACATTGTATGGGTCAAAATTATCGATTTTTCTTTTATGCCAAAAATCATTAGGATATTAAGTAAAGATCATGTTCCATGAAGATATTTTGTAAATTTCCTACCGTAAATATATAAAAATGCTATTATTAGTAGTAATATGCATTGGTAAAGACTTCTTTTGGACAACTTTAAAGGCGATTTTCTCAACATTTCGATTTTTTTGCCATTTTTTAAATAGCTGTATCTTGGCCAAATATTGTCCTATCCTAACGCATCCTGATTTATCCTAACCCTACATCAATGGAAAGCTTATTTATTAGTCTTTCAGAAGATGTATAAATCTCAATTTCAAAACATTTGACTGGTTTTGTGGTCCAGGGTCATAAATGGTTAACGTAAGCTCAAACGTGCGTGTATCAGACGCAAGAACAAACCTTACTGGTTCTTGTGCGCATGTTTGACCTTCCAAAACAATCTGAATCATATGGATTACTTTTAGGTCTTTCAATTAATGAACAGATGAGAGAATATTAAAAATATATTTTATTTGTTTCTATATATGAATTATAGTCTTATGGGTTTGGAACGGCATTAGGGTGAGTAAATGATGACAGAATTTTCAATTTTGAGTGTACTATCAATTTGAGTTTCCGTCTCCATCTGGTCCTTCCCTTTCATATTTGGTTTTCTTTTTTGTTTTCCTTATCCATGTTATGTTGTTTTCTCTGAAAACTTACAACTGTATTAACAAATAACGTGTCCATGGCAACAACAGAATTTTATAACGGAAAAACTTGGGTTGCTTAATGGTTTCCTTTGCCTAAAAGAACCGTTTAAGGGATTATATGCAACACCCTTAAGTCATTTCCTTAGGTAATGGGAAATCATGCCTCAAGTCTAATACTTAAGGGAAAAACTTAATGTGCTTTTAGCAACCGGGCCCAGGTTTACAGTCATTTCCTGCCTTCCGCTCAATCGCACATGTCAGGCTCACCTTGCCCAGCCAGGTAAAGCGATAGCACTCCAACTTCAACTGAAGTGATGGCGCTCTGTAAAAAGAAGAGAGAATGCTAACAGATAATCCTTAATAAACTCACACTTCTTTAATCATCTAACAATAGCTGTTTCCATCCAAAGTTGCAAATTTAACTTATATGCAAAATTGTAATATTGCATAAAAACATTTGCAAATAAAGCACCATTTCCATCCCATGTGTTCAAGAGAACAAAATCGTCACTTCCTGGGAAATTCGTGTGAGACAGTTCTGGGAGACTTTGGCTCAGACATTTCAGAATAACTAAAACAAGATTTGAGATTCTGTGCAATTAAACTGATCCGCTGGTTAGTTCAGTTATCCAATCACATCCTCTTGAGGCAAAGTCATGTGAGGTTTTTTGTTGTGCATCGAGGGATTTACTGTAAATGTGTTTCCATCATAGTTTATGCATGTCTTTTTACCTCAATTGAGTGCATATAAGACTTGTGCATGCGCATTATTGCATCTGCGTTTCCATCCAGTGTTTTTGTGCAATATCCCAATATTTGCATAGAAATAGGTGGATGGAAATATGACAAACTAATACATTATCACATGTGACAGGACAGCATGTGTATCAGACCTGCACGGCTCTGACATACGGCTGCAGGCCCACCCTCATGGCCCCCAGCCCTGTCTGCACGACACCAGGCTGATCTTCCACAAACTGCACAGCAGGGCCATCTGGGGAGTAGATAGACAACTGGACAGAGGAAGAAATAGAAAAAGAGGTGATGGTGATATATCTAACATATGCATTACTTCACACACTAATACACTACTGTTGAAAAGTTTGGGGTCTTTAAAATGTTTAAATGTTTTTGAAAGTCTCTTATGCTCACCAAAGCAGCATCTATCTGATCAAAAACAGTATTATTGTGAAATATTAAAATGTTAAATAACTGTTTTCTGTTTTATTCCTGTGATGACAAAGCTGAACTTTCAGTATCATTACCCTTCAGAAATCATTCTAATATGCTAATTTTGTACTCAAGAAACATTGTGATATTTTTTTTAATAAATACTTTTCAGGATTTATTTTAAATAAAAAATCCTTTGCAACAAAATATTTGTCGCTTTTAATCAATTTAATGCATGCATTTAATGCATGAATACAAGTATTAATTTACTGAATTTATAAAATTTACTGACTCCAAACGTTTGAATAATAGTGTACATACTACATAGTCAAGTTGTCTTAAGTGCAAACTTGCACTTATGAACATTTCAAAACAGTAGTAAGTACATTTTTGTTCATTCAATTTGGTAAATGTAACAGCAGGTAAAATAAACACTGCTCAACATATACAGGTGCTGGTCATATAATTAGAATATCATTTAGAATATCATCAAAAAGTTGATTTATTTAACTAATTCCATTCAAAAAGTGAAACTTGTATATTATATTCATTCATAATACACAGACTGATATATTTCAAATGTTTATTTCTTTTAATTTTGATGATTATAACGGACAACTAAGGAAAATCCCAAATTCAGTATCTCGGAAAATTAGAATATTGTGAAAAGGTTCAATATTGAAGACACCTGGTGCCACACTCTAATCAGCTAATTAACTCAAAACACCTGCAAAGGCCTTTAAATGGTCTCTCCGTCTAGTTCTGTAGGCTACACAATCATGTGGAAGACTGCTGACTTGACAGTTGTCCAAAAGACGACCATTGACACCTTGCAAGGAAGGCAAGACACAAAAAGTCATTGCAAAAGAGACTGGCTGTTCATATAGCTAGTGTCCAAGCACATTAATAGAGAGGCGAAGGGAAGGAAAATATGTGGTAGAAAAAAGTGTACAAGCAATAGGGATAACCGCACCCTGGAGAGGATTGTGAAACAAAACCCATTCAAAAATGTGGGGGAGATTCACAAATACCCCTTTTCCACCAAGGCAATGCTAGAGCTAGTTCAGAGCCAGAGCCAGAGCTAGTCCCAGTTCATAGTTGGTTCGACTGAGGAGCCTTCTAAGAACCGTTTGCTTTTCCACATGCTGAGAGCCACAACAGAGCCAGGTCTTACGTCACTGTATATGTCTCATCTTTCTCAGCAACGCTAGTGAGGCAGCGGAAGTGTTGCCAAGTCCGCGGTTTTCCTACGGAATTGGGCTACTTCATCACTGTTGCCGCTGGCTGTTTTTCATGTCCGCGGGTTGAAGCGACCCCAATTATGTGATATTTAGCCCCGGGAATGCTAAATTTAGTAGGCAACCATGCCAAAAAACACATGTTTTACCCCCAAATGTGATTTTTACCCTGAAACGCGATTGGGCTTGTTTTGAGTAGCAATTGGGCGGGTTTTGTTGTGAAAACCTGGCAACCCTGGGCAGCGGGAAACACAAACACACCAGGCTTGTTCGAGATGCATCGGCGCTGCGCAGACCGATCCACGTATAATATATTTTTAAAAAAAGCATGAGTGAATCAAAAGCATAAGCAGTCGTGTGCTCTCGCTGGACTCGTTATCATACGGCGATCGGTCTCTGCACAGCACCGCTGCGAACAAGCCTTCCATCAACAATGCAAACGTTGCGTTACTATTGATTCACATGGCTTTACAATCCTACATCGGCATCAAAACACAACGAAAACACAGCGAATCCAACGCATTCATGCAGTTCGCCGTAATTTGTATAGACGGAGATTACAACCGAGCAGCAGCTGTTAGCTCCATTAGCTGCTATTTCAACAATGGCGGATCTCAAGTTTGTGTTGGTCTTGTTGACCCCGCCCCCAGCGCCTGACGTAATCGGTTCTTACTTCTAGCCCTATTCTAGCCCAGCAATGTTTTGGTGCTACTTAAGAACCACTTTTCCTGGCTCGGAGCTGGGGCTTTGGGTGTGGAAACACAAAGAACCGATTTGAAACTAGGCTCTAGCTCCAATCTAGCTCTAGCACTGCCTTGGTGGAAAAGGGGTAAAAGAGTGGACTGCAGCTGGAGTCAGTGCTTCAAGAACAACTACGCACAGGCGTATGCAAGACATGGGTTTCAGCTGTCGCATTACTTGTGTCAAGCCACTCTTGAACAACAGACAGCGTCAGAAGCGTCTCATCTGGGCTAAAGACAAAAAGGACTGGACTGCTGCTGAGTGGTCCAAAGTTATGTTCTCTGATTAAAGTAAATTTAGCATTTTCTTTGGAAATCAGGGTCCCAGAGTCTGGAGGAAGAGAGGAGAGACACACAATCCACGTTGCTTGAGGTCCAGTGTAAAGTTTCCACAATCAGTGATGGTTTGGGGTGCCATGTCATCTGCTGGTGTTGGTCCGCTGTGTTTTCTGAGATCCAAGTCAACGCAGCCGTATGCCAGGAAGTTTTAGAGCACTTCATGCATCCTACTGCTGACCAACTTTATGGAGATGCAGATTTCATTTTCCAACAGGACTTGGCACCTGCACACAGTGCCAAAGTAACCAGTACCATGGTATCCCTGTTCTTAATTGGCCAGCAAACTCGCCTGACCTTAACCCCATAGAAAATCTATGGGATATTGTGAAGAGGAAGATGCAATATGCCAGACCCAACAATGCAGAAGAGCTGAAGGCCACTATCAGAGCAACCTGGGCTCTCATAACACCAGAGCAGTGCCACAGAATGATCGACTCCATGCCACGCCGCATTGCTGCAGTAATTCAGGCAAAACGAGTACATGCTCATATTTTTCATGTTCGTACTTTTCAGTTGGCCAAGATTTCTAAAAATCCTTTCTTTGTATTGGTCTTAAGTAATATTCTAATTTTCTGAGATACTGAATTTGGGATTTTCCTTAGTTGTTAGTTATAATCATCCAAATTAAAAGAAATAAACATTTGAAATATATCAGTCTGTGCGTAATGAATGAATATAATAAACAAGTTTCACTTTTTGAATGGAATTAGTGAAATAAATCAACTTTTTGATGATATTCTAATTATATGACCAGCACCTGTACCTGTACCTGTACAGCGTACACCTGTACGCTGCTAATATGTCTATATTATTCTAAACAAGACTTTTCTTACCTCTCTTGGAGATATTAGCGCCTCATTCGTTTTCTCATTTATGGAATAAATTCTGAGCGAACCCAAACCCACTGCAGCAGCAGCAGCAGGAAGCGCTGCATATTTCAGAATCTGAGGATCGACAATATTTTATTAATACAGACTCACTTCAGTGGTTGACCATAATACCATCATACAAGTACTAGTAGTAGTATTTAAGTTTATTGCCATATCAGCATCACTGGCTATTACAAGGCAAATACATATTAAACATTTAACAACAAATTCATAAATACAATATAATAAAAACAAACAATTTATTAAAAAAATAAGTACATGTCCAATACGAGTACGATTTTACAAAAGAAGCTTTAAATGTAGTTATGCTAAAAATTGTAAAAGATTTTCTGGATCCATAAATAAATCCTTAAAAGTTTGTCCTAACAAAATCGTAAGATTAAAGATTGGGCAGCCAAAAGTATATGTTATACAAATATTTTGGTGCTTCTTCACCCTTGAATCAATCTAGTATGACCTATTCGACATCTTGTAGGTCATGTCTTGATTTAAAATCATTTATTTAAAAAAAATTTTTATTTTGACCTTCTATCAATTCTGCTTGTCATTTTTCTAATATTGGTTGATTAAGGGGTTTACACTCACCTAAAGGATTATTAGGAACACCTGTTCAATTTCTCATTAATGCAATTATCTAATCAACCAATCACATGGCAGTTGCTTCAATGCATTTAGGGGTGTGGTCCTGGTCAAGACAATCTCCTGAACTCCAAACTGAACGTCAGAATGGGAAAGAAAGGTGATTTAAGCAATTTTGAGCGTGGCATGGTTGTTGGTTGCAGTATTTCACAATCTGCTCAGTTACTGGGATTTTCGCGCACAACCATTTCTAGGGTTTACAAAGAATGGTGTGAAAAGGGAAAAACATCCAGTAAGCGGCAGTCCTGTGGGCCAAAATGCCATGACCACCATGTACCCATCCTCTGATGGCTACTTCCAGCAGGATAATGCACCATGTCACAAAGCTCGAATCATTTCAAATTGGTTTCTTGAACATGACAATGAGTTCACTGTACTAAAATGGCCCCCACAGTCACCAGATCTCAACTTGAGCATCTTTGGGATGTGGTGGAACGGGAGCTTTGTGCCCTGGAGGTGCATCCCACAAATCTCCATCAACTGCAAGATGCTATCCTATCAATATGGGCCAACATTTCTAAAGAATGCTTTCAGCACCTTGTTGAATCAATGCCACGTAGAATTAAGGCAGTTCTGAAGGTGAAAGGGGGTCAAACACAGTATTAGTATGGTGTTCCTAATAATCCTTTAGGTGAGTGTATATCCGAGGGTGGGATTTGACATTCACTGATTCTTTCTGAAAGAACTTGTTTTGCAACCATATCATCGAAGTATTGCATATTCATATACCATAGGACTTACATGTTACTACCATAGTTCATGTCCAAAAACATGGTAATATGATGGTACATTTGTATGTGTTGTCTAGTTTTCTCTGTGAACATGTTTGTATTGTAATACTTCTATATAACAACAATAATATATAATAATTGTTTTGTAACGTAATATGCTTTTTCCTGGCTGAGCGTTTACTTTCAGCTTGATCTTCCCTTAAGAACATTACCTGTATTAGTTTAATGGACTGAAGCAGGAGAAGACGCTTTACTGCGTGTAATAATCCCAAACCAAAAGCTGTTGTGTGAGTCTCCTAAGTGATAGAAAGTGACAGAGAGAATGTCGTGTCCCAAAAACTAGTCAGCTGCCTGTCTAGAGACGGGTGCCTCAAACAGACCATCAGTGTGTGAGAGTTAGTTTAAGAACAGCATGTTCTTCGCTCTGGTTTAACAAACGCCGTGCTCACGCTCTGATTAACAGCTGCATCATGCAATTCACGAGAAATCATACTTGACAAGATGTGCGATACTCTGCAGCAGAATAGACATATTATAATCGAATGCTCATGATCATTTGAACTAATTCAGTTGGAAGTGTCACTCACCTTGGCCGCCATGCCGGTCCCGCCCCCTTCAGTCTCACTACGGAAAGCAGGAGGAATCATGAATGCCTCAAAACGCGAGATAATATTCCCGATAGGCTTCTCATATTATTATTAATAGTAATAATACATATTATTACTATTGATTTTATTATTATTATTATTATTATTATTATTATTATTACAAACCGTGCTTCCATTGGCTTGATAGAGGAGAAGACCTGTCTAATGGTCAGATTGAGGTATTTGACGATTCAGTCATGTGAAAAAGAAAGTACACCCTATTGAATTCTATGGTTTTATGTAACAGGACATAATAAAAAATAATCTGGTCCTCAGCAGGTCTTAAAATGAGGTAAATACAACCTCATAACACATGACATATTACACCGTGTCATTATTTATTTGACAAAATCTAGGCCAAAATGGAAAAGCCATGGGTGGCAAATTAAGCACACCCTTGCTGCTTCCATAGGGATTAAGAGGTTAAGTAGCAGTCAGGCACTGCCAATCAAATACCTCTGATTACCTGATCATCAGCCAGCAATGCCAACACAATGCCAAGGAGGAAAGACATCAGCAATGATCTTAGAGAAGCAATTGTTGCTGCCACCAAATCTGGGAAGGATTATACGGCCATTTCCAAACAACTTTGAAGTCCATCATTGTACAGTGACGAAGATTATTCACAAGTGGAACACATTCAAGACAGTTGCCAGTCTTCCTAGGAGTGGACATCCCAGCTAATTCCACTAATATAATTAAATTTCTTTTTTCCGATTTCTCTGAACATGGCACGGTCTGACGTTAGTCAGACCGTGCCATGTTCAGAGAAATCGGAAAAAAGAAACAAAAAACACTACACCTCAGACTCTACAGGCCTCAGTTAACCTAAATGTTAACGTTCATGGCTGTACAATTAGAAAAAGACGTGACAGGTATGGCATGTTTGGAAGGGTTGCCAGGTGAATGCTAATTCTCTCCCGACAGCACGGCTTAGGTTTGCAAAGTTGCACCTGAACAAACCTCCAGACTTCTGGAACAATGTCCTGTGGACAGACAAGACCAAAGTGGAGATGTTTGACAATAACACACAGCGCCAAGTTAGGCAAAAACCAAACACAGCATATCAGCACAAACATCTCATACCAACTGTCAAGCACACTGATGGAGGGGTGATGTTTTGGGCTTGTTTTGCAGCCACAGGACCTTGCAGACATTGAGTCGACCATAAACTCCTCTGTATTCTAGAGTCAAATGTGAGGTCGTCCGTCCGACAGCTTAAGCTTGGCCGAAATTGGGTCATGCAGGACAATGATCCCAAAAACACAGCCAAATCTACAACAGAATGCCTGAAAAAGAAAAAGAATCAAGGTGTTGCAACAGCCCAATCGAAGTGCAGACCTCCGCCCGAAATGTTGAGGCAGGACCTTAAGAGAGCTGTGCATAAAAAAATGCTTGCAAACCTCAAAGAACTGAAGCAACATTAGGTGTACTTAGTTTGCCACTCATGGATTTTCCATTTTGTTAAATAAATAATGGAACGGTGTAATATGTCATTTGTTGTTCATCTGAGGTAATAGTTACCTCTTAAGACCTACTAAAAACCAGATAATTGTATTATGTTCTGATACGTAAAACCATACAATTCTAAAGGGTGTCCTTTCTTTTTCATGACTGTATAGGCTGCACATTACAAGTGTATAATTTGTTCTGTGTTCCATTGCAGTTTAATGTGCAGAGACAACATTTTGAGGGAACAAAAATATAATTAAATTAAATTAGAATGTGCAGATAATCTATACTAAAATCAGTGATGTTGGTTTAGTGGTAAGATTCTTGCTGTTGACAAGAAACCCATCACGACTGATTCTTTCTTTGATAAACCAAGCAGAATTTGTATTGCATGTCAGTGGATGTACATCAGAACATACAGATGCATTTCAACTTGTGATTTCACTGGACATTGGAAGCATCACACAACACACAAATGCAGAGTGCAGAGAACTCAGTTTATTAGTTTAACATTTTACAATCTGTATTATATATATTTATATATGTATTTATATTTCTGAAAGCAAAGAGGGTTAGCTTTGAATAATACTGTGAATAAATATCAGGTTCTTCCTGGTGTTTTAATATACAGAAGGGGACATTTTTGAAAGAAAACCTTGAAAAAAGAGCAATATGTTCCGTCTCAATGTTGCAGTGCAACTTACACCTTATACAGCATAGCCGTGTGGGGGAGAGAAGGGGGGACATGCCCTTAAAACCACAGTGAAACCCCGATGGCCTGGATAACACTCGCATACACACACGCACACACACACACACACACACACCATGAGATGAAACACAGTAAAGTGTAACCAACATTCTACATAAAAAGAATCATTAAAACGGTAACTGTAACAGGCAAATGTGATTTTGAGAGTCGCTTTGGTAGGAAAGCATCGGCCACGGACATAAAAGTCTGTGTGTGGGTAGTGTGTGTGCGTTTGTTCCAATGAAATTTACAATTGACAAGCTATTGAATGAGTACATTCTATTCAATTAAAATACATCCCACGAGATTCTAAAAAGTGACAATCAAACATAACAGTAACACTGAGCACATATGCAGGGCTGTAGTAAAAACCAATGTGTCTTGATGACTTTTTAATGTGGACAAAATGAGAACACACACACACACACACACACACACACACACACACACACACACACACACACACACACATTTAGCAGGGGTATGTTTTGCACTCCACAGCCGGGAATTAACCAATTGATTTTTTTTGTATTTGAACCTCAAATTCTCTCCCATTGTACTTTATCCAATTCTAGAATCCTGAGCCACTGACGTCCAGAATTGCGAAAGGGAATAAAACATTGGCTTTAGGCTAGTGGAGTCTGTCTAAGGGACACGTACATTAGCAAACAGAAACAAACAACCTGAATGTAGCCCATAGCTCAGAGGTAATGACCAGCAAAGACCCGGAAACAAGCAAAAACAGTCATAACATCAGAGAAGCAAAGCTTTTCGTCTTTTGTCATCTTTTTTGTAGAAAAAAATAGAGAGTAGAAAGGTTCTGCCTTGGCAGAGTCAAAAGATTGCATTCACGAGTACAATTCACAGTTTTAAACAGAGGATGCAGCTATGCAAATAATATGTTCTTATATACAGACTGTTCTCTGGCCTGATAGCATATAGTAATACTTTTAAACCATGCATGAGTTTAGCTATAATATAAATATTCTAAAGAAGCCAAATTAAACACGTTACTACCTGCCAGGAGTTCATCTTTTCCCATATGCGAACGCAAATGTCATCAAACTCTCAAAAAGAGACTCTTCTGCATCTATTCGACTCACTTTCTTTCTCTCGTCTCTCTAATACAAGTGCGCACACACACACACGCACGCACGCACGCACGCACGCACGCACGCACACACACACACACACACACACGCACACACACACACACACACACTTTCCAACACTCTTGCTTGCTTTGAGAGTTGTAACGTTATAGAGTAACACAGTAGGGCGGTGTTGCTTGGTAACAGAATGAAGCCTGTTGCCCATGGCTACATGAGTGCTCTTCCTGCAGCATTCCGAGGGAAGGAAAAAAAAATCAAACAAATAAACAAATGAACAAAATCTTCAGAAGATATAAAAAAAGATTTTTTTTTTACTCCAATCAGAGACAAAAATAAGAGATTCGTTTTGATATACGGTCCTAGTTTGTTCAACTGGTGGTCAATTACTCTGAAAAGATGATTCTTCAGGCATGCATCGGGCACCTCACGGGCCTTTCTTCAATTCGTCTCAAATTGTGGCCGTGATGAAATATATTGTACAGAGTTTGCAATGAGCCGTGGATGTGCAGGTAACACTTTCGCTTCCACGACAAGCAGTTCGAGTCACCTTCTGTTGTCAGTGTCTGTCTGCAGTAGTTCTGGAGGCTGGGTCACTTCTTTGACATTGATCTTACAGTGTATTGGTTCAATCTGGTGTCACTCGCGTTCGGGAAGAGGGCAGTATCAGGTCATCCGTCAAGGAAAAAGTGAAGACAGTCTGGATCCACAGTGTTTTTCAAAGTGTGTGTGTGTGTGTGGGTTTGAAACACACAACTCAGGTTATTCATATACCTTTGCGTCTGTATTTTCAGCATGTGACTGTTTGTTAGTCATGCGGTGTGCGTGACAGTGTTTCACACGTGCGTTTCTATGAAAGAGTGAGTGTGCATCATCAGCGTTGGCGAGAGAGGTGAAAGGTCGTTGGAGTCGCTGGGCAGTTCCAGTGGGGCGGAGCTGAACTCACAGATATCCAGGAAGAGCTCGTGGTTGCGTTGCTTCCATTCACGAAACTTCCTCGAGGTCAAACAAGGATCGTCTAGCACTTGACTGATTATCGCCAAGTCGCCCTCCTTTGCCTGTAGGTGAAGGGGAATAGAGAGAGAGCGAGAGAGAGGTGGAAAATAGATGATTCAGAACACAAGATACTCAGTTCATTCTTTGTACAAAAAGCATTTGATTGGCTGAAGCGTTTGAAATTTTTCAAGTTACCAAAACGTCAAAAATATGCTTTATGAAGCATAACAGGTTAAAAAATATCAGCTAGCAAGGAATTAGAAACAAGTGTAATTGGTTTGGCTTTCAGAAAAAAATTGTTATATAAGCTAAGCTGATATAACTTGTCCTCTTTACATAAGTTCCTGTTCCTGTCTTACTTGTTAAATATTTATGAAGATCCTCTAGAATTGTCCATTAGATTCCTCTAGATTTGTTTACAAAGATTCACAAACTATTATGACACTGCACAATTTCTTTTTAATATACCAATTTTAAAATGTGTAATGTACACTGCCATTCATTTTCTTTACCTTTATTCAGGTATTTATGCATTAAATTGACAAGACGGGTTTCTATTTCAAATAAATTCTGTTCTTTTGAACTTTCTATTTTTTTTAATAATAAATCTGAAAAATCGTCTCTGTTACGGATGTAACCCTCGTTCCCTGAGGAGGGAACGGAGACGTACATTAGTGACTAACGAATGGGGGTTTCGCTTCGAGCATCATCTTCGAGCATATAGAAAACGCCCAATGGCGTGCCAATGCCATGGGGCATGCGAATTGTGCATACGTAACTCCGCCTCACCGCGTGAGTATAAAAGGAAGTACGTGGCAATATCGCATGTTACCTGCTGAGGAGCCAAGACTGAACTCCTGTACACTACGACGTACGTTAGTGACTAACGAATGGGGGTTCCAATATAATCCCTCCACTCAGCTGTCTTCCAGTGCCCTGCGTAAGTGTGAGTTCCCTGTCGTAAGACTAATACGGACGAAGGACTCACGCTTAACACAGGATTACCAAGGTACACTGGGAAGCATATCCCAGTGAAGGAATGCAAAGATGCCTGCCCGTAGGGAGGACTTAAGAGAACACATATGTCCCGCTAAGGGCTGCATATGGAAACTCTAGGGTACCAGCCGCAGGTGGAATTTTTAACCCTAGGGGTGGCAGGGACTTGCCAAGGGAAAGACACCTGCTCGCTAAGGAGGCTTACGGTGGAAATACATGTGTGGGTGTCGCCGGAGGGGAACCATGCACATGGGGCACCTGGCCGGACACGAGGGTCTGGGCTCGAGAGAGGGCAGACACACAGGTATCGTAAGCGGTGCTGGAGGAACTCAGGGCTCTCGGGGAAGCTCACCTGAGGGAAAATATCGCACATATCCAGTCCGTGGAGTGGAATGGCGAGCAAGCGAAGACACCTGAGCCTGACCCATTACCGGCCCCTCGGGGGAGCGAGTACATAGTCGGACACTGGCTCCACTCGGAGATTGTAGAATCTGGCGAATGTGTTCGGTGTCGCCCAGCCCGCAGCTCTGCAGATGTCTGTTAGCGAGGCGCCATGCACTAAAGCCCAAGAGGAGGCCACACTCCGAGTGGAGTGTGCCCTAACCCCAAGGGGACATGGTCGACCTTGCTGCTGGTAAGCCAAAACAATGGTGTCCACTAACCAGTGAGACAGCCTTTGCTTTGAGAGAGCTCTTCCCTTCCGCTCTCCACCATAACAGATAAAGAGCTGGTCTGAGGTCCTGAAACACTGCGTGCTGTCTACATAAGCGCGGAGGGCGCGTACTGGACAGAGCAATGCCAAAGCTGGGTCTGCCTCCTCCAAAGGCAGCGCTTGCAGGTTCACCACCTGGTCCTTGAACGGAGTGGTGGGAACCTTGGGCACATATCCAGGCCGGGGTCTCAGGAACACGTGAGAGTTAGCCGGCCCGAATTCCAGGCACGCTTCGTCAACCGAAAATGCCTGCAGGTCCCCGACCCTCTTAAGAGAGGCCAATGCGGTCAGCAGAGCCGTCTTCATCGACAGAAACTTAATATCAACCGACCACAAAGGCTCAAAGGGAGGCCTCTGCAGAGCACTTAGGACTACTGCGAGGTCCCAAGAAGGTACGAGAGGAGAGCGAGGAGGATTCAGTCTCCTCACCCCCCTCAGTAACCTGATGATCAGGTCGTGCTGACTTACCTTTTTGTCCACCAAGAGATCGTGGTAGGCAGATATTGCGGCCACATAAACTTTAAGGGTGAAGGGAGACAGCCTTCGCTCCAACCCCTCTTGGAGGAACGATAGCACGGACCCGATTGGGCATTTCCAGGGGTCTTCTTGGCGGGAAGAACACCAGGTGACGAAGAGGTTCCACTTCAACGCATAGGCATGCCGAGTGGACTCTGCCCTAGCGGAAGTGATGGTGGTCCGGCCTCAGAGGAATTGGCCAGGGAGGGGCTGGCGCAAGGAGTAAGAGTTCGGGGAACCAGGTCCGGCCGTGCCAGTACGGGGCGACCAGAAGGACCTGCTCCTTGTCCTCCCTGATCCTGCACAGGAGCTGTGCGAGTAGGCTCACTGGGGGGAACGCATATTTGCGTAGGCCCCGCGGCCAGCTGTGCGCCAGTGCATCCGTGCCGAGCGTGCCCTCGGTCAGGGAATAGAACAGGCTGCAGTGGGAAGAGTCGTGGGAGGCAAACAGATCTACCTGCGCGTCCCCGAACTGTTCCCAAATCAGCTGGACCGTCTGGGGAAGGAGTCACCATTCTCCCGGAGTGGCTGAAGCCATGAGAGCTCGTCGGCTGCACGGTTCAGGGCTCCTGAAATATGGACAGCACGAAGGGACCTCAGGCGCTTCTGACTCCATAAAACGAGGTGGCGGGCGAGTTGAGACATACGGCGGGAGCGTAGACCGCCCTGGTGGTTGATGTACGCTACTACGGCCGTGTTGTCTGTCCTGACAAGCACATGTTGACCCCTCAGCAACGCCCGGAAGCGGTGCAGGGCGAACCGTACTGTCAGTAGCTCGAGGCAATTGACAAGCAGAAGGTGCTGGGGTCCTGTTTCCAGGAGCCAGCGGCTGCTTGTCCATTGCACATGGCACCCCAACCCGTGGCAGAGGCATCCGTCGATACGACAACATGCCTGGAAACTCGTTCTAAGGGCACACCAGCCCGTAGAAAACTGAGGTTCGACCACAGGGTGAGTGTCTGAAGGCAGGCCCGAGTCACTTGTACCCGGAGCGTGCCAGACTGCCATGCCCACGATCGCAAAGCCAATGCTGAAGCAGTCTCATATGAAGCAATCCGAGCGGCGTCACCGCGGCTGCAGATGCCATATGCCCCATGAGCCTCTGAAAAAGTTTCAGTGGAACCGCACTCTTGCTCTCTAATTGATGGAGGCAAGTCAGCAGAGACTGCGTGCGCGCTCGCTGGTAAGCAGCACGCACCTGGCGACCGAGTCGGAAACCATACTGAGAAAAGAGATCCTCTGCACGGGGCAGAGTCGCTCTTCTCCCAGTCGACCTGAAGGCCCAGACGGGCTAAGTGCCGGAGCACTTGGACTCTGTGTCCGCAGACCTGCTTACGAGAGTGACACAGTATGAGCCAGTCATCGAAGTAGTTCAGGATGCGAACCTCGTGCTGCCTGAGTGGCGCAAGGGCTGCCTCGATAGACTACGTAGAGTCACGAGGGGACAGAGCTGCCCGAATGGGAGGACTGCGTACTGGATGTCCGCCCCTCGAAGCAAACCGTAGGAACGGTCCGGGTCGAAGAAGGAGACATGAAAGTAGGCATCCTTCAGGTCGATCACTGCAACCAATCTACCGGACGAACGTGTCCGAGGAGGCGTTCACTACCGACATCCTGAACAGAAGCCTGTGAAGGGATCGGTTCAGGACGGGAAGGTCCAGGACTGGCCGTAACCCACCGGTTTCCTAGGGTACAATGAAGTAAGGGCTAAGGAAGCCCGACTTCATTTCTGCTGGAGGGACAGGCTCGATTGCACCCTTCGCCAGTAGGGTGGCAACCTCCGCACGCGTGACGGGGGCGTTGGCCCCGATCTCGGTACAGCGAACTCCCCTGAGCGGGGAGGAGCCTGCGCGAACTGAATCGCGTAGCTGAGCCTGATGGCCTTCGCAACCCAGCGGACAGCCCCTGAAGCTGAATCCAGGCTCCAGGAACTGACCAACGGGGTCGCTGGAACCACAGACATACCCAGGGTGGGGCAGCGAGGCAGCGTTACTGGCCCGGACATGGGAGGCGTTGCGTCCCGGCGTGGGGGCACGGTTAACGGTTGCGTCCTGACAGAGGAGACCAGGGAAGGACGTACGTTCCACTGGGGTCCGCTCTGAGAGGAGGCTGGCAGAGAGGGACGAGAGCGGCACGGCCCGGGGGCGGCACACACTGCCATCACCGGTCTCTGGGACCTCAGAGATGGGACACCAGTTCTTTCCAAGTGCTGCCAGCCTGGGGGCCAGGATTTTCCCCCGGCCCTCCACCGGGGGAAGGAGAGGCCCTGCTACCATCCCCTGGAAAGAACTGGGACCCATCTCTGGGTTGTCCGCCTCCAGCCCGGCGTTTTAACCAGGCTGGGGAGCGGACTGGGCGACATCCTGCAACCACCTCCACGGCGCGGCCCGGTAAAGGCTGCTGCTGGGGCCGGACGGGAGGAGGGAGGGCGCCCTCGGTGGCGAGCGGACTGAGGCGACTGAGTCGGCGGCTGGTGCAGCAGCTAGCCGCCGGGGCAGTACGTGTTACAGCCTCAGTCTGCTCTGGGGCAGCCGAGAACCGCTGGGCGCAGTTCTCAGCCGCGCTGCCGAAGAGGCCAGCCTGGGATATGGGGGAGTTGAGGAGGCGGGCTCAGTCAACCCCCCCATATCACCAGGTAAGGCCAGGAAATTCTCCCGGACCACAGCTGTGGACATCGCCCGACCGAGGGAGCGTGTGGCCACCTTCACCACCCAGAGGGCGGGATCAGTGGCGGCACGCAGCTCAAAAAAGAGCCCTGGGTCAGCTCCACCCTTGTGCATGTGCAAATGGGGCGGCGGCCTACCCCATAGCACTGCAGGACCACGCCACCAAAGTAGACGAGCCCACAGGCTTAGGGAGGGTGCTTAGGACAGCCACGCCACGTCAAAGCCCTCTGTGGACACCGTAGTGCGCAACAGAGTGTTCAACAGTTGGGGGGGGGGGGCAGTGTACCCTAGGCCGCGGCCCCATCAAGGGCAGAGAAGGAGGCCACCAAACGGTCACGGGAAGCACGGGGACTTCCAGGACCGCGTGATCTCCTCATGCACCTCGGGAGCGAAAGGCATTGGGGGCGGGGCCCAACCGCTGTCGGGTGCCGCCCACAAAAAGAGTTCCACACCAGCGCGAGGCTCGCGGCTGCCCGAGATAACATGGCTGTCAACTCTAGGTCAGATCAGGGAGCGCTGACACACCCGAAGGCGGAGCACAACCTAATCGTCATCCCCAAAGGACTCTAGCCCACCTTGGGATGCGGCAATCGACATCTCGCTGCTATCTGGAGTGTGAACGAAACGAACGAGGCGTCAGAGACAGCGACATCGCAATGGTCACGTTCCCGCAGTGGGAACATGACACATCCACAATCACTGCCCGAACGTGCTGAAGCCCAAACACGTCAAGCAGTGAATGTGCCCATAGACAGCAACGGAGATCGATTGCACCCGGAAGTGCACGGCGAACCGTCTTGAAAAAGACGTGCCACGCGCAAGCTCTTTTTGTGAGAGGAAACCTCGCAGTCGATGCCGAAGCGCCCAGGGAAACACACACCAGCTGTCTAGCAGACCACCGCGCAGATCAGCAGGCAGGAAGTATGTGATCACTGGAACGCGCCGTCACACCAACACCGACTGGAAAGCTGCTCGTCTCGAAGAAGCTGACAGAGTCTCAGAAAGCTTGTGAGGAGTGAAGAGGTAGGTACTCTTGGCTCCGAAAGCAGAAACATAATGCGATATTGCCACGTACTTCCTTTTATACTCACACGGTGAGGCGGAGTTACGTATGCAAAATCTGCATGCCCCATGGCATTGGCACGCCATTGGGCGTTTTCTATATGCTCGAAGATCTAACGTACGTCGTAGTGACTGAACGAAAGGGAACAGCACTTTTTACAACATTGATAATCATAAAAAAAATGCTTCTTAAGCAGCAAATTAGCAAATTAGAATGATTTCTCAAAGATCATGTGACTGAAATGATGCCGAAAATTCAGCTTTGTCATCACAGGAATAAATTTCATTTTAAAAGTAGAAAAAGGTTATTTTAAATTGTAATAATATTTCATAATATTACTGTTTACTGTATTATTGATCAAATAAATGCAGCCATGGTGAGCATAAGACTTTTCTTTTAACCCTTGTGTGGTGTTCATATTGTTATTCAGCCAGTGTTCATGGGTCTGGTGGACCCGCTGCATTTTTGGGTTTTTAATTCAACACAATCGAAAATTATATGTTAAAATACTCAACAGATGTTTACTTCATCCCAATTACAAGCAATATTAACAGCTTATATGGTTAATATTTTCTCTTTACCTTTGTAAGATCACATTTAAGAATTGCTACCTCGTGTGGGAACGACAGGGGTAGAAACAAAACTCACTCTTGCTCTCTCTCACACTTACACACAATCTCTCTCTCTCACGCACGCACACACACACACACACACGGTGTATGGTTAGTCTGCATAGGCATAATGGTTTTTCTAATGTACAAACTGTATAATCTATCCCCCTACACTAACCATACCCCTAAACCTACCAATCACAGAAACCTTTTGGCATTTTTTGAATGTCAAAAAACACCATTTAGTATGTTTTACAGTTTTTTTTATTCGCTTTGGTACTATTTTCATAACCAAGGTGAACATTTTCAAAACTCATAGTACTAATATCACAACAGATCATCAAAAGTGCACTTTTCTCAAACATTTCAGCATATTTTCAATTGTGTTAGTACAATACACAAAACCACAAAATATCCTTTTCACTACACAAAATAAGTGTTTCATCTTTAAAATGTTTCATTCATAGTAACTGCATTTCATAAAGCTCTTACTATCAAACTTTTGATTTGCATCTCTTCTCGTTCAGTTTAATACATTTGTCTATTATTTAATCCAACTGATCTTACATTTTTTTTTGGATTGCTTACACACTAAAATCAAAAGTGGTACACTATTAGCAAAACCTTACACTCAAGAAGCAAAACATCAGCCCATATTTGCACAACTATAAGCACATTGTCAACCTCACACTTGTTGCAAAACTCTACACAGTGATTTGCAAAACACTGAACACACTTAACATACATTACACACAAAAATCTATCATGAAGTCACTTCCTTGCCATACCAAAGCACTGACTGTCAAATTACCGTACCATCCAACCGATTGGTTCAACACAGGCATCAAGTGTGCAAACACTTGTTTGCTTAATTGTAGACACACCAATCAGGTGTATAAGCACTATAAAAAGCAGCAGGTGAGTTAATCTGTCTTCAAGCACAATGGAAAGAGTCAGAGAAAGAGTAAGATGAGGAGGAGGAGGAAGAATCAACAGAGGAAGAGGAAGAGGAAGAGCTGGAGGCCATGGTAGAGGTAGAGGTAGAGGAAGAGGAAGACGAAGACAAGAAGGTGCTCAAAGAGGACCGAATCTGACAAATGAGATCCGCGCAACACTGGTTGACCATGTTGTCAACCACGACCTGACGCTGAGGGAGGCTGGACTGCGAGTACAGCCAAATCTAAGCCGATACACAGTGGCAAGTGTGATAAGAACATTTCGACTGGAAAATAGGTATTGTAAAAATATCATCATATAAAAAACATCTGCACGTTTTCAGTAACTGCTTACAGTACTGTATTCTATGCACTATCAGCACTTCTGTTACCTTTTCCTGTGAAATTACTGTACTATTGTATACTTTTTTTTCTTTCTTTTTTTTCTTAGGATTGAGGGTCAGGAACGACAAGGGGGAAGGCCTCCTATGTTCACAGAACAGCAAGAGAGGGAGATAGTAAACATGGTTTTGGCCAACAATGCTATAACACTCAATCAGCTCCAAGCATGAGTTCATTTACGTAGATGAGGCTGGGTTCAACCTGACGAGAACACGAAGGAGGGGAAGAAACATCATTGGCCACAGGGCCAAAAGATTAAACCAAATGTTCTCATTACATATTACAATAATCTTGTCTTTGCAATAATGATTATAGGGAATGAAAACATGTGCAACTGAATGAAAGCATTACATCAGGTTTTGAAAGAATGACTAGCTGTGATACAAGTGTGATCAGTTTGGATTTTTGTACTAAGAGTTTTGAAAATGTACACCTTACATGTGAAAATAGTACCAAAGCGTATAAAAAACTGTAGTATGAGGATACAGATGTCGTCATAAACCATGTTTACGTTGTAATACCCATGTCATTATACACATTTGTGTCCTCATAAACCATATACATGAACATACACACACTAACAGCAGGCCCTGACAGGAGGAGGACAGAGTAAAGGTACACAGGACCTACAATGTCCACACTTTTATTAGTGTGCCCCGGGTCCAGTGGACCCGAACATCCTGTGTGTAATATAAATGTGTGGGGTGGGGGGGGGGGGGGGGGGGGGGGTGTACAGTGTGTGGTCATTGAAAATGTTTTCTGATATATATTCCTCACAGAAAATGAGCCACGGCCAATGAGTCTCAGTTTGAAAAAATAATTAATCGTATAATTTTTCTTTTGATAAAAAATTAAAACGGGTCCAACAGACCCGAACACCATACAAGGGTTAAAAACATTAAAACTTTCTGGTTCAATCATATATGGCTAAATTAAACCAGTATTTCCACTTGCCATTGTTTACTACAGTAAAGTTGACCGAGTGGATTGGGTATTCTGAACCGGTGTGAGTGAGTGGAGGCGGGGATAATTTGCATATTCATGGTTCCACGTATACTAAATGAAGCAAGGGTGTAGAGTTACATTAAAGCTATTTTAAGGCACAAATAACAAAAATGTTTTTTTTTGGTGATCAAAGATGAGTTTTAAGGGATACAATTATTGACTACACTATAGTCTACACTGTTATAGTTTACTTCCACGTTCCAAACCCTGAAGTGTGAAAAGGTTCCATTGCTTCCTGTGTTTTCATACCTTCAACGTAGAGCGGAGAACCCGTATGCGGTGCAGTCGATCATTTGTGGCGGGGTCATTGCTGCGTTTGATGAAGGAGCGTCTGAACTCTTGTTTGGTGGAAGGCCTCTGCTGGCCAAAAGCCGAGAGACTGGCCTGCTCCAGCGATCGGTACAACTCCTTCAGGCCGTCCGTGCCGTCAGACACTTTCTCTTCGCTCTCAGGCCTCCTGCTGCTGGCTTTCCTCACTTGCTTTTCCTCCTCTTCCTCCTCCTCCTCCTCTTCCTCATGGAGATGAGTTCTTGGCCTCAGAGTGCCGTGCGTGTGCACGTGAGTGTGTGTACGAGCACTGCGGTGCGAGTGTCCTCCGTGTGTGTCACGGTGGCGTGGAAGGCTCTGGCTGCGCTGCTTGTGAGTGTGATGGCGGGGCCGGGACTCCTCGCTGTCCGTCAATGGAAATGGCCCATCGCGTTCCATAGGACGCCGGTGCTGGGCAGGGAGCGTGGCCTGCCGATGCTGGTCAGGTGACAGCAGGGATGGCTCCTCCTCTTCTGCAGTCTGCAGGTAGTGTAGACCTGTGCTGGTCAAGGGGGTTTCAATCAGGTCCTGCCACGAGCGGCGTTCTCGATGGGAGGATCGGCAAGAAGAATGGGACTCTTCGGCAGAGGAATGCGAGAATGTGGAGCCGCTAGAAAAATGACGCTCAGGAAATGGACTGGACGAAGTTCCCTGAGGACAACAGAATCACTGCTCATTATCATTGTCATCTGTCAATGAGAGAGCTAGAGGTATAAGACGATAGTCAGAGAGAGCAACAGAGTTAGATTGCTACACGTTTTCCACCATTATGGTGTTGGTGTGAAGGCCGGTGCTCAGCAAACCTATCTCAGAACCGGGCCATGTTTCCAGAGCCCAAAAAAATATAATATACTTCATATATTGCCAAAATACAAACATGGTGAATCAGTCTTTGTTTGCAACTAATTTTCTCATCTAAAGTAATGTAATTTATCATCTTTATGGCATCATGAGCTAGATTCAATATAATGTTCTGTTTAAAAGTTTGGGGTCAGAAGGATTTTTTAAAGTGTTTTTGAAATAAGTCTCTAATGCTTAATTCTCACCAAGGTGATATGTATACATGTATATTAGGGGTGTAACAATAAATCATGTAACAATATATCACAATAAAAAATGCAACACTATGTATGGATAGTGACAATATATATTGTGTATAGTTGTAACGGTCACCAGCTGGAGTGCCCTTGAGAGCCACCAGAGGGCACTCCACATAAGACTATTATCACTCACAAACTACATCTCCCACAACTCACTGCCCGGACTCATCATCGCTTATCACTGATCACATTCACCTGTACCTCATTCACTGATTGCATTCACCTTTGTCTCATCATCCTGTTAGTCTCAGTCTCTGGATCGGCTGACGTGACGTGAAGCTCAGTCTCTGGATCGGCAGAAGCCTGTCTGCCGAGCCAGAGCTTCACGTCAGTCCTGCCGAGCCAGAGCCAGAGCTTCACGTCACTTCTGCCGATCCAGAGACTGAGACTAACAGGATGATGAGACAAATGGTGGGCACTCCAGCTGGTGACCGTTACAATAGTTCACCCAAAATGAAAATGCTGTGTAAGAAAAAAATTTAGTTTACAGAGTTTTAGTGTCAGTACTACATATCTACTATATATAATGTTAAATATAATGTATAATAATGCAATGGGGGAATATTTGTGGGTCCTGATAATGCCAAATGTCTTATGTTACCAGTAAAAAGTGGCATACATTATTTTAAATATATCTAGTCTGTGATAGAGCGCAAGCATATGTCTAAAATAATTCTGTATTTTCAGCTTCAGAATCATGAATATTTTTATTCTGGTGTCACCATTGTCCTCTGCATAGGGTTACCAGCACCAAGTTAATTTCCACCCCCAATGTAATACCAAATTTAGCATTTTAATCAACAGTAAATTTTTTGTTAACCTTTTACCATATGTCTTTGAGTATAGCAATAATATTGTATCATGAGTTCAGTATTGTGATATGTATCGAATCGTGACATGAGGGTATCGTTAAACGCCTAATATATATATATATATATATATATATATATAATTTCAGACAGACATGGAAAAAATTGGAGTGAATAGGAATGTGAATGAAGTGCTTCACTGGGTGCTTGTGTTAAGATTTGTTGATTGTAATGGAAACAAATTAATTTTTGTAGCATGTAGTTTTGTTATGCACTTTATATTGAAAAAAAAAGAACTTGTTTGAGACATTATCCTGACTCCTGACCTCTGATGTCACTGGTTCATGATTTGAGGTTTATACATCAATTAGGAACAGGCACCAGAACGTGTGCGTGTGCGTGTGCGTGTGCGTGTGCGTGTGTGTGTGTGTGTGTGTGTGTGTATAGACGTGTGTTTATACTCACAGAGGGGTTGTGGTGGTAAGTGGATTCCTGTTTGAGTGTCATAGACCCATCAACTTCATCCTGGTCACTCTCACTCCAGTAATCTAAAAAAAAATATTACATCAGAATCACATGTACATGACAACATAGTTTATGATACTCAGACTAGGCTTTTCAACTGCTTTAAGTAGAGTCATTCATGGAATGGAGGCTTATAATATCATCACGGGGTGTGATCTCACCTTCATCAGGACGAGGTACCGGATCATCAGGTGTGTAGCCAATCGCAGCCAAGCCTAAACGATTCATCCACCTGAAACAGGAACCATAGATGTGAGAAGAAAATAAAAGTAGGAGGAGATGAAGTCTGAAGGGGCTCTGAAATTACTTACCTGTTCATCTCCTCTAAATGATCTGTAGCGAAAAAGAAACTCTTAATTTTGGGATGACATGCTTTAAAGGCACTGAAACAAAAAAGGCAGAGAAAAAGAGATGTTCAGACACAAATATCTAGTTTACAATCAATTACTGTGTGTGTGTTTGTAAAAGAGAGATCAGCAGTTCTGCAGTGACCCAGATTCTGCTAGCCGATGGGCTTCAAACACAGACCCGCCCAAAAACCAGCAAACCCAACACAACGGAGAGAAAGAGTGATTATTGTTGTCTTCTAACACTCACTGTTTCCTCCTGCACTCGATCGCTCTGTCTATCCGAAACTCTGGCAAACTGATGAAGCCCTCTGCTTTCTCATCCTGAGCAAACAAATAAAGAACAAGAGAAATCATTTCTGCAACATAAATATGCAGGTGTTAGCATAAATGCAAACATCAGCATCTCTGAAACTGAGAACATATGATGCACATTTTATTGTGGTGGACAAGAAAACGTCTCGGTTACGTATGTAACCCTCGTTCCCTGAAGGAGGGAATGGAGACTGGAATTGGGAATTGGGATCTGATCTCAGAGACCAATCTACTTTGAGTGTGTTAAAAACGAGCCAATGGAGATTGGCATACGATCCACGCATTCCACGCTCCGCCCCGCGGTGCGGGTATACATTTACATTTATGCATTTGGCAGACGCTTTTATCCAAAGCGACTTACACAGACCTTATTACAGGGACAATCCCCCTGGAGCAACGTGAAGTAAAGTGCCTTGCTCAAGAACACACTGGTGGTGACCGCTGGGATCGAACCAGCAACCTTCTGCATATCAGTTCCATGATTTAACCCACTGGACCACCATCTCACATCTCTGGGTATAAATAAGGAAGTGGAATGCTTGATCATTGCTTTTTTTCTGCTGAGGAGCCGAACTAGTGACTAGGCCCCCTAGCGGAAGTGCAGCACCTGTCGACGGGATGTACAGAGATGTTAAGGTACCAGTCGGGGGGTGGGGGAGGGGTGCGGATGCCATCTCCCTGAGAGCAGCTCCTGTTCTCCCTGGGCTGCCCGTCTCAGGGCCGCTTGCCCTTGCGCTTGCCTGCCGACTTAGCTGGGCCCTGAGCGGGTTGGGCGCCACCCTTACGTCCGGCACACTGCTTCCCCGATGGAGGCTGCTGCTTGGATTTCGCAGGGGTGGAGGCGGACGCAGGGGGACGCCCTCGGCGACGAGCAGGCAGAGATGCTGCCGGCGACAACTGGGAGGCAGCAGCGGGTCGTCGGGGCAGGATGGTTTTGATGGCCTCCGTCTGCTTCTGGGCCACCGAGAACTGCTGGGCGAAGCTCTCGGTGGCGTCGCCGAAGAGGCCGGCCTGACAGACATGGTCGTTGAGAAACCGGACCTTGTTGGAATCACGCATGTCTGCCAAGTTCAGCCACAGGTGGCGTTCCTGGACCACTAAAGTGGACATCGCCCGACCCAGGGAGTTCCTGCATAACGCCCTGGTCGGAACTACCCTCGTGCAATTCATTTAGCGCCTTGGCCTGGTGGACCTGTAGGAGCGCCATGGCATGCAAAGATGATGCGGCTTCCCCACAGGCGGTGTAAGCCTTGCCCGTTAGTGAACTTACACGAAGTAGAAAGCAATGATCAAGCATTCCACTTCCTTATTTATACCCGCGGGGCGGAGCGTGGAATGCGTGGATCGCATGCCAATCTCCATTGGCTCGTTTTTAACACACTCGAAGTAGATTGGTCTCTGAGATCAGATCCCAATTCGTCGGTCAGTTCCTGAAAGGGAACTAAACATCACACCAGCATTGGGAGCCTGTGACTTGGCCATAAATGAAAGCAGCGAGTACTGAAAGTGCTGATAATTGTGTAATTGGTAATAATAGTAAAGATTAACTGGCTGGATGTAGAGCTGATGAGGTTTTTCAGTGATGCCAAATATGGAAATGGATCATAAAAGAAGGACATTACACACACACACACACACACATACAACCAACAGACTTCACCACTCGAGGGAAGGGAATTGTGTTTGTTTGCGTACATTCTGGTTGGTGTACCAGTACAGGTTGGAGTCTTTGAGAACGAACCAATACTTCTTCCATTTCTGCGTGAAGTAGCCGGTGGCGTCTTTCTTTTTCCATAGCCAGCCTTCACAGTCGCCATGACCCAGATCTTTGCAGGCAATACGCCTTCTGCTGGCACTACTGAGGGAACCTACACACACAGCAAATTAAATGACAACCACATATGACAGAATAACATTGGGATAATACAAGCACACTGTAATACAACAACCACTCAGAGTAAAACTCATCATCATACCTTTGCTTTTCTTCTTGGGCTTGGTCCTCAGAGAGGCATAATGTACAGACTAGAGAGCGGAGAGAAAGATAATTTAAGAAATATAGAACTTCCAGAAGAGCGCCATTCTCATAGACCAAAGCTGTGAGGATTTCTATAAAAATCATTATCAATATCAAAAACAATTAAAAATCAAAAACAATTAACCTTGCACACCTGAAGATATTGATGGGGGCGAAGGTTATTGGCAAAACTTAATTTAGAAACAAATAAATCCTGCACACTATCCCAACTTTTAAGTATCACAATTTATTTAGCAATGTTTCAGACCCGGTAAATGGGACTCAAACATTGCTGAATAAATTGTGATACTTTTTAAAAGTTGGGATAGTGTGCTGGCTTTATTTGTTTCTATATAAAAAATTAATGGTTAATTATTAAATACTATAACAGATAGACATGCTCCCTCTTTACATCTAAATATTGCAAATAAATAAATGTTTATTTTAGATTTTAAATCATAGTTAAATACTAATGACTGCAAAGTGCCCTGATTTAAACTTACCAATATTTAATCTAATATTAAATCAAAAACATTGCAATATAGTACCACAACTAATGAGTGAGTTGATGAATCTATATATGTGAAAAAAATCCTAAATTCAATCTGTTCATCAAATAAAGTGTTTGTGTCTCTTCAGAATATTTTGGGCCAAACCGCTCGATTGATATGGATTATTTTTGCGATCTCTTGAATGTTTTTAAGTGTCAAAGTGGTGTTTGCATAGTTGCGTTTACCTTCCTCATTGATGCCCCTGCTTGTCGGTCAAGTCCTGAACTGGCATATCTGCAGAGAGAGAAAGAGAACGAATGAGACAACAGTAATTTATGATTCCATCTGCAGCAACAGAAAAAAATAATAATATATACATACATACATACATACATACATACTCTTTCTCGCCTATTTAACTCAAATATAGACAGGTAATGGACAGGATGCTGGTGTTTGTGGTTGACTTCATAACTGATTCTAACTGAAACAGCTGCTCATACTCATGCACACCCTCAAAAAAACAAACACATACACACCCTCAGACCCTTAAACACACACACACACACACACACACACACACACACACACACACACACACACACACACACACACACACACACACACACACACACACACACACACACAATATTCACAATATAGTGCATGTGCAAAACACAAAATTTAACAAGATTTGGCCAAAAGTCTTTTTAACTAGTGAGGTCCAGTTCAACTGTTCAACAGGTTTCACTACATTAGTGAGGATATTTTTGAACAGTAAGGACATTTTTGTACTTCACAAGTACAGTGAAACCTATACACACACACACACACACACACACACACACACACACACACACACACACACACACACACACATAAACACATTGTGTTTTCATGTTTTATGAGGACATTCCATAGACATAATGATTTTTATACTGTACAAACTGTATATTCCCCTAGCCCTAAACCTACACATCACAGAAAACTTTCTGCATTTTTACATTTTCAAAAAACATCACTTAGTACACTGTAAAATCCAACAGTGACTCTAACTAACATATTTTAGTTAACTTTACTTAATGTGTTAACTTAATTGTAAAAATCTAGTAATCTGTACTATTCACATAATATTCCTTGTTTACTCAGAAAACCCAAGTTAACACTTGAAACATTCATATTATTATAAGTCTGTTCCTATTGATGCAGCAATGCAACAAGAAATCAAAGTTATTTGGTTTCAAAGGCAGAGAAGTAATACACAGGTTGCCTTTAAAAGTTGACCTAGCTTCTGACAGAATAATTAACTATAGTTAATGATTTAGTCAGAAATTAAGGCACCTTTTAAAATTAACCTATGTAATATTTTCTTTTATATCGTATAATGATCATTTACAATTTTAGCGATAACACTTACGTCATAAACACCTATGAAACTTTTAAATGGGTTGATATAATCCCTCTATATTTGTAACAATATCTTGCAGTTGACCATGCTTGAGTCACACACAGACTTCAACATTCAGCATGAAAAACCACAACAATGGTAGCTATAGTAAGTCAAGAGTAAATCTAAAGTAAAAGATCAAGTACTCTCTACAGTTCTTTTTTAGTTACTTCTTGTGTAAGTGAACTATACTAACTAAGCATTTGATAGCACAACATACTATTCCTATTTCACTTTACTTGGTTTTTTTAAGGCAATGCGCTTCTCAGGAATCCTTTTATTTTTAATATTGTGTGCATCCGCCTATAGGCGCATATTATTAACGCGCCCTTTAAATAACACAAAAAATACTACACAGTCGTTTTCAGTTACCGCAACGCACCGACAGATGGGCGCAAGTGCATTTGCTATTAAACAACGTGGCGCTGGACATGAAAATATCTCGGGATGAAACTAGCAAAAAACACTTGCGTCGTGTATGATAGGGCCCATAATCTTAGACACCCAGAAGACACTTTATTATCTAAACCTCTGTATGAATCATACTAGCACTTTCTTACTTTAAACAGACACAAACCGAATCAGTCTCCACATACTCGTATAGCTTTAGTCAGATAGAAAATAAAAAACCTACTTAAGACTGTAGCCAAGGAATTTCTGTTCCTCATTCATAAATAAATGGCAGTTCATTAAGACAGTCACAGTGGTGACTGTTGTGTGCACAAAGAAGCATCCAGTTAGTCTGTATACCAGTAAACAAAATCTTTAAATGCTTATTTTGAACTTAAGGTGACCAGTTCAAAGCCATTATAGCTTTAAAGATATAAGGAATCAAACTCTACTTCATCTTTTGCGATAAGGTTTATTATACTAAAATGATGTGGTCTCACTTTAAGAATACTAAAGTTCTGAATCTTGGCCAGTCCAGTCACAGTCTGGTAATACAGTGGAAGCAGAATTGATACTGTTCATCAACAGCAGAAGCAATAATGATAAAAATAAAATAAGGGGAAATCCAACAAACCTTGTGCTCTGTATAGCACCTACACACTGGCTGTGTGTGCACCTGTTGCTCTGAAAATCTTTCTGAATGAATCCAATTATTTTGTGAGCCACAATATAATGCTGGCTATGCAACGAGGCATATATTTAAGCATGGGCAAGTTCAAAAACAAAATTTAACCCGACAGCCAACCTACTGCTTGTATCAGACCAGTTTTTTGAAGATGGTGTTTACAAAGGATACTTGAAGACAAACCAGCTAAAAACAGCCAAAGAAAGAAAGAAAATGGACTAAAAAACTATAATAAAACTAAAATTATGGCTTTTTGATCGTAAAAACTTTAAACTTTTTGATTACAGGTCAAACTCAGCAGATAAAGTTAGAATACAATTTTTTTTTTTTTTATGTATGATAAATTAAGTAAGGTATGAAGTTTACTCACCTATCAGCATCTGCTCGAAGTGTGTCTGCAGCTCTCTGAGGCAATGGACAGAATGACAAAGAGAAAAAGAGACAGAGAGGAAGAGAGTTTTGAATTTCCTGTTGTAAGTGATGAAAAGAAACCACTGTTTCAGAGGCGTGTGAGTGTGTGTATGTACAATAACATGACAATATAGATCAAATGTATGTTGTGAGATGAGGCAGTTCTGAAATGTTGATCACTTTATATTAGGCATCTTTAATTATTAAGTACCACATAAAAAAGTTTTAGGTATAATGTGCTTTTTGTGTTTTGATGCTATTGAGGTGGGATAAGGGTAGGTTATGTTGTAAGTGAATGGTCAACAGATTTAATTACAGAAATGATTTACAGCTGTAATTACTTGCAGTACAATGTAAAAACATATATGTGCACAATAAGTGCATTGTATCAAATGATTAATTTGATGAATTCAGTACACAGTAGACAGCTCTGATCAGATTCGACATTTCTAACTTACATGGTAGTGTGGCATCGTGTTTGAGTCAGGCACGGGGAAGGGCAGCCCCTCGGGCGGGCCTGTGTCCAGACGCACAGGTGGGGCAAGCATAGAGGGACTGATGGGAAAACTGGGACTGCTGGGATTCCGGCTCTTCTTCCTGGATCTCCTGCTTGTGTCCCGCTGGGAAAACTCTGCCTCTTCCTGAATCAACACAATCCTGTCATCACTGAGAAACCGCAAGAGGGAGGAATCAGAATCTGATGGAGAAAGAAAGAAAGCAAGCAGGGAGTCACACTCTGAGAGAGAGAAAAACAGCGTAAGGACTTGGGAGCATGTAGAAGAAACTGAGCGTATTACAAAATATTCAACTCTAGCTGCCACAGCATGAAACTCCTTTGATACCTTCCTGTGTGTGTGTGAGGTTTATTTCCCCTAAAGTATGTTTGCTTTCTATTTATATCTGTGCCAATGTTGCCTACGTATTTTCTGTTCTATTCTTAGAGTTGTGTTTCCACCAAAAAACAAAGAAGTAATGAATGAGTCATTTTGTTCACAGTTCACTTTTCACCTCTCACATCCCAAAAACCAAAAAAGAACACAGTCAATATCAGTCATCGAGGTAAAATCTTTTAGTCCTCCAGTATTAACAACTAAGTTTTGGATTACAACAGCAACCTCTAATATGCTCACATTGTTCTGCTGATAAAAAAATTATAATAATTTTTTCATTAAAATATATTCAGGGGAAAAACAAAACCACGCTGTACTGATCAACCAAAGGCAAAGGAAATGGTTGTTTGCCGTTCCTTCAGCTTTCTGAAGCTTAGGTAGCTTCTTCAAAGAAGTCTGTCTTTCACTTTGCTTACCTCAGCTTTCACAAACTATGTAACAGCATTTCCTGCTTTTGATTGCAAAGTTCACAGGAAAAAAATAGTTGCTGCCTTACAGGTTTGTGTTCTCTGTTATTATGCTCTAAAATGTCAGTTCTATAGTTTTGTGACATTTACGTTCTTTGCAGACGTGTTCTTAGCGAAAGTAACTTGCACAAATCACACACTAATGACAATGCCAGGATGTCCAACTGAGAATGCCTCATGATGATGATAAACTAGGTTTTAGTTATCAAGAAGAAGCTCCTAACTAAAAGCCTTTGAATAATAATAATTAGAGATATAAACATACATGAACACACACATCTTTGGTATAACATAACTAGTAGTGTGATTATATAGTCACAGATCCCTGAATATGATGAACACTTTAAAAAAGTGAGATGTGAGTGGGTCAACTTACCCACTGGTTAATCTTACACCTCTCTTTCCTACTGATACCATGAGTATTTATGTTAGCCCCACATTTCAGACACTGAGCTCTGACCTAAAATCCTCAACATCTGTCCATTTTTTAAAAAGACAGAACTGTTAATGCCATTTTTGAGCGAACCACTTTCAAATTCCTTGCCAGATACACAAAATCCCAGTTGGCCAGGGATGTCAAAAATGCCTACAATAACAATAAGGCACATAACAGAGAAGAGCAGAGAAGTATGATGAACATGTGCTCAAACAAAAAGCGAGTCAAAGAGAAAATTAAAAACTTGGTGCCAGTGGAGTAAATGTAGTAAAGTGTGCAAAAAGGTAAAATCATCACCTCTGCTTCCTCTTTTGTAAACTCCAGATTCTTGAGGCTCTGCCAGCCATTCAGTTCCCATGGAAACCTGTCGGAGGTCACCTACAGGCAGAGACATACAACATTTGAGTGTGTCTGTTCTGGCGAGTTTCAAAGCATCTATCATCTCCTCTGTTAGTGTGTATTAGTGCACAAAGTTGTGCAACTGCAACATACTAAATGGCTGAGATTTGCATTTTAAAGCCGGAGCTCCCTAGTGGCTTAATCTCCTGTAATGCACTGCATTTATGTCCATCTTAAAAACGGCCATCCAGGCATGATGTAAGCTGTACATTGTGTAACATCGCACAAGCATACTGCAATTTAAAAATGTATGGTTGGAAACTGTGTGGTTGGAATGTTTCATTTATTATTTAAAACAGTATGCAGTATATTGTTGTGTATAGAAAGCGTATGTAGCATAGTATGTTGTTTTTTAATCAAGAGTACTGATTCAAATGAATTAGGATGGAAACAACTCATTGATAAAATCAATATTAATAATTACTCTCAAATCACTTAAATCCAATCATTTGGATCAAAACTGTAATACAGCAATCAAAATCATCCTGTCTAGATGAAATGTTTTTAAAATTAAATTTGCAATACTACCATGATATTTAAATATATATAAAATACATTATATCATATTTTATAATATAAAATTTAAATTTACAGTAGAGAATTGGAATGATTGAATTGGAATTATTGAAAATAATATTACAATACAAAAAAAAAATCATGATCTGATAATACAATTTTTAGAAAATAGGTTTTCTTCATCAAATGACATAAAAATGCTGCCCATTTATTTATTATTATTATCATTGGGCAGTGCAAATAGGTTCTTACTCATTAGTCATTTTATCCATCTGTTCATTTGCCAGTCATTTCCATGCCGTCTCCATGCAAAAATCATATTCTTTATGAAAAATATAATTACAGACAAATAATTTAAATTCAATCATTTTGATCACAACAATATTCCTTTTTAAACAGAAATAATGAACCATAATTGAAATCTGAAAGTTTATATGCTTGAAAATATTTTATTTCTGTCATGACAAAAGTGTTTGGCATGGTAATGGATATGACAATGTTGATATGTTTTTTGGGGGTTTTTTTGCGAAATAGATCTGCTACGCTGCAACTGCTGCAGAGCAAGTATGGGACTTGCTGCTTCCAATACATACACAACACACTGCTGTGAACAATTATGCATGCTGCTGCTATACAGTAAATTAGCAGATCTATACAGGTGGAGCAGGGTTGCCAGGTTTTCTCAAACAAAACCAGCCCAATGGCCAATAAAATAAATATACAATAGTTAAAAAATACCTTACTTAAAAAATAAAAATAGTCAGCACGCGCGCGCACACACACACACACACACACACACACACACACACACACACACACACAAATACACACACACACACACACACACACAACCCAGCCTAGCAGTGCCCCTATACCTCACAAAGTGTGTTTACGTTGTCTCATCATCCTAGCACAGTTTTTATCATTGGTAGAATATAAATTGGGTTGAGTAAAATATTTCAACACAACCATCTCAGCTAAATATAATTGATGCAATATGTTAAACCTTTAACACGCAGAATAAAAAACAACCCGAGGCAAGCGGTTAAAAGTAGCCCAATTCCGTGGGAAAACATGGTGGAGCTGGGGAATATGGAGGGTTTCTGAAAGCGTGCTGCACTGCTACAGCAAATGCTGACCAAGTTTTTAAAGGATGAGCAGTGAGCTCATTGGCTGCTGATACAACAGGAACCAATCAGCTGTGCCCTATAGAAAATTACGTGATTGCAAGCAGAGTGAGTTAACAGCCTGCGCCATCTTGAGTTTCATGACAGAAATTTGTATTTATTGGAATTTTCATTTATGTGTTTGCATATTTGTGATGTTCAATTATCAGTTGCAGCCCTAATGTGCATGTCCTTACTGTGAGTTGGGGTCCGGTCTCTGCGTCGCAGTCCGGTATTTCTTCCGGAATCCTCTTCCAGGAGTGGAAAGTACTGGCCCCCCAGTACCTCCTGTTCTACATAATACCCTGGAGAATCGGAGCCAAACACACCAAACCCACCCCGATCCAGATCCTCCTCTCTAAGTGAGTGACAACAGGAGCAAAAGAAAGAAAACAAAAGAAAAGAGAAAGAAATTACACCAACATGCTAAAAGAAACAAACAGTTTTGGTTTGCATGTATTTGATATGTAAATACCTGTGTCCATAGACAGGGGATAGAATAAAAACATCATGTCCCCCGGGTGTGTCCACTCCAGGTGAAAGTCCAACTGACCCAAGTGTGCTGGGTGGTGTAGGAGAACCACTGCACGGACTGGTGGACAGCGGCTGTCAATCAAAAGCACACACAAAATAACCTCAGTATAAAGCTAATTGCACTTTGTTGTTATTACTGGATATAAAAAGGGCTATATGAAGAAATCGTAAACCATTGTAATTAGCGATCTGCGTCCAGCAACTTATTGTTCGTGCTCACACTCGTGCACACGCAAAAGACTGAAGGTGATGCCCGATATAGTCACAGTGAAGTTCTTTTTTGTTCTTTGCTTAGAAGAAAAAGAAATTGGAAATGCCTTTGCAGCGATATACAGAAAGTTAAGGAACATCCCAACGCCATCCACACTGCTAAGAGTTTAGATGAATATGCAAATATGTGTTGCACGCTTTCCTCTTAACATTAACAGGTAATTCCTGGTTCCGTACTGCTCACGGACAACCAGTTATAATTGTACTTTATTTTGAACTGGATTTAGATGGGAAACAATATGTACGAACTTTAAATGCACTACTTTAAATGAAACATAAATTACTTTCACAATTACTATGTACACTCTCAGTGTCTATCCTGTTAGCTCTTTGGATATAACAGGGTGGACACTAGCAGGGTGGACATTCTGATCTAAAATCAGCCAATGCACAGTGTCGGAGCAAAAACAAGCTAAAAAATTGCATGGTCTTTAAAACTTTAATTTTAAAACTATTATTTTTCTATAAACTGTTTTCATATTTCACTTAACGGGGTGGCCGTACTAAGGTTGACCACATCAAATTTGGTAAAAATAGACATAATCAAGGATCTCACTCAATTTTCAATGTTGTTTTCCTTCAAAGAAGTGATGACTGCTTTATGATATGATGTAATTTAATTTTTCCAACTTTCATTTAAAGGTCCCGTTCTTCATGTTTTTTTGAAGTTTTGATTGTGTTTACAGTGTGCAATATAACATGTGTTCATGTTTCGCGTGTAAAAAAACACAGTATTTTTCACACAATTTACTTATCTGTATACCGCTGTTTTCCCTCTCCTAATAACGGGCTGATGAGTTCCTTGTTCTATGAAGTTCCTCCTTCAGAAATACGTAACGAGTTCTGATTGTGCCAGCGGTTCCCGTGTTGTGATTCGACCGCAGCTTAGCGCATGTTGTACGGAAAGGTCACGCCTCTTAACGGGCGATGTATGCGCTCAATGATCTCTACAGGGTCCCTGGGAAAGCCAAACAAGGGCGATTTGACTCCGGGATGAAAATAACAGCGTCTCGACGACATGGCGACAAACACACTCAAGCTACAGTTCCTTTTCTCCACGCGACCGTCCTCTTCTCCACGTGGGACAGCAACAAGACCACGCCCCCTTTTTCGCGTATTCTTGTGGGCGGAGGTTAGTCTGTTCTACTGTTCTACTGACTGACGTAATTAATGTAGGAAGTACCAAGGATGTAGTCCAAGCCGGCCGTTCGCTGTAGGCTTTGAAAGGGAACTTCTGTTAAATAAAATATCTCGCTTGGCATTGAACTTTGAGCTTTATAATTTTACAGGTATTATTTATGCTCTAACAGCAACATTACACACTAACTAAAGTTTGAACAATGGGATCACGAAGAACGGGACCTTTAAAGGGAAAGTAGTCAAAAATAACAGGGTGGACAATAAATTGAGGGACAAGCTAAAAAACAAGATTATACTTGTTACAAGGATTATTAGGAACACCTGTTCAATTTCTCATTAATGCAATTATTTAATCAACCAATCACATGGCAGTTGCTTCAATGCATTTAGGGGTGTGGTTCTGGTCAAGACAATCTCCTGAACTCCAAACTGAATGTCAGAATGGGAAAGAAAGGTGATTTAAGCAATTTTGAGTGTGGCATGGTTGTTGGTGCCAGACGGGCCGGTCTGAGTATTTCACAATCTGTTCAGTTACTGGGATTTTCAAGCACAACCATTTCTAGGGTTTACAAAGAATGGTGTGAAAAGGGAAAAACATCCAGTATGCGGCAGTCCTGTGGGCCAAAATGCCTTGAGGTAGAATGGGCCGACTGATTCAAGCTGATAGAAGAGCAACTTTGACTGAAATAACCACTCGTTACAACCGAGGTATGCAGCAAAGCATTTGTGAAGCCACAGTCACCAGATCTCAACCCAATAGAGCATCTTTGGGATGTGGTGGAACAGGAGCTTCGTGCCCTGGATGTGCATCCCACAAATCTCCATCAACTGCAAGATGCTATCCTATCAATATGGGCCAATATTTCTAAAGAATGCTTTCAGCACCTTGTTGAATCAATGCCACATAGAATTAAGGCAGTTCTGAAGGCGAAAGGGGGTCAAACACAGTATTAGTATGGTGTTCCTAATAATCCTTTAGGTGAGTGTATATATACATTAGAGAGAATCATTACTGATATACCCGGCAATGGAAAAAAAAAAGGGGGGGATTAATTTATAGTAAGTGTTGTATTTATAAAAATGCGCTACACATTCCTGGGCACACTGGAAAAATGGTGATATGTGCTTCAAAATGCTGTAAAATGTTTCAGATATTTTTATTAAATTCAATATGCTTAGTGAAATCAAATCGCCGGCAGATCAGGCTGGGTTTACCCAGTCTAGTTCAAACATACATTGGCAATAAAATAACTATTAATACATGAACACTCTTACATATAGCTCCTTTAATGTGAAAGAAAATAATTACCAGACAGATATCAGAAAGATCTTATATTTCTCATGATATTAATCATACTATACTTGTACAGTATGTTAGTCTAGTCCAGTTTATTTCACCAGAGGGCAGGACCGTGATTGGTCACACACACATCTAAAGACCTTTGACTAATAGAGGACCAAGAGTGTGTTTCAAAACGACGACAGTGTTGCCCTTAGTAACCATGAGCGCTGCATCAGTCAGTTAGAAAAGCATAGCAACAAGCAGCAGACGGCAACCCGGCAACAAGAGGCGGGAGAAACACATAAAAACACTGTCCATCGATTTATCACTATCATTTATCAATGGGCATCGTTTTATTGCATGTAAACATTTAAGTGCAAATATGTCCTTGTGCCCTTCAGTCATTTTTATCAGGTCATTTCTAGTGCTGTTTTCATGCCATAATTTACAAGTGTATAATCATTTATTTAATCATCCAGAGAGAACTGAAAATCCTGTTCACTGATTTGATCAGTGGTTATGTCAATAATCATTTTGTCCTTCAAATCGCCAATGTGAATTAATTCATGAGTGATCGTCCACTCCGCTCTACTGTGTCGTGACTGTGAGGAGAGGACACATGTGCAAGCTGTTAACTGCATCTGTCTGATACTTGTATCCAGAGCAACCACAGAACTCTGGCTGCCATGGCAACAAGCTGTACGGAACTCATTCAGTGCTCTGAGATGCTCTCATACACACACACACACACACACGCAATCGTATGCACTACACATTAAATGGATGCACTTAGCAAACACATTGAACTATCCTGACACACACACACACACACACCTGCAGGGCAAGTGGTTTCCAGCGGGCGTTCTTCAGTAGTGCAGGGGTGGAGCCCAGAGTGTTCTGTGGCCTCTTCTTCAGCGTGAGGATGACTCCACTTGGATCCTCACGGAGACAGTTGACCAAATTCTTTAACTGCCAGCCAACCTGAAAGATAAAGATGATTTAAAGATAAATATTAAAGAAGTGTAAAATAAATACATAAATAACATTAGACTGGTAGTGTAAAGGTTATATTTCTACCCGAAATATATATTTATTTATTTATTTTCAAATTCTCATATATACAAGTTTGGAAACATTACTATTTTTAATGTTTTTGAAAGAAATATTTTATGCTCATCAAGTCTGCATTTAATTGATCAAAAATACAGAAAAACTAAATATTGTGAAATATTATTACAATTTAAAATAAGGGTTTTCTGATTTAATATACTTTAAAATACAATATATTTCTGTAATGCAGAGTTGATTTTCAGCATCATTACGCCAGTCTTCAGTGTCACATGATCCTTCAGAAATCATTCTCATACGCTAATTTGATACTCAGTTATTGGAAGCTGATACTTTTTTATTCATATTTACTGACGAATAAAAAGTTAAAAAGAACAGCATTTATTCAAAATGGAAATCTGTTCTAACAATATAAATCTTTACTATTACCTACTATCAATTGAACACATTCTTGCTGAAAAAAAGTATTAGTTTATTTAAAAAAAATGACTGACCCCAAACTTTGAATGGTAGTGTATATATTGTTACAAAAGATTTCTATTTTAAATAAATGCTGTACTTTTTTTAAGCAGCATAACTATTTCCAACTATTTCCATTGATAATAAATCAGCATATGAAGGATTTATAAAGGATCATGTGACACTGATGACGGGAGTAATGGCTGTTAAAATTCCACTTTGCATCACAGAAATAAATTATATTTTAAAATATATTAAAATGGAAAGCCATTATTTTAAATTGTAATAATATTTCACAATATTACAGTTTTTAATTCTGTATTTTTGATCAAATAAACGCAGGCTTGATGAGAATAAGAGACTTCTTTCAAAAACATTAAAACAGTAATGTTTCCAAACTTTTGTCCGGAAGAGAATTGGGGGCAGGGAACATGCTTGCTTTTTAATTTTGAAATGTGCATTCATTTTGAGGAAAAAAAAAAATTCATCGTGCAAAAAAGATACATGGTCCTAAGGTAAGAAATATTTTCTTTATAAAAATAGAATTGGTGACATTTTACAATAAGGTCTCATTTATTAAAATGAGTTGATGTATTAAGAAATGAAACCTTTTTGTAAGGTTTTCTCATATAAATTCTTATGAAGAAATTAGAAATTTTGCAGATATGTCTCATGTTAGGCTTCATGAGATCCACCTGAAAACCCTTGAGCATCAACAGCCAGTCAATATCTGCACAAACATTAATGCACATTTATTCACTAAGATGCAAGCACAGATGTCAACCTGACTGACTCAGGCAAAGATACACACCACTGTTTGGTGATTGACCTGAATGACCTCATCACCGGCATGGATCTTCTTACACTGATCTGCGGGAGACTGCGGGAGAGAGATAAAGATATTAATAACCCCTGCTCATTATAGAGATAAATTTGACACCAATAATTTACCCAGGCATTTCGATGTTGTATTATAGTATCATACATGCCTGAATGTTGACCTTCCCTATGAAGAACGTTTGAAGGTCTTTTCATCAAAATCTCACTCATCTGGGCTGCATCTCCCAAAAGTATTAGTAAGCCTAAATAGATTGTAGAGAGCATTGGTTTCTGCAATCTACTTAGGCTTGCAATGCTTTTGCGAAACACAGCTCTGCTCATTTCTTCTGTCCACACACTTAACAGCTAAAACATTTATTTTAAAGAATATTTTCAGAATCTGTTCAAACATAGCAAGCAGTCATTTTATTGATGCTTCTGTGCATAGTGACTTACAGTAAGTACACTTTGTGCAGCGACAGTCCACCTGGAGCAGCCTCAGATTAAATGCCTTTCTCAAGGGTACAGCAGTTGACATTTTCAACGCTTTTGAGGTTTGAACTTACAATTTTTCCAGATGTTCAACCACAAAACCATGCCAGTCCAGAATATTATTCAGAAGATTTCGCTTTTAATTTATTGTTCCAAAATAGACTGAAAAATCATTTAAAACTGTAAAATCCATTTAGCTGAACAGTAGGCTAAATGTGCGTTAAGAGTTAGAAATCAATGAATTCTGTTCTTCCAGCTGCTAAAAATAGCCATGTTTGAGTCCAACCTAATTGAACATCTACATAAATGATTTAACAACAGCACTGGAACAATCCACCATTCCAAGCCTCACTCTAGCCAGCTCTGAAATCAAGTGCCTGCTCAATGCGGATGACCTGGTTCTGCTGTCCCCACAGAAGAGCTACAGCACAGCATGTGCTTTATAGAGCAATACTGCCTGGAATGGGCACTGACAATATGAAGAAAACCAGAGCCGGTTTTCCAACGGAGCAGAAGTCCTATTACACAGCATCATCAATGATGATCTTAGATTTGACATAAACACTTACACACTCTCAAAAAAAGGTACAAAATCTGTCACTGAGGCGGTACCCTTTCAAAAGCATATTAGAACCTCAAAGGTACATATTTATAATACCAAAAGTGTGCATATTAGTACCTGTAAATGGTACATATTAGAACCTTTTTTAAAGCTTTTTATGTGAGAGTGTAGAAATGTTAAGCAGTAGAACTGATAGTGCTTTACATGATAAAACTATGATTAGGGACTAAACAGTCTGGATAAAATTATTTTAGTTATTTATAACATGCTGATGTGCAATACATCAACTATAAATATCAAACACTTGCATAAATTAATCCTTAAAGACCTAGAACATTTTTGGGGCGCCTGACTTGCCTCTGCTTTTCTTTGATTTTCTCACCCATTCTAGCAGTTAGCATCAAGTGCCATATATCATTTTAAACAGGAGAACCTGACGTTTTCATCTAGCTCATTTGAAGTCCCAAAAGCAAAACTTTTGTGTTTTTACTGTGAACTCAAACAGAACTTTATGAAGTTTGGATTTTTTCCTTTAGGAAGTTAGACTTGGTTGTTTTAGAATTCCAGATGAAATTTTGTCTACATGTAACAATCCCTCAGCAAGTTATAGCCATTTATTATAATATTATTCTTGGTGTTTTTGAGTGAAAACAGGTGTATTTTATTTACTGACAATGTAGATGTGTCCAAAAAAGTCCAGGGAGTAAAGTAAATAGAAATAGAAAGATTGTTATATAATAACAGAACACTCAAACGGTGTAAAACACAAACTACATACAAATAGAGAAATTTTTGTGTGCTGTGCTATGTGAGAGAGTGCTCTGCATGCGTTTATTTTGGCTTTTTTTCATGCACGCAAATACACACCCACTTTCAAGTTGTGTCAGAGAAACATGTGATTGGTGGTTCAAAACATAGATATCCATAATAAAGGCTAGATGTCTTACGGCGGAGTCTCTAACGTCATCACCGGTGGCCATCTTGTCACAGGCAGGGCTCTGTGGTACCTGATGTAAGGTGAGTGATCAGCATGAACACAAATACTCTTATCTCGCTGAAATCTTGACGGATTTACAAATGGTTTTGTTTCTTACAAACGTTATTAACGTGGCTATAATTATGGATTCTTGAACAAATTATGAAAAAAATTTCATAAGTATGCAGTGTCATAACTACATCTCTGACGTTTATAACAAACCAAACAGTTTGAAAATCTGTAGAAAATTGAGCAAGTTATGGTTATTTAAAAAGTGCAAGCACCATGAAAACAATGTTACGAGTGAGTGAGCTGCCTGTGACAAGATGGCCGCCAGGTGCGGACGTCGACCTCCATTGGCCAGCAGCGTGGACGAGACATCTAGCCTTTATTATGGATATCTATGGTTCAAAAGACCAAACACTATGTTGAGTTGATGAGGGTGGGGGGTGGGACTAATGCTCAACAATAGTTTCTGTTTGGCTCAGGGGAACAACCCACATGCATTTCCTTGACGAATCAATGCTGCAGATTTTGATGATGCATCCACGCTCACTACGGAGCCTCTGAATAATCAATCGCGAAAACTATGATACTTCAGAAAAGCTGAAATTCTCCTCTTTACGGTGCATTTTACAGAATACAGATTGGATTTGCGGTTTAAAAGTTATTAAACATTTTCGAACAGTTGTTATTTTTAGCCGCCACCGGCTGTCTAGGTCTTTAAGGGTTAAGCTAAGTTGGAAACAAGCAGAGGTGGTTCAAAGAGTGTTATTGTAAATTTCAGTTGTTTTGCCAACTTCTGCTAGACTTTACCACTGAATTAGACTGCCTTATCTTCAACACATAAAACTGTCACAGAAACTGCATCTAAAGTGGCATTTAGATGTATTTACACAGACTGTTTAATGCGGCTCAGAAGTGGCATACATGCATGTGCACAGCAATTACAAATACATAATAAACGGAGCAATAAAAGAGAGTCCTTGCACCATTGTTACTCTGGGCCTAAATAATACTATGAAATTGACGTTTTTGCATACCAAAATATGTAATTATTTTAAAAATAAAATCCGTCCATCCATTCTCAAAATCGCTTGTTCTATGTACCCAGCAAGCAATAGACGTCATTTCACCGGCTATGATTAACCCACTTATAGCCAAAATAACCTTGAATTTGGTTACATGTCGTTTTTGCCAAAATCTTGCTTTGTTTTAGCCTAGATGTCAGGGCTGTGTTTTGAGTGGACAGCTATTAGACGTCTTTTAAACAAAAATTGCTTGCTGGGTAGGGTAATGGATGCTCTGACAATGGATCTCAGGTGCAAAGGAGAGGAACATCTATACGGATCACAGGGCTAAGAAAATAAAGTAATATTTTTAAATATGAAACTAAAACCATTAGAAAGTGGAATAAAGTCCCTGTCTTGATCAGTGAGTCTTTGAATCATTCAATCAAATACTTTTCTCTAAAATGGCAAAATACATTTCATTTAGAAAAGAAGCAAGTGACTATCTTTATACTATTTTTACTATCATTGAATCATTCACAAAAGACTCAAAACTGTGTTGTTCAGAGATGGCTTTGTTATTTTTGTTGGGATTCTAGCTGCATTCTAATAGGCTACACAGTGAATATACGGACTCTCAAAGTGTGTTTAATAAAAAAATAAAAACAATTACATAATTGACAGTACATATCACAAACCCCTAAATGGCATGGCTCTAAGTTTAAATGACCATCCTGGCATTTCCGGATGGGGTTCTTAAAAAACTGTGGGAAGAAATAAGGAGAGCAGCTGTTTATACAGGGAGTGCAGAATTATTAGGCAAATGAGTATTTTGACCACATCATCCTCGTTATGCATGTTGTCTTACTCCATGCTGTATAGGCTGGAAAGCCTACTACCAATTAAGCATATTAGGTGATGTGCATCTCTGTAATGAGAAGGGGTGTGGTCTAATGACATCAACACCCTATATCAGGTGTGCATAATTATTAGGCAACTTCCTTTCCTTTGGCAAAATGGGTCAAAAGAAGGACTTGACAGGCTCAGAAAAGTCAAAAATAGTGAGATATATTGCAGAGGGATGCAGCAGTCTTAAAATAGCCAAGCTTCTGAAGCGTGATCATCGAACCATCAAGCGTTTCATTCAAAATAGTCAACAGGGTCGCAAGAAGCGTGTGGAAAAACCAAGGCGCAAAATAACTGCCCGTGAACTGAGAAAAGTCAAGCGTGAAGCTGCCAAGATGCCACTTGCCACCAGTTTGGCCATATTTCAGAGCTGCAACATCACTGGAGTGCCCAAAAGCACAAGGTGTGCAATACTCAGAGACATGGCCAAGGTAAGAAAGGCAGAAAGTCGACCACCACTGAACAAGACACACAAGCTGAAACGTCAAGACTGGGCCAAGAAATATCTCAAGACTGATTTTTCTAAGGTTTTATGGACTGATGAAATGAGAGTGAGTCTTGATGGGCCAGATGGATGGGCCCGTGGCTGGATTGGTAAAGGGCAGAGAGCTCCAGTCCGACTCAGATGCCAGCAAGGTGGAGATGGAGTACTGGTTTGGGCTGGTATCATCAAAGATGAGCTTGTGGGGCCTTTTCGGGTTGAGGATGGAGTCAAGCTCAACTCCCAGTCCTACTGCCAGTTTCTGGAAGACACCTTCTTCAAGCAGTGGTACAGGAAGAAGTCTGCATCCTTCAAGAAAAACATGATTTTCATGCAGGACAATGCTCCATCACACGCGTCCAAGTACTCCACAGCGTGGCTGGCAAGAAAGGGTATAAAAGAAGAAAATCTAATGATATGGCCTCCTTGTTCACCTGATCTGAACCCCATTGAGAACCTGTGGTCCATCATCAAATGTGCGATTTACAAGGAGGGAAAACAGTACACCTCTCTGAACAGTGTCTGGGAGGCTGTGGTTGCTGCTGCACGCAATGTTGATGGTGAACAGATCAAAACACTGACAGAATCCATGGATGGCAGGCTTTTGAGTGTCCTTGCAAAGAAAGGTGGCTATATTGGTCACTGATTTGTTTTTGTTTCGTTTTTGAATGTCAGAAATGTATATTTGTGAATGTTGAGATGTTATATTGGTTTCACTGGTAAAAATAAATAATTGAAATGGGTATAAATTTGTTTTTTGTTAAGTTGCCTAATAATTATGCACAGTAATAGTCACCTGCACACACAGATATCCCCCTAAAATAGCTAAAACTAAAAACTACTTCCAAAAATATTCAGCTTTGATATTAATGAGTTTTTTGTGTTCATTGACAACATGGTTGTTGTTTAATTATTAATGTTGTAAAATTAATCCTCAAAAATACAACTTGCCTAATAATTCTGCACTCCCTGTAGTCTTAGGATTTGAATTGGTAGAATTTATATAAAAAGCTCCTCTTCGTCATTTGTTAGAACCCACACTATAAGACCAGTAAGGAATAAATACAGCTCTGAACTCACATTCTCTGTAGTTCCAGTGATCACATGAAGACCATCGTATGTGGACTTAATGTACATGCCCTAAAAAGAGGAAAGAGACTTGTGAGATTTATACAGATTTTTCCAAATGTTATGAAGTGTGTAATTTCTGTCACTGAACGGATTTGCAAAAACAATGGTTGTTTTCAAACAGGGCTCTCTGTCTGCCATTGGTCACACAAAGAATTGTCCTGCTATTTTTCATACCTCTAACTCACGCCATTGGTTGAGTCAATGTTGCAATATTCCTAGCCATTTGTATGTTGCTAATCAACCTACAAGTGGCTTTTTATAGATGTCTCTGCATATTAAGCGGTGATGAGAGGAAGTTTCTAAAAATCCAACCAATTACACCCTTCTTTTTTAAACATTCTCATATTTCTGTTAATTATGAAGGGATATTGCTGTTGTTTACTCACCAGGCCCTCGCTAGGCATAACGTTCGTCAGATGGACAACCTCGAGGTGAGCAGACTGTGACACCAACGAATCGGACGACAATGAAATAATGTGCTCACAGATACCTGATAGAGTCTTACACTGCAAAGAGAGATAAAGACAGAAAGACAATGAGAGAGAAACAGACAGTGTTGTCAGTCTATGTTTGTGATTCCATAGTAAATCTCTCAGTCTAATTATAGCTGTTAAACTGGGAGGGAGCAGTAAATACTGGCAACACTGCATCAGTCCAAACCATTCACATGAAAGGCATTCAGCACCATGAAATATACCCATAATGTATAATGAATCTGCTTTAATAAGTCATGTGCTCTATGTATATTTATTCATGCTATATTCCTTCTTTCATCTTTTTCTGTCCTTTTGTATCCCTCCCTCCCTCTCTCTCTTTTTCTGTTCTACAGGCAATGATCCTGAAGGGAGAAAAATCTGCATTATTTAAGATATCCAACCTTAGGCTAGACACACACATGCATGCACGCACACACAAATAACATTTTTGCAGGCCAGATACATGTGACTTTGCAATCACGTTTTACTTGAAATATATAAATATAAGTGCTGTGCGGGAGTGATAAAAGTGTGTGCGTGCTTGTTCAATATTCTTATGAAAGACTTATTGAAAGACTTTTTGCCCTCACAACTATAGTGAAATGTATTCTAACCAGCCTGTGAGGATGGAGGATGTTTCTCTCATTTATAAAGATGTTACAAAGTGGTCAGATCATTTAAAGTCTAAATTAATCTCTTAAAGTTCTTTACCTAGAAAGTTGCATCAAAAGCAGGATTTAGACATCTTCACAGATCAAATAATACACATTTAAATGGTTTAGCAATAATATAAATTTCACACTTACTGTGCAGTCAAAATAATTGTCTGTGGTAATCGAAAGTATGCCACAAACACTCTTACTACAGTTAGTGAGGTATAGGTGTACACGTTTGTGTGTGTGTAAAAGAGAAAATTGTGTGGCTTGAGAAACACTCACCACATGCAGAATCTTATTCTCAGTTTCATACACTGTGCAATCCTAAGAGAAGAAAAAAAATACATTTAAAATAATAATAAAGGACTGTGCTGTTTGCGTGTGTTGAATACCAAAAACACAGACACACACACACACACACACACACACACACACACACACACACACACACACACACACCTGCTGTACTATAGTGGTTAGCTCTAGACAGAGCTGAACAATGTTGTTCTTCAGCACTGAGTACTCAGAAACACTGACAAATGGAGACCTGCAAACAAAGCAAACACATACATGAAGAGATGAGGGCATTTTTTTTACAGAGGTTGGGAACAAGACCTGGGCTGGACTTTGGTTTCTCATGAGCACCACACTTCAATATGTCAGAGCACTTGTGCCAATCTTCGGCTGCCCAAAGAGTGTCCACTACATAAATGAGAATTAAATTAGTTTGCTGTTATTTTGGATAGCTTATTAAGGCTATTTGACTAACTTTTAATTCATCCTATCAGGTTTGATTTCAATTCCATTCATTTCTATGATATCAGGTCTTTCAGGTCTGTTCTATTCAGCCCAGGTGAGTTCATTCCCTGTTCAGGGACGTTTCAGTACCTGTCCAGCCATGCCAGTAGATTTTTAGCTGCTCCGATGAGGTCAACGACTGAAGTCAGAAAATCGTTTGGAAGGCGCCGTGAGACTCGTCCGTCATAATGGCCCCCGCGGCGGCGTCCCGTGATGAAGTTCTGCAGATTCTTAGCGGATGCATTGAGTTTGTGTGACAAAGTCCGCAAATTCTCTGTCTCTAGACCATAGTTCTGCAACAGGAAAAATATCTTTGTTGAAGTAGTTATACTACTTTTCAAAATATTTTTTTTAAAGAAATTCATATTTTTATTCAGCAAGGATGCATTAAATTGTTTAAAAGTGACATTAAAGACTTTTGCATTGTTACAAAATATGTATATTTTAAAAAAAAATGCTGTTCTTTTGAGCTTTCTATTCATCAAAGAATCCAGTAAAAAAAATCTATTATGGTTTCCACAAAAATATTAAGTAGAAACACAACTGTTTTCAACTTTGATAATAAGAAATGTTTCTTGAGCACCAAATCAGAATGATTTCTGAAGGATCATGTGCAAACCCTGTTGAAATAAACAGCATATGCTTGTTAGGTATGTTCTGAAGCATGGCAGCTGGTTTATGCTGGTCATTATTAGCTGGTCATGAGCTGGAGCAAGTTTCTTAGGACCAGCTTAGAACCAGGACTTGACCAGCTTAAACCATCTCATGACCAGCTAAGGACCAGCTCAAACCAGCTGCCATGCTTCAAAACATAGCTAACCAGCATATGCTGTTTTTGTCAACAGGGAAGTTCCTTTCAAGGAACGTCTGTTCCCTCGGCAGCCATATTTGCAATGCCTCCAGGCAGCTATTTCGGGCATTCAAGATCAAGTCCTATCTATCTGAATGGGGGAATCCTTAAATCTCAAAAACTGCTTGCTGAACTCACAATTAAATAACATATTTCAAATCAGAAACAAAATCTGATATGAACTGTTCCATAAATGTCTTGATGAGCATAAAATACTTCTTTCAAAAACATTAACCCTATAACTGGCGACGTATCCTGGGGGATACAAACATTAAAATAAAAGTGTTTTTTGTTTTTTTTAAATCATGAAATTGTATTATTTGTGACCTAAGAAGATAGAAAATAGCAATAAATACATTTTATGATTTCTCTTTATGGTCTTGCCATTTAGACCACAACATTTTGAACGTCTGACAAAGCATTATTAATTATTTTTATAGATAGCAGTTATTTTTATAACATAGTTCAATAGGTTTTTTTTTTTTCTAAGAAGGTCTGAGGTCTGAAGCATAGCAGTCAACCTTGTGAATGATTTTATCATTCCGAGACTTAAAAGCCAAGTGTAAACAGCAGAAAAATCAAGAAGCATTCTCACAGCAAGTACAGAGGGTCATCACTACACACTACCAAAGTTACTCAGAAATAAAACACTGCCTACACTGTGAAATGAAATAAAGCACACAATCAAGTCTCCATTCATATCTGGAAAAGGCATAACTCAGAATAAATGCCATTTTCTCAGAACTGCAGCTTTGAGACTGTAGAACTGCAAAACCCCATAATTTCTGCGAATCGATCGGCTGAATAGTTCAATCACCAGACCGTTCTGATTCACAATTGGCTGTTTAAAGAAACAAACAGTAGATTTTCTCACATTTCCTTTGGATTTGTTTATAGTATTAATCAGCTGGACCCAGCATCTTTCATTTTATTATTATTAATTATTATTAATAATTATTATTATTCTGACTTCCTCTCTGTTTTTTGTTTATTGGTACCTGAAGCAGTGTAATCTTCTACAGTTGTGACTGTTGTTCTTTTTCAAGCTCCTCGCTGCATAAATTACAGCCATGATCTACATTAATATGCAGATACCCCTTCAATGTTCAGACCATTATTATAAATAGATCCTTAAAATAGGTTCACGGTTAATAAATTTGAAATGTTGTTCATCATTTCAAGGCACCTAAAAGCTTTTCGAGGCATCTTTAGAATTTAAATACGTTTCCAGGTAGCTATGTATGTCAGAATAAATAGCAAAGACCAAACGAAAAAAAAAAAACAGAAGGTCAGCAGAACCCTATGAGGATTTAGGAATGACAGTTGACTCTTGTTTTAAAAAAGGTTCAATGCAAAATTTATAAGGAGACAGAGACTTTGGGATGGTGCTTTAGAGGGCAGGTCTTGTGAGGTATGCACCACATTTTATTTTATTTTATTTTAAAGCCAAATGGAAACAGCCAAGTTTAAAACCCTTATTATGTACACTCACCTAAAGGATTATTAGGAACACCTGTTCAATTTCTCATTAATGCAATTATCTAATCAACCAATCACATGGCAGTTGCTTCAATGCATTTAGGGGTGTGGTCCTGGTCAAGACAATCTCCTGAACTCCAAACTGAATGTCAGAATGGGAAAGAAAGGTGATTTAAGCAATTTTGAGCGTGGCATGGTTGTTGGTGCCAGACGGGCCAGTCTGAGTATTTCACAATCTGCTCAGTTACTGGGATTTTCACGCACAACCATTTCTAGGGTTTACAAAGAGAAAAACATCCAGTATGCGGCAGTCCTGTGGGCCAAAATGCCTTTTTGATGCTAGAGGTCAGAGGAGAATGGGCCGACTGATTCAAGCTGATAGAAGAGCAACTTTGACTGAAATAACCACTTGTTACAACCGTGGTATGCAGCAAAGCATTTGTGAAGCCACAACACGCACAACCTTGAGGCGAATGGGCTACAACAGCAGAAGACCCCACCGGGTACCACTCATCTCCATTACAAATAGGAAAAAGAGGCTACAATTTGCACGAGCTCACCAAAATTGGACAGTTGAAGACTGGAAAAATGTTGCCTGGTCTGATGAGTCTCGATTTCTGTTGAGACATTCAGATGGTAGAGTCAGAATTTGGCGTAAACAGAATGAGAACATGGATCCATCATGCCTTGTTACCACTGTGCAGGCTGGTGGTGGTGGTGTAATGGTGTGGGGAATGTTTTCTTGGCACACTTTAGGCCCCTTAGTGCCAATTGGGCATCGTTTAAATGCCACAGCCTACCTGAGCATTGTTTCTGACAATGTCCATCCCTTTATGACCACCATGTACCCGTCCTCTGATGGCTACTTCCAGCAGGATAATGCACCATGTCACAAAGCTCGAATCATTTCAAATTGGTTTCTTGAACATGACAATGAGTTCACTATACTAAAATGGCCCCCACAGTCACCAGATCTCAACCCAATAGAGCATCTTTGGGATGTGGTGGAACGGGAGCTTCGCGCCCTGGATGTGCATCCCACAAATCTCCATCAACTGCAAGATGCTATCCTATCAATGGGCCAACATTTCTAAAGAATGCTTTCAGCACCTTGTTGAATCAATGCCACGTAGAATTAAGGAAGTTCTGAAGGCGAAAGGGGGTCAAACACAGTATTAGTATGGTGTTCCTAATAATCCTTTAGGTGAGTGTATAATATACAGTTTATGCATATTATATTATATTATATATATAATATATTTAATTTATAAAATATTTATTTGCTATAATATTTATTATTTTATAATTGTATATTCATATATTTAATTTATATTTTTTTTATTTGTGTTTTATTATTCACAATGTTTACTAATTTTATAATTATTTATACATACGTATTTATATTTCATTTTAAAATGTTTACTTTGAAAACATTTCTAGAGGCTTCCATTTAATGTCAAGCAGTAAATTAAAAAACAAAATTAAATTAAAATAAAATATAAATATTGGATGAACAACTTAGGAAATGTTGCTAACTGAAATCAAATTTAAAAGTTCAAGCGGAAGTGCTAAAATTACTAAAACAAAAAAATAAATAAATAAAAACTAATAAAAATGACAAAAACAAAATTACTAAAACTTAAATTAGTCAAGTTAAAGGCACTGTATGTAAGTTTTTCTTGCAACAACAAAGGCGTAGCCTGGTGCCGTGAATGAGCATGGAATCATGGGAGCTCTCGTCTTCACCTCCACAGCGTATGGAAAACAATCCGACGGGACTCAGGCAGAAATCATGTTCATGGATGAGCTAATGTAATAAAGTTTTATTAACGCTACTGTGGTATGAAGCAGGGCAGAACCGAGACATTTTTACATTTACAACAACCGAGACAGAGACTGCTTATAAGCTGCAGCGGAGAGAGAGATGAGAGAGAGAGACCGGGACTGGGACTGCCACCACCTGCCAGTTTTGAGAAAGAGATTGAGCCTGAGAGCAACGTTGTTTGTTGTTATTTAAAATCTTGAGTTTTGAACGCCCTCGTGCGTGACAGTTTTGAGGATCGTGAGATCAATAAAAGAGTGCAGTCCCAGTTACGCCGACCCCATCTTCTTCCTTCCCTCACTTACACGAACCAAACACTACACTGGTGCCGAAACCCAGGAAGGAAGAAGTTCCGCCGCAATGCAGACCCCGCCAAAGAAGCCGCTTGCGGTCATCATGCAATCGCTCACCGGTCTTCACCAGGAGACTCATCAAGAGCTGCTGGCCGTGAGGGAGGAGCAACAGAGAAGGTTCGAAGCCCTCCTTCAGGCCCAGCATGAAGACTGGGAGCTGTTCCGGAGCTGTCCCCCACACCACCACCGACTCGGCCGCCACCATCCACCTCTCGAAGATGGGCCCGAAGGATGATCCGGAGGCATTCATCGACCTCTTCGAGAGGTCCGCCGAGTCCCAGGAATGGCCCCAGTCGGACTGGCCGATGCGTCTCCTGCCGCTACTATCCGTAGAGGCGCAGGTAGCCGCCCACCAACTGCCAGTCCAGAATCTCCTGGTCTACGACGACCTAAAGCGCGCTATTCTTCAGCGGGTCGGCCGGAGCCCAGAACAACAACGGCAGCGGTTCCAGACCCTGACCCTCGGAGAGTCCGGCTGGCCCTTCGCCTTCGCGCACCAGCTCCGGGACTTTTGCCGCAGGTGGCTGATGGCCGACGGAGGCGATGTTGAGGATGTCATCGATCGTGTGGTGCTGGAGCAGTTCGTCACGCGGCTTCCCCAGAAGACCGCGCAGTGGGTCCAGCTGGCCATCCAACCTGGCCATCCAACTGGCGGAGGATCACATGGTGGCGTGCCACGGGGTCAGCGAACCCTTGCCATCTGCTTCTCTCTCTCTCTCTCTCTCTCTCCCCTCTGCTGTCCCTTCCCCCTCTCTTCCCAAACCTGTCCCCCTTCCCAGGTCACATGGCGGGATGCTGCCCAGACCGGCGCCGAGGTGGAGATCGGGGGTTCCGCCTGAGGCCACGGCGGCTCCCAGACCGGCGCCCCGGGGAGGGGGAGCGACGACCGACCCATTCCCCTCCTCATCTTCTCCGGCACTCTCTCCACGCCAATTCCACGACCCACTTCCAGCCTGGGCCGGCTTGCTGGCGCTGTGGGGACGGCCATTTCATCAATCAGTAATGGAAGTGGGGACGCTGATCCGGGTCCCTGATGCACCACAAACCGCCCACGATCAAGCTGGCCTGTACCAGATACCTGTGAGTATCGAGGGGGGTTAACCCACACCTCCGGCATCCGCTAATTTTGGGGACCAATTGGCCCGTATTTAATAAATTGTTGGAGCATTTGTGTGCGGATGCTTCTTGGGGAAAATGTGTAAAGGGGAAAGAGACTGTTGCTCAGTTGGGAGAGGTGGATTCGGGACCTCAGGGGGCCGTTCCGGGGGAACAGAGCGTTCTGGAGATTTCCGTTCTCGCAGACCGCGATGACTTTCCCCTGGAACAGTCCCGGGATGAGTTGCTTAAAAACGCGTTTCGTCAGGTCCGTTCCATCGACGGCCATCTCCTCCACTCTGACCAGCCGCTCTCTTATCCCTATTTTTCGATTATAAAAGATAGGTTGTATCGGGTGACCCAAGACACCCTGACAAAACAAGATACAACCGAGTTGTTGGTACCTAAAAGCCACCGGGAAATGCTTTTCCAGGCGGCTCATTCTAATCCTATGGCCGGGCATCTCGGACAAATGGTGACACTTAACCGTCTAATGGCCCGGTTGGTGTGCGTCTTGTCGTGAATGTCAGTTGGTGAATCCACCGGGCACCCCAAAAGCACCATTGTGCCCACTCCCTCTGATGCAGGTCCCCTTCGAGCGAATTGGTATGGACCTCATCGGGCCATTAGAACGGTCAGCACGGGGGCATCGCTTTGCATTAGTGCTGGTGGACTATGCAACGCGATACCCGGAAGCAGTTCCGCTCCGCACTATTTTGGCGAAAAGTGTTGCGAGCGCACTGTTTTCTTTAATCTCCCGGGTGGGGATCCCGAAAGAGATTCTCACCGATCAGGGCACGGCGTTTATGTCACGGACGATCCGCGAACTGTACGAATTGTTGGGCGTTAAATCGATTTGCACCAGCGTCTATCACCCACAAACAGACGGGCTGGTGGAACGTTTTAATCGCACGTTGAAATCCATGATTCGTAAGTTCGTTCACGAGGACGCCAAAAATTGGGATAAATGGCTAGAGCCTCTGTTGTTTGCTGTCCGCGAGGTCCCCCAAGCCTCCACGGGGTTTTCCCCCTTCGAGCTTCTCTATGGACACCAGCGCCAGTGAGATCAATAAAAGTGCAGTCCCAGTTACGCCGACCCCGTCTTCTTCCTTCCCTCACCTACACGAACCAAACACTACAACGATTAAACATTACTTGAACTTTGTTACAGTTTCGTTTGATTAGTCTTGTAGTACTCAAGATATTGGTCCTGAAACTGGTCTTAAGACCGTTTTTTGAAAGTCTTGGTCATGTCTCGGTCTCGACCACATTTGTACTCAGTCTTGTCTCGGCCTCAGACTTAGAGAACTCAGGATTTTGTTTCAAGACAAAAGCAACTTTTGGGATATTACTAAATTGCTGGTGCATTGTCTGATTGAATTATTAACATCATTAATATGATTGGATGTAAAACTTACTGCTTCAGATGCAATCAAACTTATTTCTACTTTATTTATTGTGCGGTTCAGAAATGAGAGATTGTGTCAAAAATTACACCACAATTAATACAAATGCTCACAAAGTTCAAGATATTGTTGCAAAAAAGTATTGTATGAGATCTGGATTTTTATATTATAACGTGATATAATTAAGCAATATCACAAGAGCAAGAGAGCTGTTTTCACAAATTTGAGCATGACTGCAAACATGATATTGCTTTTATACAAACATTAAATACACATTTTTTAAACATTATTCTTAACATTATTTATGCATTTATAATTTACCAATTCAGATGCATCTTCTGTACCACCACCAGTGTAAAGATTAATTTTGTTGTTAATGATTTAATTTGATTGGTAAAACAGCTCTATATATAGTGTTTTATTCTAATTATGTTTATTAATTAAAAATAAGTAATTTCGCAGGCAGTAATGTGGATCTTTGTGAATTTAAGGAGTGCTGATCTGGTCTTGGTCTTGGATTTGGTGGTCTTGACTCCAACACTACGTTTGATCACTTAAAGCTGCAGTCCTTAAGTTTTGCATCTTTGTTGCCATCTCTGTTTGAACGTTCAATTGCAGTTATTTGCAGAATTGTCATCTTTACGTGGGTTGTGCATTGGAGCTTTATTCCAAAATGGATTAAATTCATTATTTTCCTTAAAATTCTACAAACAATACCCCTTAAATGACAATGTAAAAAATAAGTTTGTTTGAAATTTTTGCAAATTTATTAAAAATAAAAAATGTAACAATCACATGTACATACAGTGTTTCCCCTAGAATTTTTTCCAGCAGCGGTGCTGTTACGTGCCGGAGGTTAGCCGCTCGTCGGGGGGTCCGGGGGCATGCACCTCCGGAATAAAAAAAAAAAAAAAAAAACCTTAAACCATGACGTCTGGCAAGTTTTGTGGATAGAAATAGACATTTTGAACATTAAAATCCAAATTAAGCTTTTCATTAGTTTAAAAGGTGACTAGCTTATAGCCTATTTTACTTCAATAACCTGAAGTTCCTAAGGGGCAAGGGCTCAAATGTAAGAAAGGGGCAATATCTAAAAAAAAAAAAAAAAATACTGGAAAAATTTGGATACTGTTTTATGTTTTTGCAAAAAGTCTCATGCTTATCAAGCCTGCATTTATTTAATTAAAAATACCGGAAAAAACAGTAGCCTAATATTGTGAAATATTATTACATGATGTTTTTTTTTACCTTACGTTTTTATTAATCGAATATATATATATATATATATATATATATATATATATATATATATATATATATATATATATATATATATATATATATATATATATATATATTGTTGTTTTGATTCACATTATGGCTCAATCGTCACCAGGTTTATTAGATGCTGCCCCTTTAAGACGCAGATCTAAAATCATTCTCCCCTTTACGCCCATTTAAGCTAAACTGTGTTTAAGTGAATACTCTCCAAGCCTGTCACTTTGAGATATAGGCTATTTTGTTGTGTATTTGATGGTTTAGTCGCGCACACGAAGCATATGTGCAAGTCGGTCCGTTTCGCAGCGTGCGTACACACACACACACACACACCCGCCTTGAACTTGGAAACAGCGTCTATTGCGCGGATTATTGTGCTTTTCATTTAATCAAACACGTTCTGCAATTTAGCCAAAGTGGAGTGTGCATTTGACAACAATCACGGATTGTGCTGAATTTGACGTTAAATACATGTTTGTGGAGAAATGACAGCGCGCGCTGTGAAGGGAAGGAAGTTGTGCTAGACGATGCGCGAGCATAGTTTATAATAGTTTTACCTCATATCTTCTTTTTTTTAATCCTTGGAAGCGAAAATAAGATTAATATTACAGCCCTGTGATATTGTGAAAGTGTAAGCAGACTACATTTTTGTTTAGTTCTCTGGCCATCGTCAATCTCTCTCTCTCGCTCCTTTACAGTGTGTGAATGTCGTGATATTACTGATCATGTGAAGATTTTGCAGTGGCGCTGAAAATCCAGCGGCGGCGCTGCGCCGCTGTGAATACATTGTAGGGGAAACACTGACATAAGTATTCACAGCCTTTGCCATGAAACTCAAAATTGAGCTCAGGTGTTTCCTGGTTACGCTGATCATCCTTGAGTTTCTACAACTTGATTAGAGTCCACCTGTGGTAAATTCAGTTGATTGGACATGATTTGGAAAGGCACACACCTGTCTATATAAGGTCCCACAGTTAACAGTGCATGTCAGAGCACAAACCAAACCATGAAGTCCAAGGAATTGTCTGTAGACCTCCGAGACAGGATTGTATCGAGGCACAGATCAGGGGAAGGGTACAGAAAATTGAAGGTCCCAATGAGCACAGTGGCCTCCATCATCTGTAAATGGAATAAATTTGGAACCACCAGGACTCTTCCAAGAGCTAGCCGCCCAGCCAAATGATGAGCGATCAGGGGAGAAGGGCCTTAGTCAGGGAGGTGACCAAGAACCAGATGGTCACTCTGACAGAGCTCCAGCGTTTCTCTGTGGAGGAGAACCTTCCAGAATAACAACCATCTCTGCAGCACTCCACCAATCAGGCCTGTATGGTAGAGTGGCCAGACGGAAGCCACTCCTCAATAAAAGGCCGCCTGGAGTTTGCCAAAAAGGCACCTGAAGGACTCTCAGACCATGAGAAACAAAATTATTTGGTCTGATGACAAAGATTGAACTTTTTGGCCTGAATGTCAAGCGTCATGTCTGGAGGAAACCAGGCACCGCTCATCACCTGGCCAATACCATCCCTACAGTGAAGCATGGTGGTGGCAGCATCATGCTGTGGGGATGTTTTTCTGTGGCAGGAACTGGGAGACTAGTCAGGATCGAGGGAAAGATGAATGCAGCAATGTACAGAGACATCCTTGATGAAAACCTGCTCCAGAGCGCTCTGGGGCGAAGGTTCATCTTCCAACAGGACAACGACCCTAAGCACACAGCCAAGATTGAACATCTCTGGAGAGATCTGAAAATGGCTGTGCACGAACGCTCCCCATCCAACCTGATGGAGATTGAGAGGTCCTGCAAAGAAGAATGGGAGAAACTGCCCAAAAAGGTGTGGCAAGCTTGTAGCATCATACTCAAAAAGACTTGAGGCTGTAATTGGTGCTAAAGGTGCTTCAACAAAGTATTGAGCAAAGGCTGTGAATATTCAATTCAATTTACATTTATTTGTATAGCGCTTTTCACAATACATATCGTGTCAAAGCAGCTTTACAGAAAATGCATGCGTCTGCATTACAATTTAGAGTGTACTAATGTGCATAATGCTTATGTACATGTGATTTTTAAAATAAATGTGCTAATTTTTCAAACAAACTTTTTCATGTTGTCATTATGGGGTATTGTTCGTAGAATTGTCTGGCAAATCATTAATTTAATCCATTTTGGAATAAGGCTGTAACATATCAAAATGTGGAAAAATTGAAGCAATCTGAATACTTTCTGGATGTACTGTAATGTTCCCTTTCGTTCAGTCACTACGACGTACGTTAGTGACTAACGAATGGGGGTTTCGCTTAGAAGCCAATTACCTTCGAGAATTCAACAGCGCCCAACGGCAGTGCCAATGCCATGGGCATGCGGAATTTGAATGCGTAACTCCGCCCCACCTCGTGGGTATATAAGGAAGTACGCTGGCAACATCGCATTATGTTTCTGCTTTGGAGCCAAGAGGATCTCTTCACTCCTTCAAGCCTGATACTGAGTCTTTGTCAGCCTTCGAGACGAGCAGCTTTCCAGAGGCGTTGGTGTTACGGCGCGTTCCAGTGATCGCATACTGCCTGCCTGCTGATCTGCGCAGTGGTCCGCGACAGCTGGTGTGTGGTCCCTGGGCGCTTCGGCGTTCTCTGCGAAGCTTCCTCTCACAAAAGAGCTTGCACGTGACGCGTCCTTTTCAGGATGTCTCGTCCGTGTACTTCTGGGTGTGGCCGGTCGTTGTCTTCCTTTGATGGGCACAAACACTGTCTGGTATGTTTGGGCTTTCAGTGTTGCGGTCAAGACTCGATGAACTTCGTAATGAAGTAAGAATCCCCTCTACCACACCCCGATCTACAGAGTCCCAGAGGCCCAGTACTTCGGCTGGTGGTCAGGGTGACCTGAGGGTTACGGTGTGGAACAAAGCCCCGACGCTCATGCCTCGGGCCACACCCCCCTCTTGCACACTGCAACCCGCGAGTGCTCAGATGCAGATCGCGGGGCCTGCTTCGGCCACCCCGCGTATCTCATTTGGCGCTCCAGAGGAGGATGCGATGTCGGTCACCGCATCACAAGGTGGGCTCGAGTCCTCTGAGGATGATGACTCGGCTCGGCCTTTCTTTCCCGAGCTGCATGAGGAACTCGCGCGGTCCTGGAAGTCCCCGTTGTCTTCCCGCGACCGTTCGGCGACTTCCTCCGCCTTCTCTACCCTTGATGGGGCCGCGGCCAACGGGTACACTGGAGTCCCCCCAGTTGAACAGTCTGTTGCGATGCAACTGTGTCCACAGAGCGCTTCAACTTGGCGTGGTGATCCTAAGCACCCCTCCAAAGCCTGTCGATTCACATCAAGCTTGGTGGCGAAATCGCACAGAGCTGCGGGGCAGGCTGCCGCCTCTTTGCATGCCATTGCGATCCTTCAGGTCTACCAGGCCAGGATCCTCAAGGACATGCACGAGGGTGGAGTTGATCCGGGGCTCCTCAACGAGCTGCGTGCCGCCACCGACCTCGCTCTCCGGGCGACGAAGGTGACCGCACGCTCCCTGGGTCAAGTGATGTCCACAAATGTGGTCCAGGAGAGACACCTGTGGCTGAACCTGGCTGATATGCGGGACACCGAGCCAACCCGGTTCCTCGATGCCCCCATATCCCAGGCCGGCCTCTTCGGCGGGGCGGTTGAAGACTTTGCCCAACAGTTTTCAATCGCCCAGAAGCAGACTGAGGCTATCAAACACGTACTGCCCCGGCGGCCAGCTGCTGCCTCCACCCAGCCGCCGGCACAGTCGCCTCAGCCTGCTCCACGCCGAGGACGCCCTCCTAAGGCTCCCGCCCCTCCCGCCCGGCCCAAGCAGCAGCCTTCACCCGGGCCGGGTCGTGGAGGTCACCGTAGGAAGGCGTCCCAGTCCGCTCAGCCCGCCCCGCGCCCCGCTAAACACCAGGCCAAGCGGGTACAAGTGACTCGGGCCTGCTTACAGACTCTCACCCCGTGGTCGAACCTCAGTTTTCTATGGACCGGAGTGTCCATGTTGTTGTATCAACAGATGCATCATCCACGGGCTGGGGTGCCATGTGCAATGGACAAGCAGGACAGGAAGCCTGGACAGAACCCCAGCGCCTTCTGCATGTCAATTGCCTCGAGTTACTGGCAGTACGGTTCGCCCTGCACCGCTTCCGAGCATTGCTGAGGGGTCAACATGTACTAGTCAGGACAGACAACACGGCCGTAGTAGGGTACATCAACCACCAGGGCGGTCTACGCTCCCGCCGTATGTCTCAACTCGCCCGCCATCTCGTTCTATGGAGTCAGAAGCACCTGAGGTCCCTTCGTGCTGTCCACATCCCGGGAGACCTGAACCGTGCAGCCGACGAGCTCTCACGGATTCAGCCTCTTCCTGGAGAGTGGAGAATCCATCCCCAGACGGTCCAGCTGATATGGGAACGGTTCGGCGACACACAGGTAGACCTGTTTGCCTCCCAGGACTCTTCCCATTGCTCCCTGTTTTATTCTCTGCCCGAGGGCACCCTCGGCACGGATGCACTGGCGCACAGCTGGCCGTCGGGGCTACGCAAGTATGCATTTCCCCCAGTGAGCCTTCTTGCACGGGTACTGTGCAAGATCAGGGAGGACAAGGAGCAGGTCATGTTGGTTGCCCCGTATTGGCACGACCAGACCAGGTTCTCAGAACTGATTCCTCCGATTCCTCTGAGACCGGACCTCCTCACTCAGAGACGGGGCACCCTTTGGCACCCGCGTCCGGCATTCTGGAAGCTCCACGTGTGGCTTCTGGACGGGACGCGGCAGGTTTGAGTAGCCTTCCACCTGCGGTGGTCGCTACCATCACTTCCGCTAGGGCAGAGTCTACACGAAGTCTCTATGCGTTGAAGTGGAACCTATTCGTCACATGGTGTTCTTCCCGCCAAGAAGACCCCTGGAAATGCCCGATCGGGTCCGTGCTATCGTTTCTCCAGGAGGGGTTGGAGCGAAGGCTGTCTCCCTCCACCCTTAAAGTGTACGTGGCTGCAATATCTGCCCACCACGATCTCCTGGGAGACAAAAAGGTAAGTCAGCACGACCTGATCATCAGGTTCCTGAGGGGGGCGAGGAGACTGAATCCTCCTCGCTCTCCTCTCGTTCCCTCTTGGGACCTCGCAGTAGTCCTAAGTGCTCTGCAGAGATTATATTCCTACTATGAAGACGGCTCTGCTGACCGCATTGGCATCTCTTAAGAGGGTAGGGGACCTGCAGGCATTTTCGGTTGACGAAGCATGCCTGGAGTTCGGACCGGCTAACTCTCACGTGATCCTGAGACCCCGGCCCGGATATGTGCCCAAGGTTCCCACCACTCCGTTCCGAGACCAGGTGGTGAACCTGCAAGTGCTGCCTTTGGAGGAGGCAGACCCAGCCTTGGCATTGCTCTGTCCAGTACGCGCTCTCCGCGCCTATGTAGACAGCACGCAGTGTTTCAGGACCTCAGACCAGCTCTTTGTCTGTTATGGTGGAGAGCGGAAGGGAAGAGCTCTCTCAAAGCAGAGGTTGTCTCACTGGATAGTGAACACCATTGTTTTGGCTTACCAGCAGCAAGGTCGACCATGTCCCCTTGGGGTCAGGGCACACTCCACCCGGAGTGTGGCCTCCTCTTGGGCTTTAGCGCATGGCGCCTCGCTAACAGACATCTGCAGAGCTGCAGGCTGGGCAACACCGAACACAGTGTCCATGTTGTTGTATCAACAGATGCATCATCCACGGGCTGGGGTGCCATGTGCAATGGACAAGCAGGACAGGAAGCCTGGACAGAACCCCAGCGCCTTCTGCATGTCAATTGCCTCGAGTTACTGGCAGTACGGTTCGCCCTGCACCGCTTCCGAGCATTGCTGAGGGGTCAACATGTACTAGTCAGGACAGACAACACGGCCGTAGTAGGGTACATCAACCACCAGGGCGGTCTACGCTCCCGCCGTATGTCTCAACTCGCCCGCCATCTCGTTCTATGGAGTCAGAAGCACCTGAGGTCCCTTCGTGCTGTCCACATCCCGGGAGACCTGAACCGTGCAGCCGACGAGCTCTCACGGATTCAGCCTCTTCCTGGAGAGTGGAGAATCCATCCCCAGACGGTCCAGCTGATATGGGAACGGTTCGGCGACACACAGGTAGACCTGTTTGCCTCCCAGGACTCTTCCCATTGCTCCCTGTTTTATTCTCTGCCCGAGGGCACCCTCGGCACGGATGCACTGGCGCACAGCTGGCCGTCGGGGCTACGCAAGTATGCATTTCCCCCAGTGAGCCTTCTTGCACGGGTACTGTGCAAGATCAGGGAGGACAAGGAGCAGGTCATGTTGGTTGCCCCGTATTGGCACGACCAGACCAGGTTCTCAGAACTGATTCCTCCGATTCCTCTGAGACCGGACCTCCTCACTCAGAGACGGGGCACCCTTTGGCACCCGCGTCCGGCATTCTGGAAGCTCCACGTGTGGCTTCTGGACGGGACGCGGCAGGTTTGAGTAGCCTTCCACCTGCGGTGGTCGCTACCATCACTTCCGCTAGGGCAGAGTCTACACGAAGTCTCTATGCGTTGAAGTGGAACCTATTCGTCACATGGTGTTCTTCCCGCCAAGAAGACCCCTGGAAATGCCCGATCGGGTCCGTGCTATCGTTTCTCCAGGAGGGGTTGGAGCGAAGGCTGTCTCCCTCCACCCTTAAAGTGTACGTGGCTGCAATATCTGCCCACCACGATCTCCTGGGAGACAAAAAGGTAAGTCAGCACGACCTGATCATCAGGTTCCTGAGGGGGGCGAGGAGACTGAATCCTCCTCGCTCTCCTCTCGTTCCCTCTTGGGACCTCGCAGTAGTCCTAAGTGCTCTGCAGAGATTATATTCCTACTATGAAGACGGCTCTGCTGACCGCATTGGCATCTCTTAAGAGGGTAGGGGACCTGCAGGCATTTTCGGTTGACGAAGCATGCCTGGAGTTCGGACCGGCTAACTCTCACGTGATCCTGAGACCCCGGCCCGGATATGTGCCCAAGGTTCCCACCACTCCGTTCCGAGACCAGGTGGTGAACCTGCAAGTGCTGCCTTTGGAGGAGGCAGACCCAGCCTTGGCATTGCTCTGTCCAGTACGCGCTCTCCGCGCCTATGTAGACAGCACGCAGTGTTTCAGGACCTCAGACCAGCTCTTTGTCTGTTATGGTGGAGAGCGGAAGGGAAGAGCTCTCTCAAAGCAGAGGTTGTCTCACTGGATAGTGAACACCATTGTTTTGGCTTACCAGCAGCAAGGTCGACCATGTCCCCTTGGGGTCAGGGCACACTCCACCCGGAGTGTGGCCTCCTCTTGGGCTTTAGCGCATGGCGCCTCGCTAACAGACATCTGCAGAGCTGCAGGCTGGGCAACACCGAACACATTCGCCAGATTCTACAATCTTCGAGTGGAGCCAGTGTCCGACTATGTACTCGCTCCCCCGAGGGGCCGGTAATGGGCCAGGCTCAGGTGTCTTCGCTTGCTCGCCATTCCACTCCACGGACTTGATATGTGCGATATTTTCCCTCAGGTGAGCTTCCCCGAGAGCCCTGAGTTCCTCCAGCACCGCTTACGCCAATACCTGTGTCTGCCCTCTCTCTCGAGCCCAGACCCTCGTGTCCGGCCAGGTGCCCCGTGTGCATGGTTCCCCTCCGGCGACCCCCACATGAGTATTTCCACCGTAAGCCTCCTCAGCGAGCAGGTGTCTTTCCCTTGGCAAGTCCCTGCCGCCCATAGGGTTAAAAATCCACCCTCTGGCTGGTACCCTAGAGTTTTTCCATATGCAGCCCTTAGCGGGTCATATGTGTATTCTCTATGTCCTCCCCACGGGTAGGCATCTTGGCATATCCACACTGGAATATGTTTCCCAGTGTACCTTGGTATTCCTGTGATAAGTGGGAGTCCTTCGTCCGTACTAGTCTTACGACAGGGTACTCACACTTACGCAGGGCACTGGATGACAGCTGAGTGGTGTTGTTATATTGGAACCCCCATTCGTTAGTCACTAACGTACGTCGTAGTGACTGAACGAAAGGGAACGTCTCGGTTACGTATGTAACCCTCGTTCCCTGAGGAGGGAACGGAGACGTACGTTTCCTCTGCCACATCAGCTGTGCTGCCTGGAACGCGGAGTTCAGGCTTGGCTCCTGCAGCAGTAACATAATGCGATGTTGCCAGCGTACTTCCTTATATACCCACGAGGTGGGGCGGAGTTACGCATGCAAATTCCGCATGCCCATGGCATTGGCACTGCCATTGGGCGCTGTTGAATTTTCGAAGGTAATTGGCTTCTAAGCGAAACCCCCATTCGTTAGTCACTAACGTACGTCTCCGTTCCCTCCTCAGGGAACGAGGGTTACATACGTAAACAGAATCACAGATTCTACATCTTGGAAATATGACCAAAATAAGAATTTTCCCCAGAAAATGTCATCTGAACAAGTACTGTTGTGCTCAAAATTATTCATACCCTTGGTAAATATGACCAAATAAATCTGTGAAAATAAATCTGCGTTGTTAATACTTTTGATCTTGTATTTTTTAAATTTACAAAAATCTAATCTTTCATTGGAGAATAACATTTTTAAATGGTTGGAAAATCTCATTATTAAATGAAATAAATGTTTTTCTCTAACACACATTGCTCACAATTAATCATACCCTTTTATTCAATACTTTTTGCAACCTCCTTTTCCCAAGATTTTGGAGAACACCTGACAAGAGATCAAAGACCATTCCTTCATACAGAATCTCTCCAGATCCTTCAGATTCCCAGATTCATGTTGGTGATTTTTCTCTTCAGTTCACCCCACTCATTTTATAGTGTTCAGGTCAGGGAATTGAGATGGCCATGGCAGAAGCTTAATTTTGTGCTCAGTGACCAATTTTTGAGTTGATTTTGATGTTTTGTTTTTTGTATCATTGTCCTGTTGGAAGATCCAACCATGGCCCATCATAAGATTTCTAGCAGAGGCAATCAGGTTTTGATTTTTTATGTTTTGCTGTTTGATATAATCCATGATGCCATGTGTCTGAACAAGATGTCAGGGATCTGGCAGAAAATTAAGCCCAATACATTATATTAAAGATCCAGCAGTATATTTAACAGTGGGCATGGGGTACTTTTTTATTCCAGTGTGCACCAAACATCTTGAGAGTTTTCTGACAAAAAGCTCTTTTTTTTCATCTGACCATAGAATGTTTGAAAAGTAATTGACACTACTGGAACTTCAGACGGGACCTGGTTATTTTTGTCAACAAACACTCAAGATGGGTTTGGTGCACACAGGGATAAAAAAGTACCCCATGCCCACTGTTAAATATACTGCTGGATCTTTAATGTTGTGGACCTATTTTTCTTCCAGAGATCCTGGACATCTTGTTCAGATACATGGCATCATGGATTCTATTAAATACCAACAGATACAAAATTAAAACCTGACTGTCCCAGCTAGAAATCATGTAATGGGACATGGTTGGATCTTCCAACAGGACAGTGATCCAAAAAAAACCCCCATCAAAATCAAAACAAAAATTAGTCACTCAGTATAAAACCAAGACATGGCCATCACAGTTCCCAGCATGAACACTATAGAAGATGAGTGGGGTGAACGGAAGAGAAGAAGCACCAATATGGATCTGGGAATCTGAAGGATCTGGAGAGATTCTGTATGAAGGAATAGTCTCTGATCTCTTGTCAGGTGTTCTCCAAACTCATCAGGCATTATAGAAGAAGACTTGTTATCTTGGCAAAAGGAGGATGCAAAAAGTATTGAATAAAAGGTTATGATTAATTGTGAACAATGTGTATTAGAGAAAAACCTTTATTTCATAATGAGATTTAAAATTCTTATTCTCCAATGAAAGGTTAGATTTTTATACATTTTTAAAACAAAAGATCAAAAGGATTAAGAACGCAGATTTATTTCCACAGCCTTCTTTGGTCATTTACCAAGGGTAAGAATAATTTGGAGCACAACTGTAAGTAACATTTCTGCCACTTTTGTTCGGACCAACTGAGAAAAAAAAATCATTACAATACACGCTACCAACGTGATTAAATCTAACGTTCGATTAGCTCATATCACATCAAACCGTGCAAATGTTTATTATTGTAATACTTTGTTCTCATTGTGCATGTTGATAACATCATCATTGCGTGACTTTGTGTATTTAGTGTGTACCTGTAGATCTGTACAGTCTAATCTCTAATTGTCATACGGGTGAATCTCCAGTTGCCACTGATGATGTCGTTGGACCATTCTGGATTAAATATTCAATTTAATTATTCCAGCTGCTGTGAGAAAAGGCTATACACGATCCGCCACCTGCAGCATCCACACATGCGATTTAGCCTACTAGCCAGACTCCTTCTTTATGTATACAGACGTGACGTAATGATGCAAAGACAACGGCGGCAAATTTCAATCAAATTTCAAATTTCTTGCGGAATGCTAGCGGTACCCCTCAAATTATAACACATTATTACAAACTTACCCTGGTGAATTGGGCGAAAAGGTAAGGAGATAGTTTTGAACACTTATTGGTTATGTCCTTGCTCAAAAATTGATTTGAGATTATTTGAACCAAAAAAAGTTTGAACAGCAGCTTTAAATTCACATTATTTTATTTTATTCTAATGAAACAGCCACAAGAGCTGTATTACTACTCATACAGGTCATTTTATTTGACGAAATAAACAGAGTAACGCAGCGCTGTTTTACTTGATCAAAACAATCATACTTAAATTGAGTGTGCTGAGAGATATGTCAACGTTTCTCTGTGCGTTCACTCAGTGGCTGCTATGAGACATTTTGATATTAAGCAAGATTGATATTTAAATATCATATTTATAAAAAACTGGATGACTTGTGTTGACATGCAGTTCATTTTCAAATATATTGTAAGGTGGAGAAAATGCTGTATTACTGTTGCTACAAATAAAGCTCTTTCTGATTATGCTATGTTAGCCACTTTACAAAATAGTGTTGTCTCTGAGGCATGGTACAAACATGTTACACGTGGTAAATCAAGAAAACGTACAATTAAAACAATAAGACTAACCATGGTGAGCTATATAACAATGATTAGCTTTCTGTATATAATTATATTCAAACAGTTGCTCACCTGTCTAATGATACACATAATATTAATGTGTCTTTGGTGTTCCCATGGTTTCTATGGAAGTAAAACCAGAAATCGAGGGTAAAGTGGATATGACTTCACTGCCAGGCAACACAATGACACGGGCTGTTACACTGCCTAAAATAGCGGATTTCTCTGGATTTAAACATTGTCGGATACATTTTGGATAATGTAAGTTCACGAGTCAACAAAATATATAACAGGCTATTTCAATCCAAAAACATACATATTGCGCCTTTAAAAGCAAAACTGAAAATATACAAATAAAATCTCATTTAAAATATTAAAAATACTATAATAGCATAAAAATACTAATAAAATAATTGCAACAAGAACTACAATGTTGCTGCACACTGGGCAAATTCAATTTGACTGACTGAGTAGGTGACCCTTCGCTGTCATCTGTGATAAGATATCAGGTTGTTTTAGACCCCATTTGCATTAGTATTAATGCTGTCCACTTGCAATCATTTCACCCGAAGCCTACTAATAAACCTAAATTCTGCTTCTGAGATGAATTGGTTTGCATGAGCAGCTGTGAGGAAGTTAGCTAGTTGACTGAGATTTAACTCCTCCTCTCTTTCTATGATGCATGAATTCCTCCAGCAGAACCAAAAACACATCTTCCCTTCCTTGCACACAAACGCCCTCCTCTTTTTGTATACTGGTTGGGAGATTCCCGCTGGGTGCTAATCATTCAGTGTTAAGCGGAGTTTGATTAAAATGTCTGTTGTGTCATTAATACAAAACAAACACATCATTATCACAGCCAGTCTCTTTTTCACTCACACACACACACACCAGTGCACAGAGTAAGTCCACAGCCTCCAGAATGAGCTCCTGGTGTCCGATGCGGGTCACGCCAAGCTCTTCCAGCTCCTGATGGGTGATGTGAAGCAGCTGCTCTCCGTTTATCTGCTCTCTCTCAAATGTCCTCATATACTGCAGCAAACAGTCATCCAACCCTGAGAGAGAGAGAGAAGTGCAACACAACCATGTGATCATAATTCATTTATGTCATGTAATAAACTTAAAATGTGACCCAGTGTAATGGAGCTTCTCTCTCCATACAGAGAGCTGTCATTAGGATGATTAATACACAACACTCACGCACACGAAAAGCAATGCATAAACACATCGTAAACCTGCAAATGATGTCAAGTGGCTAATTCCTGTAACAGTTTGTGCTTTTACCCCCCCCCCGTAAAAAAAAAACAGAGATAAACCACTTAGTGATTACAGACACGTCTCTCAGAAAGAGACACACACCTGCGTTTCTCAAGGCAGCGACACACTTTCTTTCTCAGAAGATGATGTTGGCCGAGAGGCTCTTAGATGGGAACATTCTGAACTAGCAGATACACACAAGCTCATGGTCTCAAACACACACAAGATAACCTGTGTGTTATATTATCGACATGTGTATATGTATGTGTAGGATGTCCTTCAGCTAAACAGACTTTCTCTCGTGCTCATTCTCTTCATTCTCTCGTTCTGCTCCAGCTATACGGGCTGCTTGGCAACCGTTGCTTAGAGACGGGGAGGTAAGCCTGCACAGGCAATGATAAAGGCCTCCATTTCCTACAGTCCTATACACACACACACACACACACACACACACACATCCATACCTGAAAAGCACACACATACATACACTGCAAACATATACACACATTAAAGGAGAAATGTGTATTTCCTGCAGCACTCACATCACCAAATGGAATTGCAATAATAATTCATCTTTGCTAACGGTGAAAGTGTGACATCAGTAGCAAACAGCCAATTACATGCCTTGAAACATGCAAAACTGTGATTCACTTCTCACGAGAGTCATTCAATTGTCTCTTCTGCTGAGGATTAAGAGATTGAAGAACATGAAGTATATGAATGCATTTACACAGCAAGAGGTAAATATCTTGCTATATCGTTTAAATGTAAGCTCATATATAGTCATTTTAAAGGGGACCTATTATGTCCCTTTTTACAGGCTTTCTTCAGGTCTTTATCACTTTATTCAAATAAAGCAAAACAAATGTTTACTTTCACAAGCCATCACGTATTTGTCAGCTGGAATTTCTGAAGTGAGAACGAGAAGTTTAAAGCTTACAGGCTTTCCGTATGTTGTACGTCTTCTGGGATTTCTAATGGTTTGATTCTCTCAAGTCTGCATTCAATGCATCCTCGATATCAAGAACACATTTGGGTACTTTCGTGCATCCTTTGTACTTCAGTTCTTGAGTACTGAAATTGAACTTCAACGGTTGATGATGACGTAGTATGAGAACGCAAGATTGCTTAAGAACGCATATTAAGAAACACCCTGTGTACAGCTCACTTTGGGAAGGAGATTCCATGCCAGTTGTGGGCGGGGCTTGTGATGTTCCAATGTGATATCACATTGGAGCACATTCCTAAGCGGTTCATTTTGAGGCACTGTTTTAGATTTATGGGGAAAATAACAAACATGGATTTACCACAATAGGATGGTTGTGTACACACACTGCAGACTAATACACTAATTATACACTAATTATGTTCAAAAACACTATAATTGTGAATTTTGCATAATAGGTCTCCTTTAAAGCACTATCTACTGGTTCTAAAGCGTGTTTTATTAAAGTGTGTATTGCATACGTATATATTTACATACATTTAAACTAAATGCTTAATAATAATTGTTAAACAAAAATGTCATATCTAATGGATTAAGGGAATATTATTAATTATACAAATAAATATGAATAATGAATTGCTGTGCACAACAAGGTTTCTTGTCATCTGTCGTCGTCTTGTCATAGCAGCACACACTACTTATCACCACGGAGATGAGGTGCAAAAACTACAAGACATTTGGTCAATAGGAAGTCCCGACCAATACCGATACAAAAAAATTATATTTTACGAGATTTTCTCGTTTGTACCATCTGCACTGTGATTGGCTGGATTAGTTCTACAATGTCTTTGCATTGCACACACTACAAGATCACGTGGCAATAATATCAAACAGGTTTTAAAAATAACACAGCGTCTGTGACTGCTCGAGACAGGCTCAGATATGCTCATATTTAACCAGCATCTGCACAGCACAAGCACAAATTTGGGCACAATTTGGGAGTTTTATTGCAGACCTTGGAAAACTGTCTGCGAAAGCAAATTCCAGCCAAAAGTCATGTAGTGTGAGCTTGCCGTATGCCACACTACATTAGTACTATGGCAATGAATACTGCTAAAAGCCAAACCACTTTCATGATGCCTAAAACCCAGGGTTGGCACCAACTAAACTGAAATATACCTTGCTATTCACCTAAACAGGGTTCAATGTATAGGCCCTAGGTTTTGGCCAGGATAACCAAGGAGTGGCTCTGTAAGAAGCATATCAAGGTTCTGGCGTGGCCTAGCCAGTCTCCAGACCTAAACCCAATAGAGAATCTTTGGAGGGAGCTCAAACTCCGTGTTTCTCAGTGACAGGCCAGAAACCTGACTGATCTAGAGAAGATCTGTGTGGAGGAGTGGGCCAAAATCCCTCCTGCAGTGTGTGCAAACCTGGTGAAAAACTACAGGAAACGTTTGACCTCTGTAATTGCAAACAAAGGCTACTGTACCAAATATTAACATTGATATATATATATATATATATATATATATATATATATATATATATATATATATATATATATATATATATATATATATATATATATATATATATATATATATATATATATATTATGTATAAATATGATATACTAAAAATATTTTTATATATTTCTATTGTATATATTTTTTATATATTTTATACACAAATTTAAATATTTAATATCACTAAATCAACATGACTAAATGAGATTTCACCAAGTCATTTTTAAATGTCACATTAGATAGAAATAGCTCATCAATGAATAAACTATCCATTTACACCTTTTGCAGTCTCTGCATATTAAGCTGGGACTGGAGAGAGTACTTCATCATTGAAAATAGGGTTATTATCATGCATAATTGCATGCAATTCCCTATGAGAATGGCCTCCTTTAAGAAACACACATAATCTCTTCAAGTCCACTCTTCTGTTTTACATCCCACCATCTCACATCTGCGCTAACACATCTACGCTGATCCAAGAACAGCTGACAAAGGGAAAACTGTATCTGGTCCCTCCCACTGAGAGTGGTGACTCATCTTGAGGAAACCCCTTAGAAAATCATCACACACTCACTCAAACACAAATGCTTGCAAACATCCTACTGTTCTAAGCCCAGTTGCTGCTGTTTCAGGTTCTGATACACCCCACTTTGGACACCGGATCATTTTTTAAAATCTGTTCACCACCTGTATTTATACTTTTTGTAAGTCCTTTGATCATCCCAATTATCCCAAATGACCAAACATGTCATAAATGTTGTCTCTTTTCTCTCAAGTCTATTCTTTCATGATATCACAATGTGTACTACAAGTGCAACCCCACTCTATTAGTAATCAAACACTACATTTTACAGTGACAGTAAAGACATTTGTAATGTAGCCTAACAAAGGATTTCTGTGTCAAATAAATGTTGTTCTTTTGGACTTTTCAGCTCTATTTAGCAAAGAATCCTAGAAAAGTGGTTTATCAGCAGCACAACCGTTTTCAACTGTGATAATAATAAGAAATGATTATTGAGCAAAAAAACAGCATTAGAACGATTTCTGAAGGATCATATAACACTAAAGACTGGAGTAATGATGCTGAAAATCCAGCTTTGCCATCACAGGAATAACTTAAATGTCAAAATATATGAAAATAGAAAACAACTATAAATTCAAATACTATTTCACAATATAGATTATTTGTGTATTTTGATCAAATAAATACAGCATAAGAGACTTCTTTCAAAAAATACAAAGAACATTTTATCAACCGGACTTTTTTGAATGGTGTGGGGTTTTGTTACACCTGTAGATGGCGAGAAATAACCATCTTTACATTAATCATTCATTCAACGGTTCAGTCAAATGCACAGAAACGAAACAAGCAATGGACCTTATGACCCTGTCCCAAATAGCACATCGACCCATATCGACCACAAAGGGGGCGCTCGTGAGCCTACTTCTGAAACCTAAAATGACAAATGCTAGGACATGCTACGGTCTTGTAGACTTAAGGGTCACTTCAGCGCTGGGAAGAAGAATGTGTATTTAAACTGTCATTTATGTAGTAGAAATGTGAAATTATTTTTGAATTTGGTGCCTTCTTGACAGAGAAAATTTATTTTTGTCTCATGTGGATGAACAACAACTCCCAGAATGCACTTGCTTTGCTGCCCTACGAGGCCACTCCCTACATCGCCCCCAGCGTCGTTTTTATCTTAATAATAATACAATAATTTAGTTTAATTTAGAGAATAATCACTACAATCAAAAACTGAACGTGTATTTTCAATGAAATGTGAGTGAGCCGAACGAAAGTAACAGGACAAACACAGCAGGAGGAGTCAGATCTGAGGTAAGCACAGCTGTCATTCTCAGCGCGTGTCCAGTCTGGCGCGTTTTCTGAACACAGATGGAAGCAAAAGTTTCATAGGAATTCATTGAAAAGTTGAAACACTTATTTTACTTTGCTCCGCATTTACATTCTGTGCGTGAGATCTCTTCCCTGTGGGCGGGTTGAAAAAATGCGGAACAGCTCCATCTACTGGCTGTAGTTTTTAGCCTCTGGCCAAAAAAATCCTCCGATGATGCAAAAAAAAATTGGGGGAAATAAAATGCATAATTCTCTTGTCTCAGGGGAATATGAGGGGGGAAAGTACCATAATTCAAATAAACTAAGTGGTTTCTACTGATACAAAGCTTAATGCTAAATCACTGAAGTGACCCTTTAACGGCACGCGCAAGTCCGCAAGACCATAAGTGCATATGAAGTGTGCCATTTGGGATAGGGCCTTATGATTGAGTCACTGAATCATTCACTCAAGTGCAAGTAATTCAGTCACCAACAAAGATGTATTTAGAAACGCCAGGTTTATTGTAAAACATTGTGTAGATTGTTTGTTTTATAGTGCATTTTCAATGTACTTTTGGCTGATTTCAGTTTTCTTTTTAATCTGTAAAAATCTAAATTACATAGCCATGTTGATATGGGCACCGACATGAATACACGCTGCTTACATGCTACTCGTACACAGGCCTGTATGTAGCATGCGAGTTTAACAGGGGGCTTTTTAAAATAATCAGTGCAAACTTTTTTTTTGCAAAAAGTCATCTATCGGAATTACACAAACACCAGCACATCTGAATGAATCCAGAGGAGTTTATTGCAGGAGTTTGGGGTTTGTTTCTTTTTGTGTAGAATTTTTGCCATTTGGGTTTCTCATGTAAGTGAAATGTGTGATTTTCTTTTTTATCGCTTAAAATACTCAACCTAGATAGCCTAACACTTTATTTATTTTTTCAATCAAAACAAAGCAGAAATGCTGTCAGAATGAAAGAGAGTCTTTGTGAGTTTTAATGATAATCGCTTTCGAATTTAATATACGCTTAATGAAATCTTTGCGAATCATTTGTTTCAAACCAGTGACTCGGAGTGCGTATCAAAAGGTGTGTTCGACTTGAAGCGGTGTGGCGCATAATTATTTTGATCTTATCATTGGTTTTATGCATATTTTCCAACTCCAAGCTGTATAAACTTGAATGCTTATTAATGCACGTATAAGAAACGTGTTGAGAGAAGAAAACGCAAATTAACAGCCAAAGATTTTAGAAGAATCAAACGTGAAGTTACCAGGAACCCATTATCCTCCAGTGCTGTCATATTCCAGAACTGCAACCTACCTGGAGTGCTCAGTGCTCAGAAACATGGCCAAGGTTAGGAAGGCTGTAACCCAACCACCACTGAACAAGACACATAAGTTGAAACGTCAAGACTGGGCCAAGAAATATCTGAAGACAGATTTTTCAAATGTTTTATGGACTGATGAGATGCGTGACTCTTGATGGACCAGATGGATGGGCCCGTGGCTGGATCAGTAACAGGCACAGAGCTCCACTTCCACTCAGATGCCAGCAAGGTTGAGGTGGGGTATTGGTATAGGCTGGTATTATTAAAAATGAGCTAGTTGGACCTTTTTGGGTTGAAGATGGACTCAAAATCAACTCCCAAACCTACTGCCAGTTTTTAGAAAACCCTTTCTTTAAGCAGTGCAGTGGTACAGGAAAATTCTGCATCTTTCAAGAAGACCATGATTTTTATGCAGGACAATGCTCCATCACATGCATCGAAGTGCCTCAAAGATGAAAGAATCATGACATGGCTCACTTCCTCACCTGATCGAAACCCTGTTGAGAACTTGTGGGCCCTTCTTAAACGGGAGATTTAAGGTGAAGGAAAACAGTACACCTCTCTGAACGGTGTCTGGGAGGCTGTGGTTGCAACTGCACAAAAAGTTGATCGTCAACAGATCAAGAAAATGATGGACTCCATCTATGAAAAGAAGGGTGGCTATATTGGTCACTGATTGTTTGTTTTTTTAATGTCAGAAATGCTTATTTGTAAATTGAGTTGTTTGTTTATTATTCTCACTTTAACAGATGAAAATACATTTTTGTTTTTCATTTTGTTGCATAATTCTGCACACTAACAGTTGCCCAATAAATGTGCACACATACTGTAGATATTCTCCTAAGAAAGCCAAAAACTCACTTTTACTTGCTTAAATAGTCTGGTTTGAGGTTTATTAACATTTTGTATTGACCGAGAGCACTGTAGTTGTTCAATAATAAAATGAATCCTCAAATACATCTTGCCTAATAATTGTGCTCATGGTGTATACATGCGTTGTAAAGTGTTTTATGCTTGTTTAAGCTTTTTCACCACATTGACGCTGTTTAGACCAGCAGGAGTTACAAGCGTGTGGCGATTCGAATGGTCAAATTGATTCAAAGTTTCAAAAAGCTTAGTTTCTCCTTGCACTAGCCTGTTTCATGCACATGGTGTGACCTATGGGTGTAACAGGTTGAAACCCTGGATTCGCCCCTGCTGGTCAAACATTTAAAAACTAAGTGGTTTTTAAATGTTACTTTTCACAAATACAAAACTTTTCTGTCAAAAATACTTGAAAAGGCAGTGTCCTCACAATTATGTTCCTTTTTAGAAAGAAATGGTATCTGTGAGGATTTCCAGTCAGGATTTAGACCGTATCATAGCACTGAGACTTCTCTCATCAGAGTTACAAATGATTTACTCTTATCATCCGATCGTGGCTGTATCTCTCTATTAGTGTTACTCGATCTTAGCGCTGCATTCGATACTATCGACCACAACATTCTTTTGAATAGACTCGAAAATTATGTAGGTATTAGTGGAATTGCTTTATCATGGTTTAAAAATTATACCTATGCAACCGTTATCAGTTTGTAGCAGTAAATGAAGAGATGTCACACCGATCAAAAGTTCAGTATGGAGTACCGCAAGGCTCAGTGCTAGGACCGCTGCTCTTCACTCTGTACATGCTACCACTGGGAGATATTATTAGGAAGCATGGCGTTAGTTTTCATTGTTATGCTGACGATACTCAGCTCTATATTTCTTCACGCCCTGAAGAAACTTACCAATTCACAAGATTAACGGAATGCATAGCTGATATAAAACATTGGATGACCTGTAATTTCCTGCAACTCAATTCAGAAAAAACTGAATTTTTAATTATTGGACAAAAAAGCTCCACAAGTAGTAACCTAGAATACTGTCTAACACTTGTGCCGCGTTTCCACCGCAGGAACTTTACCCCGGAACCAGGAACTTTGGGGGGGAACTCGGTGTGTTTCGACCGCAGGAACCAGGGTCTAAATGAAGTTCCAGGTAAATATTTCCCCCTCCAAACGGCCCTGCTCCCGAGGTGGTACTTTTGAAAAGTTCCCGAACTTTCGGGGGTGGGACTTGGGCGCTGAACATGCTGATTGGTTGAGCTCACGCTGCATTTTATTTCAACCGGCATTTTTAAAAGTCTTTTGCGAGGATCGTTCTGTGTTCAGTAAATATCAGTCTTGCTCTTTCTGTCCGATGGCGCACGTTCATCTCAGCCATTGCACGGTCAATGTCCGTAATAGCTGATGATAACATACGCTGTCTAATTTTAAATCTAGCTTTACGAGCTTTCAGAATACGCTTTAGTATCAGTGCTCGTCTCTTTTCCGCCGTTTTGTTAATTACCTCTGTAGTAAACCAATAGATATAACCAGCAAAAGCAGCACTGCTTGCATCTCCTCCATACTTGTTATTGTGGCTGACAGTGTCGCGCAAAAGTGATTACTGTCCGTCTGTGACTGGGAGGAGCGCATTACCACGTCACCGGACTAATTTGCCTAATCTTCTCGGTACTTTAGACCGCGGTGGAAACGCAGACAGTAGCAGGTCTGGGGGAGAAAAAGTTCCTGGGAAAAAAGTTCCTGGTACAAATAGTTCCGGGTAATTTCGGTGGAAACGCGGCTTTGATGGCTGTTCTGTCAAGTCCTCGTCGTCAGTGAGGAACCTGGGTGTGCTCTTTTATACCAATCTTTCGTTTGAAAGCCACGTTTCGAGCATCTGTAAAACTGCATTCTACCATCTTAAAAATATATCTAAATTACGGCACATGCTCTCAATGCAAAATGCTGAACAGTTAGTTCATGCGTTCATGACCTCAAGGCTAGATTATTGTAATGCTCTACTGGGTGGTTGCCCTGCTCGCTTAATAAATAAACTCCAGCTGGTCCAAAACGCAGCAGCTCGAGTTCTTACTAGAACCAGGAAGTATGACCATATTAGCCCAGTTCTGTCAACATTGCACTGGCTCCCTATTAAACATCGCATACATTTTAAAATCTTGCTTATTACTTACAAAGCACTAAATGGTTTAGCTCCCCAATACTTTAGCAAGCTCTTAACATATTATACTCCATCACGTCTACTGCGGTCTCAAAATTCCGGCCAGTTGATAATACCGAGAATATCCAAATCAACTGCAGGCGGTCGATCCTTTTCCTATTTAGCTCCTAAACTCTGGAACAGTCTTCCTAACATTGTTCGGGAAGCAGACACACTCTGTCAGTTTAAATCTAGACTAAAAACACATCTGCCTAAAAACACATTTCTGTGGCATACACATAAAACACTTTTTCTTTGAAATTATTGTTAGGCTGCATTAACTAGGTCAGCCGGAACCGGGAACACTTCCCATAACACCTGATGTACTCGTTACATCATCAGAAGAATGGCATCTACGCTAATGATAGTCTCTCTGTTTTACTGCAGTCATCCGGATCCGGGCCGTATCCAGATCAGATGGTGGACCTGCGCCCAGAGAAGACCAACACAGGACCCCGAAGTGTCCGCAGAGACCGTGTCAATTAGTCTCCCCCTGCAACTGCCTCATCGACACGGCATCTTAATAAACCTGTCTCCAGTGTGATGAGTCCGATTGTTGGAATATTACAATTAAATAATACTTAAATCGATATGTCATCCGCAATAAACCCGTCTTCAGCGTGTTGACTCCGTTTGTTCAAATATTACAATTAAATAAATACTTAAATCGATATGTCATCCACAATAAACCCGTCTCCAGCGTGTTGCCTCCGGTCCTTCGAATATTCCGATCTATTATGACCTCTGACCTGTAAAGCTGCCAGAATAATAATAATAATAATACGCTGTTTGTTAATTGGCCAGAGGAGAACTGGCACCCCAACTGAGCCTGGTTTCTCCCAAGGTTTATTTTTCTCCATTAGGTCACCTAATGGGGTTTTGGTTTCCTTGCCACTGTTGCCTCTGGCTTGGCGTGCTCAGTTGGGGACACTAAAGAATTTTCAACTAAACATCAAAATAAATCTAATTAATAAACTAAATGAACCATATAATAATGAACCATATATTACTGATCTAATTATTGATCTAAAGCCCACACTGTCACTGTATGGAAATTTAAACTGATGACATCAAATGACTATACAGCTTAATAAAATTATGCTGCATTATTTTCCTGTTTAACACTGTAAAGCTGCTTTGGAACAATCTACATTGTTAAAAGCGCTATATAAATAAAGTTGACTTGACTTGACTTGACTTGGTGATGACTATGCATGTGTGGTGAAGATTTTTTTTTACATATGCCTGTATTTGATTTTGGTTCATGGAAGGTGATCCACCATTTGAAATCATTTTAAATGACTGCCTGGAGCATTCTGTATTAGTAGGCTAAGATAATCTGACCTTCACAGCTTCAGGAAGAGCAGGTAATGAGTGATAAAACACTCCACTCAGGCAAGGTGAGCGAGTGCAGAGCACTTTTCCCACCAATGCAGTCAATTTGTTTTGGGTTTATTAAAATGAAGGCATTCATCAAATAAGTTCTTTTTCTTTATCTGAGTCAGCACAGGAGAGAATGTTTGAATTGAGCTGATCATCTGTACTGGCTTGTGTGACCTCTGTGGTTTTGAGTTCACTCTTATTCCCATCTCCCCCTTCAGACAGCCAGTCTTGTACATCGATTTAGAATGTTAGTTTGTGGAAATTCAGGCTGTGTTAAGAATCCCATGACAAGCTTGACTGATCACTTCAGCCTACCTGTAAGCAGTAGAGCGCGGTGCTATCAACACCAAGGTTATGGGTTTGATTTTTAGGGAAAGCAGGACTGAAAAAATATGTACACTGAATCCAATGTAAGTCACTTTGAAAAAAGGAATCTGTCAAATGCATAAATGTAAACATCGAACAGTATGCTCTAATGGGACACCTCAAATAGTGAATAAAAGATGGAATGTTTGGAATACACTATCAAATATATGGCCTCAAAACTAACATGAACTAAAAGCCACAAATGTCCAGGTTTTGATTTCTATGCATTAACTGCGTACTCCATGACTGTTTGATGAATACATCTGCCCATGGGCATCGGAAGCAAAAAAAAATGTGGATTGGTCCTCAGAATTTTTTTTACTGGAGTAGATGCCAATAAGTAGAAATATACCACTTTGCTTGCTAAGCGAATAGTTCGGAAAGATAAAATTACGGGAATCGCTGTATCATAGAGAGTGGCAGTAGTGTAGGGGTAAGACGCACGGCATCTAGTTTTGACACAAATCGACCCGCGGTTCGAATCCGCCTTTCGCCGAGTTCAATCTTCTCCCTTTTCCCATCACATATCAGATCGGAAAGGCATTTATTTTCAATAAAAATGACGAAAATATTAGAGAAGTGGAAATAAAGCATCTAACATGTGTTTAATAATAAGTGTTTATCGATTAGGGGTAGGTAAACACACATGTGCTGAATGTTAGAGACGATAAAAGTGAGTGGGTCCAATATCATTGATCGTAAAAAGTGAGTGGGTCTTGTCCCACCCACAAACAATGGTTCCGACGCCCATGCATCTGCCAAATTGCAATGAAACTACAGAAGTCAAGTACAGATGCTAAAGTTTTATCTCTTGGATAAGAAAATGCAATGTTCAAACAAAACTAGTGTACTGCAAACTATACTGTCAACTATGTTTAAAAGTATTATGTGAAGCAGTATGCATTATGCATTGATAAACATTTCAAACAGAAGTATGCTACAACATGACCCCATTATGTGTAAAATATGTGTTATTTAGCATTTTTATTGATTTGTTTTATTGCAATGTCTTAAAATGTCTTCATTCTTGGCAGTCTAGTTAAATAACGAGTCGAGAAAAGGGTGTTAAAAATTGTTGCTGATATTACTTCTGATTTTTTTATCACACTGAAAATTGAAGGTCAAATTGAGCACTTTCCATTATGGAATATAGTATTCAGGGCAGTGAGTTCTGTTGTATAACGCATATTTTGGCAAATGTATTACGGCTCATCCGGGATTTTCATGCTTACAGAAAATTTGCATGCTGTATACTGCAGAAACACTGAGTAGTGTGATAGTAGGTTATTCTGAACAGCCAAAGTTTAAAGGGGTAATTCATAGCTGGCAAGATGGGCTGTATTTTTTTTTAATCGGCACAACATGATTAGAGAAGAGAAAAATGGTTCTGATGTTTACACTGGGCTCGATCAAACTGTATGTGAGCAGGGATACAAAAATGTGCAAATAAAATCTGTAGTTTTCAAAAAAGACTTAAATAAACACGACTTTTTTATCAATAAACGGGTAAATGGCGAAAGAGTACACAATGTTTATTTACATTTACTGCTGGCATTGTAATCATACAAAAGCTGGTTGAAAAGGCAGAGACATTTGATTATTTCCACAGGACAACAGTCATCTATTAAAAACCCTAAAGTATGCAGAGATACAAACAAGCTGAATAGGTTTGCAAATGAAATTAGGTCTCTGGAAAGATTTGATTAGATAAAACAGGTGAGCCACTAGGGCTTATGGAGTGTGCACTCATTTTGTTAACAGAGAACAGTGGAGATAAATGCTCTGATAAGAGATGGGAGAGCAACTGTAGCAATGAACACTGGTCTGGGAAGAACCACTGCAGTGAGACAAACAAGTAGTACATTGTATTGCCAATTTTTTTTCTTCTGTTATTCGTAACACATTTGAAAGGACTGCAATATCAATATCATATCATATCTGCAACTATATGGCTAACCTTAAAGGGTTAGTTTACCCAAAAATGTAATTCCAAACCTGCAAGACTTATATTCATCTTTGGAAACAAATGAAGATCTTTTTAATGAAATCTAAGAGCTCCCTGTCCCTCCATTGACAGCTATGCAAATGACACTTTGACGCTTCTAAATGTTCATAAAGAAATCGTGAAACTAATCCATATGATTTTAGCGGTTTATTCACATATAAACATTGATCAGCGAACATAAACAGAAGGTCAACCGAACCTGCTTGACGCACAAGAACAAACCTCTTGTGGAAGCTCAAGCGTGCTGCGTAACACACAAGAATGAACCTCAGTGGTTCTTGCACGTCAAGCGAACATGCTTAAGCTTCAGTTCACCACAACTGATGTATGATGTATGATGAATGTTTTGAATGTGGATAAAAGCCTAAATTAAATCTGTTCATCATATAAAGCAATTGTGTCTCTTCAGAAAATTTGGACAAAACCAGTCAATTCATTTGGATTCGTTTTACAATCTCTTTATGAACTTTTTGAAGCATCAAAGTGGTAGTTGTGTAGCTGTCAATGGAGGGACAGAAATCTCACAGGTTTTATGGGTTTGGAATGATACGAGTGTGAGTCATTAATGACAGAATTGAGTGAACTATCCCTTTAACAATAACTGCTGAACCAAATGCATATCCACAGTCCTAACTGTCATCTTGGGTATAAGACCCTATCATATGTCAACCTGCATGATGATTTTTCAAATGTAAGCTGCAAAGGTCAAAACAGGGCACGCAGCAGAGTTTTATATTACAAGATATCTGTAATGTTAGAGGAGGCAGATTATCCCTACAGACATCCTCAGCACATGCCACATCTCTGCACCAATGCAAGATTTTTTCTCTACTGACATTCTGCCAAATGTAAGAAAACGAATGATACACACATAACATAACAGAAATATGGCAATGGCAGTTGGTCCCAAGACAGTAAGTAATAACTACAATTTAGAAAATAAACAGTAAACAATAAACACAAAACAATCATGCGGACAGATGTTTGCTTGTGCAGAATCACAACAAAAATGTGATGCAAAGCAATAGAATAGAAAGCATCAATACCAGCAAAATGACCCTGGATCAGGTGCTCTGAGGTCTGACAAACTCTTTGTCAGCAGTAATTGTGCAAATTATGCACAAGCAGCTAGTTTGCAGTTTCATCTGAGACAGTGAACAGAGTTCCTGAAAATGGAAACCATCCTGCACAACTGGCCGTGAAACCTAGTTCTCTAAAATACAGAACTAATCAGTGATCCTGCACAGGGGAGAATTCAATTCAATTCACATTTATAGTGCTTCTCACAATACATATAGTTTCAAAGCAGCTTTACAGAAATGTTAGCCTAGAAATCTAGACGCACACTAGCGGCAGCAAATCTAATTTGCAGCCAGGGTAGTCTAGCAACTCTCCGCTGGCTTGCGAGCTGGAAAAACCAAACTCTGTTCAGGCCAATCACATTGGCCCTCATTTATCAAAAGTGCGTACACCAAATTTCCAGCGTACACCTGGCGTACACCCAAAACCACGGTGACTTTGAGATTTATCAATATGGACGTTGGCGTACGGCACGCTCAAATCCTACGCCAGCTCAGGAGGTGGTGTACGCACGTTTTGAGTTAGTGCAAACATGCGCAGAAAAACAATTCCTAACACCACAAAACGCACTGACAAAGATATGCTATATTATGACCCACTGTAAAAAACAACAACAACAACAACAACAACAACAACAACTAAAGCCCTATTCGCACGAGATAAGTATTATCTGGGGACCTCGTGTGATTTAGAAATTACCCCCCCACCCCCGGGCGCATTCGCACGGGATAAGCTGTGATTTTACTCTAATTTACTGACTTATCTCTCGGATATGATGTAAAGACTTGAAAATGTTTTTTCGTTATAGATATAGCTGTATGAAATTATAAACAGTCGTATCGATATCATTTTGATTGTTTTATAGTAATAAAAATTATTTTGTTCAGTTAGAGAACAGACACAATTAAAAACTGAACTGAGCAATAATAACAGTATACGACGGAAGATTCAGTTTCAAAGCTGAATGTAAAAGTGCCCATTTAAGCGAGTTGTCATTGTACTGTTCTGTTTTTGTGTTTTTCATTAAGAATAATATTAAACACACCATTCAAGCAATTTACTCCCAAATTGGTGCTCATTCTAAAGTGAAAGTAGTCCGCGCGGCCGCACGGGAATTCATAACGTACGCATTATAAGCAGCCTAGCTCCATTCTTTGTGAAAGATAAAGATAGAAATGCGCACAGGACACAAAAACCTTGCAAAAATGATGTACGATCCGCCTAATCCCGGCCAAAACACAGATATGTCGATTCGCACGGGACTAATGTTATCACAGGACCTCAGTGTTTGGTGAAATATGGTAGGTCATTTGCGGGGGAATTTTTACTTCACATATCACAGACATTCTCTGCAATTATTACAAATCACCTGAGGTCCCCACATAGGCTAGGCTACTAATCCCGTGCGAATAGGGATATAGTTATTATAAACTTCAGTGTTTATTTTTGTGCAACATGGACTTCAAGGTTTAATTTGTGTGACTTTACCAAAGCATTTGATTTGTAGGCATATGTATCCCTCCAGTTGCGAGCCTGTGCGCTTTACCTGACGTTTCAGGGACTGGGTGTGAAAAATAATTCAAACTGAAAAAATAATAAAAATGACATTCTTCTTTTAAATAATAATAAAATAAATAATAATAATAATAACAACGACATTCTTCTTCTAAATAACAATAAGCGTCATTAATAATACAAATCTTGATAATAATAATAATAATAAGAATATTACAAATTGTCATGCAATTATATTAATGTGAATGAATGGTACACTATTGTCCACCCGAATACATGTGATGTGATACGAAATTAAATGCATATTATTTCAAAACACATGCTGTAAAATAATTAATTGTGATAGGTAATTTCTCATCCAAACAGCTATTTAAACTGGATTTCCACCGTACACCTTTTTGTGGGCGCCTTTAATCCCACTCTTTAAACTCCCAAATAAAACAATTTAGTTTTTTTTCCACTTCCCTGGTGATGGTCTCGATCTCCACGTCAGAGAAGTTTCGCTTCTTTGCCGTCTTCCGAGTGTCCATGGCGTAAAATGAGGGCGTGGGGGGAGGCAGAGACTTGAATATATAGGGGCGTGTTATTCTAATGACGATCGTTTTCAGCCGCGGCATTTATCAAGGGCAGGTTTTGCGTACGCCTGGATTTCAGAGGTGCGCACACTTTCATAAATCAGGCGGTGAGAGGAGTGTAAGCATAATCTTACGCCAACATATACGCCCGTTTCTACGCATGATTGATAAATGAGGGCCATTGTGTATAGACTCGGTGGGCGGGCTTAACATAATGACGGCAGAGTTGCCGCGGTTCCGCGTGCTACTCGTAAACAAAAACAAGCTGGAGCGGTCTTTCGAATCTGCTTTGGCCACGACTCTGGAAGACTTGGTGTTAAGCTTTTCTTTGAGAAAAGAACAAAGAGCGGCACTGAAGTCATTCGTAAGAAAGGAAGATGTGTTCGGAGTTTTGCCGACCGGATACGGCGAAAGTTGAATCTATCAACTAGCTCCGCTTCACCTTCTTCATTGCTCTGGTTGGTTGTAGCGCTATCCTATTGCGTGTAAATCTGTAAGACAACCGTTTATCCCGCCCCTCGGATTGAGCCCTGCCAATGGTGAGTTCCCAGACCCAACATCTTGATGTGGGTCTGGCTTGTCAGGCTACAGAAATGTTACAATTAAGAGTAATGTCACCTAAGTAGTGTCCATATTGCATAAATGTAAGAAAATATAGATCTTGCAATCTGTATGATCTTCAACGCCATGGCAAAGAAAATTACATTTTAGTTTGCAGTCTATAATGAATTGTGAGCAAATATATAGAATGTGCACCACAAAACGGTGGTAAGAAGAATCTATCTGTTGTACGAGCATACAATGTGACCAAACAAGCATACAACGTGACCAGTTTTGTCCAATTCACGAAAAAATGGTAAATGGACTGCATTTATATAGCACTTTCAACAGACCCATGGCCATCCAAAGCACTTTACATCTTGCCTCACATTCACCCATTCATACACTCACCTAAAGGATTATTAGGAACACCTGTTCAATTTCTCATTAATGCAATTATCTAATCAACCAATCACATGCCAGTTGCTTCAATGCAATTAGGGGTGTGGTCCTGGTCAAGACAATCTCCTGAACTCCAAACTGAATGTCAGAATGGGAAAAAAAAGGTGATTTAAGCAATTTTGAGTGTGGCATGGATGTTGGTGCCAGACGGGCCGGTCTGAGTATTTCACAATCTGCTCAGTTACTGGGATTTTCATGCACAACCATTTCTAGGGTTTACAAAGAATGGTGTGGAAAAGGGAAAAACATCCAGTATGCGGCAGTCCTGTGGGCCAAAATGCCTTGTTGATGCTAGAGGTCAGAGGAGAATGGGCCAACTGATTCAAACTGATAGAAGAGCAACTTTGACTGAAATAACCACTGGTTACAACCGAGGTATGCAGCAAAGCATTTGTGAAGCCACAACACGCACAACCTTGAGGCGGATGGGCTACAACAGCAGAAGACCCCACCGGGTACCACTCATCTCCACTACAAATAGGAAAAAGAGGCTACAATTTGCACAAGCTCACCAAAATTGGACAGTTGAAGACTGGAAAAATGTTGCCTGGTCTGATGAGTCTCGATTTCTGTTGAGACATTCAGATGGTAGAGTCAGAATTTGGCATAAACAGAATGAGAACATGGATCCATCATGCTTTGTTACCACTGTGCAGGCTGGTGGTGGTGGTGTAATGGTGTGGGGGATGTTTTCTTGGCACACTTTAGGCCATTTAGTGCCAATTGGGCATCGTTTAAATGCCACGGCCTACCTGATCATTGTTTCTGACCATGTCCATCCCTTTATAACCACTATGTACCCATCCTCGGATGGCTACTTCCAGCAGGATAATGCACCATGTCACAAAGCTCAAATCATTTCAAATTGGTTTCTTGAACATGACAATGAGTTCACTGTACTAAAATGGCCCCCACAGTCACCAGATCTCAACCCAATAGAGCATCTTTGGGATGTGGTGGAATGGGAGCTTCGTGCCCTGGATGTGCATCCGAAAGGGGGTCAAACACAGTATTAGTATGGTGTTCCTAACAATCCTTTAGGTGAGTGTACACCGGCGGTGTCAGCATGCAAGGCGCCAGCTAGTCGGGAGCAGCTGGGGTTAGGTGTCTTAAAAAATAACTATTTTGAGCTGGTTCTTTCCTGTGAATCAAAAACAAACAGCGCAATCAAGGTGGTCCGATTCATGAACACTTGACTTATATCAGCCGGCTCTTTTCGGTGAATCAAAAACATTCAGCATGACATGGGTAATCCGATTCAAGATCAAATGACTCTTAATCAGCCGGTGCTCTTATAGTGAATCGAAAACAAACAGCACAATCAGAGTAATCCTATTCACAAACAAACATTGAAAGCTTCGTTTAGTGAATTGTTAAAACAAAAACTTAAACTGGTTTGAATGAATATGACAAATCTTTACTAAACTATACATGTATAGTTTATATGTTAAATTCTGTAGGAAATACTGATTCATTGAGTACATGAATTTACAAGGTAGTAATACCAATAATAGCAATAAATGAAAGACTGATCAACTATGGGGCATTTTTGCCATTTTAAGTACATTAATAGATATAGGAGAGACCTGATGGACATATAATTGGCTTAACTCTACATGCATCTACGAAAGAATTTCATTAAAGTATGGGTGTTTTGGACATAGAGATCACAACCACATTATTGATTCACCTGTGTGTACACTTGTCCATTATTAGATTGGTGGCAAAGGCTATCTGACCTTTAAAATGCTCATTGGGTAGAGATTATGAGCAGCTGAATGTCATGTGCACTAATGCCCTTAAACTTCACTTCAGATTGCATCTGATCTGGCTGGTAGTTTGGCCCTCTGTCTCTCCGCCACAGCTGTGCTCCAGTGTGTTCTATTATATCAGTGTGTCATCTAAAGAAGAGCATGTCATTAATGGATAATGATTTACAATCAAATACCAACTGTCATGTCAGACTGTGTAGCTTTTTGAAAATGTTGTCAGTTTTTCCTAAACAGGAGAGGCCAAGTCCACATCCCTGAGCTATAACTGAATGACGAAACCCGCGTGGTGTGCCTTCAACTATCTGAAAAAGCAGCATTCGGATACTCTCTCTTGCTTTCTTCTGGATGAAGTAGTGGGTTTATGCAAAGCTATTTTACCTATTTTTCCTAAAAGCTAAATACTATCTATTTTTATGTTCCTATAGCATGTCTTTTTATCATATTAAAATTAAAGTAAATATTTGACTAATATATTTTCAATCATTTTAGAAATGTATTCTTTAGTTACCTGTAATTGTTTGAATATTTAAGTACCTATTCCAGCTTTCCAGTTTAGTACAATTTTGTATTTGTTTGTAGTAATATTTTAATTGAATTACACAGCTATTAAGAGATGTTAAATGTGATAGACACAAGGCTATAATAAAATAGGTAGATTGCCTATCTAATAAATCAAATAAGGGTAACACTTTATTTTACAGTGTCCTTGTTACATATGTTACATGTACTTACCATAGAAATAACAGTTCATTATGCATAATTACATGCAACTAACCTTCAACCAAACCCTAATCCAACCATAACTGTATAGTAACTAAGTACATGTAATTAATTAATATTTAGATTAGATTCAACTTTATTGTCATTACACAAGTACAGGTACAAGGCAACAAAATGCAGTTTAGGTCTAAGTAGTAATATTACTCTGTACTTAAATATATAATTACACTGTAACTATGGCGCTGTAAATTAAAGTGTAACCCAAATAAGAACAAGTAAAGCTGAAATTGACACTATATTATTATAACTATTGGGATTGTTAGAAGTAAATTAGAAATACAGTGAGGAAAATAAGTATTTGAACACCCTGCATGACATTTTGCAAGTTCTCCCACTTGGAAATCATGGAGGGGTCTGAAATTGTCATCGTAGGTGCATGTCCACATGTCCAGAATTCTAGCTGATAGACAGGTGTTCAAATACTTATTTACAGCTGTATCATACAAATGAATTGTTAAAAAATCATATATTCTGATTTCTGGATTCTTTTTTTTTTTAGATTATGTCTCTCACAGTGGACATGCACCTACGATGACAATTTCAGACCCCTCCATGATTTCTAAGTGGGAGAACTTGCAAAATAGCAGGGTGTTCAAATACTTATTTTCCTCACTGTAAGTAGATCAACTAGTACATAAAGAGTTACTAGTAAAACAGAAATAGGTAGCAGTACAGAATTCAAGCAAGGAATGTACTCTGTTCCAAGCAACAATGGAATAGTTACATGTCCCTACTTAGATAGTGACTAGAAACAAATACATAGGCACTAGTATGTGCTGTGACAAAGTTAATAGATACTAATCACTATAGGAAGCACAAGACTCTAAACAATTGCTATAATTGAAAATGATACTAATGGATTACATATGGTAATTAAACCACAAGTGCAAGAGACACAAAAATAGATATTAGTTCGTTTAAATTAGTAAATGTTTGTCATGGAGGGACTGTCGAGGCTCAGCTAGTTTCCACAGATACCGTCATCCCTCTTCTGGTCCCTAGATTACGCGCATCCGCAGCGCAGCACAGCGCGCGACGGCCTGGTTCTGTCCATGGTGCTAGTTATCACTGCGCGAGAGGGAGATTTATTCACTGAGGCTGGAAACAGCCTCTCTGTCTCTCTCGCACTGTCACTGTCTCTCTGTGTGTGTGCAGTGCACGCATGCACGTATGTGTGTATTTAGGTATAGTGTGAAAACGCCATGTCGTCCTTTGTCATTATAACCGTTTTTGCTCATCTTCTTGCAAAACACGCGAGCGCGCGCACATAGACACACATACACATCACGCATCCCCAGACCACACGCACACCCCCTACTGCGCGACGCGTGTAGCGCTGTGCAGATCACACACACCGTGGTGCGCCGAGCAGAGGCGCAAAATGGCACACAAGCGCGATCAATACCTCACTGCACGGCACAGGCAGAGCCGAGCACAACCCGCATGCAGCCGAAACGCTCTCCCCGCTCACCCATTCCTCCCCCAACGGCTATAGGTCATGCAGAGGCAATGCGGGGGGACATTTTTTTTACCTTTCATCCAGTCCAGCACCTGCTTCGGGGACCATTTGCTGATGGGTTCCATGACCAGCGCCATGGCTGGTGTGCGTTGATTTCCCGGTTGAATTGTGTTTGAAGCGCGCGGACCATCCGAACCCAGAGAAACAGATCAGAACCGCCGTTAGATCACAGGGGCACATGTGATTCCGTTACAGTGACGGCAGCGCGCGCGCGGCAGGAGTCTAGCTGTTGGATACATCCTCGTGGAGGACTGCGACGGAGAGATCCACGCGCGCGACTCTACCCCGCCCCCCTACAGCGCTCTCTCTCTCTCTCTCTCTCTCTCTCTCTCGCTTGCTTTCTCTCGCTCTCTCTCCCAAGTGTGCACCTGCTTCTCCAGTCTATCGAGTGGAGATGCAGGGGGGGGGATGTGTCTCTCGCCCCCTCCCTTCCGCGCTCGCAACGCTGCAGTATCACATGGGTCAGCGGTTCCGTGAGTGTGGGGACTGTTCGGTGACACTACTGATAAACGCTGAACAGCTCCACTGGGTCCGATACTGAGCGCGAGATGCAACCTAGTGCCTTGCAAACGACTACTTGGTATGCGTGCTTGTATGCGTCTCTCTCTCTCTCTCTCTCTCTCTCTCTCTCTCTCTCTCTCGGTTGGACCGTTTCGGGTCTACACGAGCTCGCTCCTCTGTCCGTGTCTGGAAAATTTCTGCGCGCCCGTTCGCTTACGTCACCGCAGCCCAATATCACTCGTATAGCAAATGTCTGAGTATGCGTGCGCCTTCTCAACCAATAGCTGTGCAGCAGAGTGAGGTAACCGCAACCGACCGAGCCAGGGAAACCGGGTCACCCGATAAAATAGGCAGAGAACACAAGTCTGTGCTGCTCAAATGATCAGAAAAATGAAAGAGAAAACAGATTGAGGGGTGCTGGCTGGGGATCTGGCTATGGGGCAGTAACAAATAGGCTAAAGATGTGCGAGATGATAAAATGGGGAAATCCTTTAAAGCACACGCTAATAAATGTATAGCCTACTCTTTGTGTTCTTTATGGTTTTATACGTTTTTGGTTTTAATTTAGATAACTCATCAAGTGGTGTAACCACATGAAAAGTAATACTTTGTACCTTTAATCTACTTGAATGCATATTGCTTAAGCATTTTTCATATATTTTCATACACATTTTAATTATTACATTAGGCTACATTTGATTTAATTGCATTCTTTAATCTCCAGTTACACCACTGTACATTTTTTTACTTCAAAATCATTTAAGTTAAAAAATCAAACATCTCAAAAAGTTTATCTATAAATTGCATTTATTTTCATTTTTTACTTTATAGATCCAGAGCACAAAAATGAGCATCACATCATTGACCCATATGCATTTACATTCATGTCCCACCACAGGACATCAAAGTAGGCTATGGCAATGAACTAGATTAAATGTTATTCTGGCCTGGGCAATTTCCAAGACTAGAGAAAGAGAGAGAGCGGTCCATCTGGTATTATGGTTTGCCACATGGTGCCAGGCTAAAGAGCCCGTTTAGATGCCCACAGAGCAACTACAAGAGTGTGAAGTAGCCATGTTGGCACAGATCAGATTAACACACACACACACACATACAAACACATTTACAGATCACAGTTAACAGTTAATCCTGTTGATGATGCTGTGAGTTTGGCTCCTGCGTACCGGTGCCAGGATATCAGCATGCACAGAAACACACATTATTACTCATCATGGTCCATTAACTGTTATACCGGCACCTCCCTGAATGTTACGTCAGAGTGACGTCAAAACAATATGTCAGCACATTCAAGGCAGTAAGGGCATTTTAGCTTTTTTTCCATTCATTACTAAAATAAAATGGAATTCTTAATATAGCATATATTAATGTAATGCGTGTATTTTAGCTGTAAACATAACAGTTGAAGTCTCACAGCTCTGGGTGAAGGACAATGCCATGGACAGAATGACATAAAAACCCTTCATGGTGACATTGGCCGCCGTTCCGAGAGCTCCCAGCAGAAGGCGCGAGCACAATATCAGCACTTGTTCTCCTCCTGGATGTCATTTTACAGTAAGAACAGCAGGTGGCAGAGTTTAATAACACTTATTGACAGTTTCACATTATTGAAACATTACCACAAACATCTTATGAAGAAATTAATTCCCCCCAACACTTCATTATGATTACAAGGAAAGTGAAAGTAGCCTTTAGTAGCAGGGCTGAGTGAGATAAACAACATTTGATTGGTTGTTTAGTAGGAAGTGGCAACATTTATAAGTGCTATTACACATGACAGCATGATTTTGGTTCCTCTTTTTTCTACCATGTTGGTGGAACATACCATGTTGGTGGAAGCTTATAATGGAGGAGCAGAGGAGAGGGGAGGATTGTGGTCTGGAAAGGATGAATTAGCATTAATGAATTGTGTAAACATTCATGTAAATTAAAGCAATGCTCTGAGTTCAACACAAGTTAAGCTCTATCGACAGAATTTGTGTCAAAATGTAGAAAACAAAAATTCTCTTTTTTAAATAAAGCAAATATTGCAGTTACAGTGACAATTTTGTATTTACAATGTAAGTAAAAAGTTCAGCAATCTGGAAAGTCTAAAACTAGAAATGTGAGACTCATATTTGGTAAAGAACTCATATGAATTATTCAGTAAAAAAAACATTTATTGTTCACTATAATTTGTAACACTGCTAAAATCATCCTTTTGAGGTGGGACTATTTTTATCGGTGGCTGGACGAATGTCTGAATTCCTGTGGGTGGAGTTTGCTCCATGTTAAACACAGGGATTTGTCACATATGTAACATTCCTTGTGTATATCATGCTAGATAGCAGGTATATAGATTGGAAGTACACTACTGTTCAAAAGTTAAGGGTCAATTTGTTAAGAAATTATCACTTTTATTCCGCAAGGATGCATTAAATTGATCGAAAGGCATTTATAAATTGACAGCACATTTCTATTTCAAATTAATGCTGTTCTTTTGAACTTTCTATTCATCAAAGGATCCTGAAAAAATTGTATCACAATTTTCACAAAAAAACATTAAGAAGCACAACTTTCTGTAGGGTCATGTGACACTGAAGACTGGAGTAATGATGCTGAAAATTCAGCTTTGTCAGTACATGAAATAAATTACATTTTAAACTCATTTTAAAATACAATATTACTAATTATTTTGGATTGAATAAATGCAGCCTTCAAGGTGAGGATAAGAGACTGCTTTTAAAAACATACGTACCCCAAAACATTTGAACAGTAGTGTAAATTTACATAGACAAGGTCACAAGTTATCACACCCCATGCTAACACCTATGTTATTAAAATCTTATGGCTATATTTTTTGAAACATTGTGTATGTTAATGTTCATTGCCTTGCCTTAAGTACTTCACAAAAATCCTTCAAAAAATGATCTGGTAATTAACATGCCACAAATGCTGTACTAAAAGCAGACCATTCCTTTAACAACACAGATGACTTAAAATATGTGTGTGCTGGTCAAAAGACAGGAAATTGTGTGAGGGCAAGAGTTGTGTGTGTCTATGAGGGTGGCTACTCAGCTTCTGAAATTTGCAGCACAGGTGAGCTGAAGTGGGAGGTGGCTGGAGCTGAGCAAGTGCTCAAATATCGCACAACATTATTGGATGAAGAATCCAGTTCTTCTCCCTGACTGGCTATCTGTTCTTTGGCCACAGTCAGGCTGGTGGGCACCAGTGCTGGCATGACGTCAGTGCCCAGCAATGACGATCCGCAGCACGCCATGTTTTGCATATACTGACAAAATACCTCCAGCATTTGGATCTCCAGGTAGCCGTTCAACATGGAGTTGGTGAGCCTTTTCTCACAGCCTGGGCTCTGAACACTCTCCATGACAAGATACCCCTCGTCCTGCTGGGTTACAGCCTCTGTTTGTTGACTTTGCTCCAAAGAAGGCTCCAGAGAACTCAAGTCCTGAGATTGAAGCAGTGGCCCGTCGTCCGGTGGGTTGAGCAGGTCTGGGTTATGAGGACTCCAGTGCTCCACCCGGTCACCTGCAAGCCGGAGGTCTGGATAGTCCTTGCAGAAGCTGGGACAGCACCAGGAGCAATATAGTGTCATGCCCAAGTGATCCTCCCCACCACAGCTGAGAATGGGCATAGCGTTGCTGGGTGCAGAGGCCCGGCACTGCCTTGGCTTTTTCAGGCCTTCGAGCCTGCCAGCTGATATGAAGAGATAATGTTTTAGGCACTGCTATAACCAGCTTCATCTTAACATGAGTTTGCAGCTCACTTGATACACTGAATGACAGTTTGAATATCTTTATACAAATGGCGCTTTTGTGCAATTCCCTTGGGCACTCACCTAAATGTATTGTAGCTGTGAGCCACTCAACTGAATTGTAAAAATGCTAAAATGGACTTAGTACTTTTTTTTATTCTATTGCACAATATTTTCACTTGAAGTTGGCATGAAACTGAAATTATGATCGTTTTTTCTTCTCTATTGTGATGTATATCACAATAGTGACAGCAGAAAAAATGGAGGTTGGGACTTAATTTTATCTATCTCAAATTGATTTAGGGGTTTTCAAACTTTATGACGCTAAGGACCCCCAAATATGATGAACCTTTATGGGGGACCCCCTTCCTAAAATCCATCTATATATTTTTATGTATGAAAAAAACATTTTAAAGTGTTAGATAAATAAGTGTAACATTATAAATGCAACACATTGTTTCCACACTTAAATTGGCTATAATTAATGTTGGATGTATAAACCTGAAGAAGAACATTTTCAATTAAAAATGATTTGTATAAGCAACTTTCACAATGAATGTATGTAAACAGCTTACGTACTGCGTTAAGAATACTGCCTTACAGCCCCAGTGAGCGAGATAAAGGGGACTATAGTGAGAAACTCACTAGAAAGATACAAAGAAAACACATACAATTCTGGAAAGTATGTATATGACAAGAAAGGAGAACTTTATCCATTTTTGCTTTGTCTTTTTTGTCTTAGAACCTTCTGGAGGACCCCAGTTTGAAAACCCCTGGATTAGATTGTTGTAGTATGTGAGTGACAGATTGCTATAAGGGACTTGACGTGGCAATGGGGAGGGTAAGTTAAAGACACAATATGTACGATGTTTAGATTAACATTTCCAAAAACCACTAGAACAATGTTATATATTCTGTTGACCTGTGTATTTACATTATCTCAAACGTTTCCAACATTGTTTAAATCCAGAGAAATCAGCTATTTTAACCAGTTATGAACCGTGTCGTTGTGTCACCTGTCAATTACATCCACGCTAACACTCGATTTCCAGATATGATATTCTAATATCGATCTATATTACTGCAAAGTGTAACAAGTGTCTCATATCAACCACCGAGGGAACGCACCGAGTAACATTATAATATAACATTCAACACACTAAAATGTATTTAGTATGATTATTTTAACAATGTAAACCAGCGCTGCGTTACCCGGCTGATAAGCAGCTGACTGCAGCATAAGCATAATAAAGATCTCTCCCATTAGCATTTTCTATCAAGGGCTCTTGGCACGTACTGCTTCATACCACTGTAACGTTAATAAAACTTTATTAAATTCACTCAATCATGAACATGATTTCTGCCCGAGTCCATCGGATTCCTTTCGGCTGTGGAGGTGAAGAGTCAAGACTACAACTCCCATGATGCCACGCTCATTTACGGCATCACCAAGCTTCGCCTTTGTTTTGAATAAGCAACCTCTAGTGGCAAAAATTACATCTTGTGCCTTTAAAGTTTTTGACTAAAGAGTACGAGGGCATGAATTTGAAAAAATGCATGGATGAATAAATTATAATTAACACTGCAATATTTCATAAAAAATAAGAATGGACCCTTTTCACATTTTTGGGGTTCTCAGAAGCGGAAGACATAGTTGGGTAAACGTCTATAGCAGTGAATGGGAGACGACAGAAAATACATTTTTTGTATTTGCGTTTGCTTTAAAAGCAAAAGAAAAAAATTGTGATTGCGTTTCCAGGACTTTCCAAAAACAGGGACAAATATAGAGAGATTGATTACAGCAGTCAGAAGAGAGAAATATGCAAATTTGCCATCAATCCCTCAGCCCTTGTATGAGAAACAGCATCGCAGCAGCAGCATTAATACATTTTTTGTAATTTACTACCAAGTTAATAGAACATGACGTATAGCGTTATAAATGTGTATTAAAGTTGTTAAAAATGAAGATATTAAAAATGTGACTAGATTTGCAATGTTGATAATTCATCACATTCATAAAGTCATCACAGTCCGTGAAAAAAATTTTTTTAACCTGTAAGCATTTTATTTCATTGTATGGACAAATAAACAGTTGAAACATTCTTCAAAGTATCTTCTTTTGTGTTCTGCAGAAGAATTAAAAAAACGTGCTTTTTCAAATTAGTGTATGGTTTATAAAATTTTAAATGGCCTGCCTCCTTCTGTACTCTGTGACTTTGTTCGTTTTCGTCCTAGTAATTCTGTGAGATCTACCAGATCATTTATAAGTAATTGTGTTGTTCCTTTTCGTCGTTCTGCTTTTGGACTATCGTCTTTTGCTGTGAAAGCTACGACTCACTGGAATGCTTTGCCAGAGGATATAAAAGGGTGTAAATCGATTGATCTTTTTTTAAATTAAGTTAAAATCTTTTTTTTTAATTGAATCAACTCTGTAGACATTGACACGTTTGCTGTTTAATCATTTTTTTTATTTTTTTTTATAGTATGTGTATCTTTTATTGTATATATGTATTGTGTATATTACTTTGTGTGTACAGCACTTGCATACTGTTGCCCTTGACTGTTCTAGTTGCTTCTATTGCTCTCATTTGTAAGTCGCTTTGGATAAAAGCGTCTGCTAAATGACTAAATGTAAATGTAAATGTACTTTGTTGTTTATGTCGACCTGCCAGGCAGGGGTGCCGCTAGCAATTTTGGGCCCTATGAAAGAATTTGATGTTGGGCCCTCTACCACACCAACCTAGCTATCCAAAATCTTTGTCTGCAATTTAATAATACTGACCAATTAAGCTCTGCTCGCTCAACCCAGAATGCCCCAATTGGCTGATGAAACATTGATTAAAATTAAGATGCAATTTATAGAAAACAAGGACCCACTTTATATTAGGTGGCCTTAAGTACTATGTACTAACATTTTAATTAATCATTTGATACAATGCACTTATTGTGTACATACATGTTTTTACATTGTACTCACATTTTAAAAACTACCTGCATGTAATTACGTCTGTAATTAATTTATGTAGTTACATTTGAAATTACACAGTTAATACTTCCCTTACACCAAACCCTACCCTTAAACTGACCCACACCACCACACCTGTCCCTAACCCTACCCTTAAACTGACCCATACCACCACACCTGTCCCTAACCCTACCCTTAAACTGACCCATACCACCACACCTGTCCCTAACCCTACCCTTAAACTGACCCACACCACCACACCTGTCCCTAACTTTACCCTTAAACTGACCCACACCACCACACCTGTCCCTAACCCTACCCTTAAACTGACCCACACCACCACACCTGTCCCTAACTTTACCCTTAAACTTACCCACACCACCACACCTGTCCCTAACCCTACCCTTAAACTGACCCACACCACCACACCTGTCCCTAACTTTACCCTTAAACTTACCCACACCACCACACCTGTCCCTAACTTTACCCTTAAACTTACCCACACCACCACACCTGTCCCTAACCCTACCCTTAAACTTACCAACACCACCACACCTGTCCCTAACCCTACCCTTAAACTTACCCACACCACCACACCTGTCCCTAACCCTACCCTTAAACTTACCCACACCACCACACCTGTCCCTAACCCTACCCTTAAACTTACCCATACCACCACACCTGTCCCTAACCCTACCCTTAAACTGACCCACACCACCACACCTGTCCCTAACTTTACCCTTAAACTGACCCACACCACCACACCTGTCCCTAACCCTACCCTTAAACTGACCCACACCACCACACCTGTCCCTAACTTTACCCTTAAACTTACCCACACCACCACACCTGTCCCTAACCCTACCCTTAAACTGACCCACACCACCACACCTGTCCCTAACTTTACCCTTAAACTTACCCACACCACCACACCTGTCCCTAACTTTACCCTTAAACTTACCCACACCACCACACCTGTCCCTAACCCTACCCTTAAACTTACCAACACCACCACACCTGTCCCTAACCCTACCCTTAAACTTACCCATACCACCACACCTGTCCCTAACCCTACCCTTAAACTTACCCACACCACCACACCTGTCCCTAACCCTACCCTTAAACTTGCCCATACCACCACACCTGTCCCTAACCCTACCCTTAAACTTACCCACACCACCACACCTGTCCCTAACCTTACCCTTAAACTTACCCACACCACCACAACTGTCCCTAACCCTACCCTTAAACTTACCCACACCACCACACCTGTCCCTAACCTTACCCTTAAACTTACCCACACCACCACACCTGTCCCTAACCTTACCCTTAAACTTACCCACACCACCACAACTGTCCCTAACCCTACCCTTAAACTTACCCACACCACCACACCTGTCCCTAACCCTACCCTTAAACTTACCCACACCACCACACCTGTCCCTAACTTTACCCTTAAACTTACCCACACCACCACACCTGTCCCTAACCCTACCCTTAAACTTACCCATACCACCACACCTGTCCCTAACCCTACCCTAAAACTTACCCATACCACCACACCTGTCCCTAACCTTACCCTTAAACTTACCCACACCACCACACCTGTCCCTAACTTTACCCTTAAACTTACCCACACCACCACACCTGTCCCTAACCCTACCCTTAAACTTACCCACACCACCACACCTGTCCCTAACCCTACCCTTAAACTTACCCACACCACCACACCTGCCCCTAACCCTACCCTTAAACTTACCCACACCACCACACCTGTCCCTAACCCTACCCTTAAACTTACCCACACCACCACACCTGTCCCTAACCCTACCCTTAAACTTACATTGTACTTATTTTTTGATGTAAGTACATAGTAGTTAAGGCCACCTAATATAAAGTGGGGCCGAAAACAAAACTTAATGAAGTGGTCACAATCATGTCTGATCAACTCCATTCATCTTATGATGTGTCTCATGCTGTTCACTTTTCATAATCGACATAGATTGACCGATTGACAACATAGACATAAAAAAACAACATTATAATATTTAAACATAAATATAAAAATAAATACCTTAATGGCTGCAACAATTATAGCACAGAGAATTTTCATGTCGGAGTGGGATATGAGTGAACGCAGTTTTTACCGGTGAGCGTGAGCAGTTCATGAGTGGAGCGTTTTGCTGGATTTTGCCAGAAATGCGCCATCATTTTTTTATATTTGTAGCTCTTTGGTAGATTATACATTTATAATACATTACTACTAGTACTGTTACTACTAATAAAACCGATCTCTGGGGGCCCCAAAAGTGTGTGGGCCCTTAGAATCGTCCTAACTTTCCCCCCCTTAGCTGCGCCCCTGGGGGACTGCGGGTGAAAATGAGCTTTTAGCTAAATCCAGTACAATGCATGGAATGGAAACGTTTATGTCAAAAATTGTACATGGTCCCTTTATAAATAAATAAAGTAAAGTAAGTAATACAGCTTTATAACGACATGAGAGTGCATAAATGATGACTTAAATGTTCATTTAACTACTTCTGCATTATAACGGTTCTGTAATAGCTCTACTCAAATGTAACACCTGCATTTAAGTGGCTTTTCTGTTTTGTGGGTTAAAATTCTCAGCAGCATCACACTTCCTTCCTGAATTTTATTTTTACATTTATTGACTGTTCCTAGGACCTGGGTCACATTCATATACAGTGAGGAAAATAAGTATTTGAACGCCCTGCTATTTTGCAAGTTCTCCCACTTAGAAATCATGGAGGGGTCTGAAATTGTCATCGTAGGTGCATGTCCACTGTGAGAGACATAATCTAAAAAAAAAAAATCCTGAAATCACAATGTATGATTTTTTAACTATTTATTTGTATGATACAGCTGCAAATAAGTATTTGAACACCTGAGAAAACCAATGTTAATATTTGGTACAGTAGCCTTTGTTTGCAATTACAGAGGTCAAACGTTTCCTGTAGTTTTTCACCAGGTTTGCACACACTGCAGGAGGGATTTTGGCCCACTCCTCCACACAGATCTTCTCTAGATCAATCAGGTTTCTGGCCTGTCACTGAGAAACACGGATTTTGAGCTCCCTCCAAAGATTCTCTATTGGGCTTAGGTCTGGAGACTGGCTAGGCCACGCCAGAACCTTGATATGCTTCTTACAGAGCCACTCCTTGGTTACCCTGGCTGTGTGCTTCGGGTCATTGTCATGTTGGAAGACCCAGCCTCGACCCATCTTCAATGCTCTAACTGAGGGAAGGAGGTTGTTCCCCAAAATCTCGCAATACATAGCCCCGGTCATCCTCTCCATACAGTGCAGTCGCCCTGTCACATGTGCAGAAAAACACCCCCAAAGCATGATGCTACCACCCACATGCTTCACAGTAGGGATGTTGTTCCTGGGATGGTACTCATCATTCTTCTTCCTCCAAACACGTTTAGTGGAATTATGACCAAACAGTTCTATTTTGGTCTCATCTGACCACATGACTTTCTCCCATGACTCCTCTGGATCATCCAAATGGTCATTGGCAAACTTAAGACGGGCCTTGACATGTGCTGGTTTAAGCAGGGGAACCTTCCGTGTCATGCATGATTTCAAACCATGACATCTTAGTGTATTACCAACAGTAACCTTGGAAACGGTGGTCCCAACTCTTTTCAGGTCATTTACCAGCTCCTCCCGTGTAGTTCTGGGCTGATTTCTCACCTTTCTTAGGATCATTGAGACCCCACAAGGTGAGATCTTGCATGGAGCCCCAGTCCGAGGGAGTTTGACAGTCATGTTTAGCTTCTTCCATTTTCTAATGATTGCTCCAACAGTGGACCTTTTTTCACCAAGCTGCTTGGCAATTTCCCCGTAGCCCTTTCCAGCCTTGTGGAGGTGTACAATTTTGTCTCTAGTGTCTTTGGACAGCTCTTTGGTCTTGGCCATGTTAGTAGTTGGATCCTAACTGATTGTATGGGGTGGACAGGTGTCTTTATGCAGCTAACAACCTCAAACAGGTGCATCTAATTTAGGATAATAAATGGAGTGGAGTTGAACATTTTAAAGGCAGACTAACAGGTCTTTGAGGGTCATAATTCTAGCTGATAGACAGGTGTTCAAATACTTATTTGCAGCTGTATCATACAAATCAATAGTTAAAAATCATATATTGTGATTTCTGGATTTTTAGATTATGTCTCTCACAGTGGACATGCACCTACGATGACAATTTCAGACCCCTCCATGATTTCCAAGTGGGATAACTTGCAAAATAGCAGGGTGTTCAAATACTTATTTTCCTCACTGTAAGTGATATTGCTTCATTTGTTCATTTCCCAATGCCATAAGTCAGATCATGACTGATCATGACTGAAGTTATTTTTAACACAACCTCATCTTAATAACCCAGAATTATGTGGTCTCTCACCTCTCACAGTTCGTGGTGTCAGAGGTGATCTGGCAGTGGCGTTTGTCGCACAGGGGTCGGGACAGGTCATGGGGGTGGATGAGTGTGTGTGAGAGTGCCCATCATGATTTGTGGTGTCTTCTGTGCAGTTCAGAACATGAAGGAAAGCTTCTCCGAGCATGATAGCCACCTACGCACGCAAACACATTCCAAGCTCCAGTGAATATACATTTTAATGTTTACTCAAGAAAAAACTTGAATCAAATACAAAAACAGAGTGTAATCCGGGGAAAATCAAACATTAAAAAAGCATGAATTAAATCAAACTGAAATGAGGAATTTAACAGAATTGAATTACAGAGTTATGGAAACTTTAAACACACACACACACACACACACACACACACACACACACACATTTCACATACTGACTTCCTTCCTTAATAAAATATAAAATTAATAAAGGCCTTTCAGAATATAGGAGATTATTCCAATCTTATCACTCCAATTTAATCAGATCAAACAAATTCCCAAATAAACTGTTCAAAAACTTTTAGACAATTAGTTAAGAAAACAAAATCAGTTAGTCACAACTATTTATTAAGAATATAGAAATCTATAAAGAAACTTACCAAAAGTTTGAGTGTAATGCCTTTTTGTATGGTTGCAGAAACAGAAATCTCAAGAGTGACAGTAATGCCCAGTAATGTCCAATGTACAGTGTCACTTTCAGATAGTTTTATCATCTGTCTGTCTATCTATGGCTGAGTTGTTTTCTCTGAGCTGACGTCTCTGATCTGGGTAGCAGCAGAGGAAGTAAGCAGTTATAGATCTCTCTCACACACACACACACACACACACACACACACACACACACACACACACACACAAACAAACACTTACACAGATTAGGCCTCTGCTTGAATAAAGCAGAAGTGTGAAAAGTCTTGGCTCCTCTTCTCTATTAGCTCAGTGACTGCATTTTATGTTTCATTATATTGGCACTTCAGAACTTATTTTATAGAAAGAGCTCATAACTAGAACGCTTCAAGAAAATAAGTAAGCAATTAGTAAAATTCACAGATGCATATTTGCTGTGGTGATATAGCATACAGACTAAAGGAGGGTCTGACTTTATTCCTGGGGTTAAGCGTGAGCTATTTCTTTTCACATCAGTACTGTATGACAGAGCATTATTTGGTGCAGAACGCAACAACAACAAACCATATTTTTAACATGCTGGGAGGGAAATATAACAGGAAGGTCCGCCGTTGGATTTACACCTCAGGATTTCGCGCGTAAAAGCACAGCGGAGGTAAGAATCTGCCTCTTCTGTGGCGGACCCAGACGCCCGCTAATTGGACAAGCAGAACATCAGTCACAGCATGGCCCCGCCCCCACCCTCCCATTCAACCACTGGCTCTAATGTAGCCCTGTGTTTACTACAGAATTAGTGCATAGCGGACGACAGTCTCCTGAACTGTGAACTACGAATCACAAAAGATAACCTGTTAGTTTTGCATAAAAGAAGAAAAATATCCCAAACTCAACATGCCCAAGAGAAAGGTATGTAGAAAAGCCGAGCGCGGCGAACGGCTACACTTTTGCCCTTACTAATCAGTCGTGAAATTAGGAAGCCCTCGAGACAATGTTTTTTTAATAAAAATCCAGGCGACTTCTTTAGAATCAGTGGGCGATAAAAAATCGTTGTTAATTTTGCGATTTTTTCTGACGGATCGCGGTGTTTTTGTCGACGGCGGTGCGTTAAGCAGGAGGGTTTTAGTGGAGCAGAGCTGTGCTGAAGCTCGGCTTGATCTCATGCCCGTGGAACCGCAGCCATGCTGCCCTCTCTCTCTCTCCATCTCCAACACAGCGCGACGCGAAAACCGACGATTATAAGCGCAATCGTGCCTCAGCCGCAGCCGAATGGGGATTAAAAAATAGCTGGATAACTCTAATTCTCTGAATGGTGGCAATTTTGCGAAAATATGGTCGCGTTTTTATACAATTTTAACGCATTTTCTTTGTTCGCCATGGAAGATGAGTGTCATAACGCCTGCTTGCCGCCAGGTGGCAGCGTTGAGGCGGGATAATCGCGCCCCTCCTCCTTATTCAAATGTGTGGAGCCGGTGAAGTGAAATGTCTCCGTGAAGAGAAATAATAAATAAAAAATCGGCGCACCATTTTGCGCTGCCGCCGGCTGACAAATACACTTAGATGCAAATCCTTTGATAACAGTAATCTGAACTTTAATAGAGCTAAACACACCCTTTTCTGGCACCCAGCATGTAGCTCACATTTACAAACCTGCAGAACAGCAGATCCCAGTGTTTAAAGAAGTTGCCTTTTTGGTTTTCCCGCCATTTATGTTAATACAATGATATATCATGTTCTAACTTATATATTTCTTTTGTTCTGTTCCAGGGAACTGATGGAGAAATTAAGGAAGAGGTATGAAAGGAAAATTCTAAGAACATCGAACGCTATTTTTTGGTTGCAAATTTTTTATTTATTTAGCAGGCACTCTTTGAATTACAATTACTAAATTGTTATACAAACAAGAAGCACCACAAACAATTTGTCATAAGAACCAATAATATTTGTAGTGCACTGTGCCAAGTTTAAAGTATAAGCTTGCTTGGTACACAAAAAGATGAAATGAAAATAAAGAACAAGATTTTTTTTAAATAAATACGAGTTACAGTAAGTATCTTTTCTCTTTTACCTGCCCTCAAATAATTCGATTTTTTTTCTTTCTCCCTTTTGTAGCCTCAGAGAAGGTCTGCTAGATTATCAGCGGTAAGTTGTTTTCTTTTTAAAGAGATACATTTTTTGCATCCTTGAGCTTAAATGTCTTCAGAGACTTTAAATAAAGAAATGATGAGCACTGTTTTTCCAGAAGAACAACAAAGACCATACTGTGCTCTATTTTAACTCTTTATATGTTCATTGTTTAGGTATGCATTTTTCTTATCAAACTGTAAGTTTGTGAATTAATCAAATATTTTTTTCCTTTCAGAAACCAACACCTCCAAAACCTGAAGCCAAACCGAAAAAACCTCCCAAGGTACTTGTAGTAATTACACTTTTAATACACACTTTTGTACTGAATGTGTCACTTGTTTCCATGATTCGGTTTGTCTTACATGTATTGCGCTATAGTCATTCTTTTGCCCTGTCTTTTCCTCTCTGACAGAAAGAGAAGGAAGTGAACGATAAAAAAGAAGAGAAGAAAGCAAAGGCAAAGGCTGAGGAATCCAAGGAGGAGAATCAATCAGAAAATGGGGAGACTAAGACCAACGAGGTATACCTCAGATCGTACATAAACACTTTAATACTATCACTATTACCTCCATCTTTATTACTTTATTATTAAACAACATTTACTTGGCTAATACTTTGAAAAAAAAAAAAAAGATGTCATGCCATAATGTTTTTGTTTGTCTTGAAACCACAAAGATATTTCCATCAGCTTTTGAATTCTTTCTAATAACATTACAAAAATACTACGTTATATCCCTCAATTAATTACCCAAAACGAAGACATTGATAGCCTAAACTAAAGCAAATGTTTTCTCTATTTGTAAAGAATGATTCTGATTGGTGCAAAGGCAGTCCTGCTTGATTCTTATGGGGTTGTCCCTTTTATTACACAGGTTGAGAAAACTCCAGAAGAGGAGGCAGAGCCCGAGAAGGAGGACCCGAAGGCAGAGTAGCACCACGCCTGTCCATCCGCCCGCCCGTCCGTCCGTCCATTCTTTCCCTTTCCCCCCTTTCCTTTCTTTTATCTTCCTCTCTTTCTCCCAGTTTTCTCTCTCCCACTCTAGCTCTCTCAACAACCTCCTCTCTGCCCATCACCACCAGAAGAATATTTTTATCAGCAAATTTGTAAATACTGGTTCAGGTTTTTAGCACAAAAAACAAAGCTGACTAAACAAGTCTGTGTTTGGCCGCAGCTGTATCAGGTGTCTACAACATGAGAGGTGTGAAAAAAGGCGGCGTATTTCTTTCGTTTTGTTTATTTTCTGATTTTAATTCTTTTCTTCTTTTTTTTTTTAAAGCGGATGGTCTGTAGCTTGGTTTTGGAGTGGGAGGAGGCTCTCAGTTTGTATGTCCGTTAGTGCTTGTGATGTTGCTCTGGAGTCTGTGACATTTCCGTACGGGGTTTGTTTTATTTTTATTTTAAATGTAATGGATTGTCTTTAAGAAAGAGGAATGAGTTCAACAAATGTAGAAGAAAAGAGAGAAAACAACTAAAGACTGCTTACATTCCAGGTTCAGCATTAGATGGTGACTCCTGGCTTTTTAAGAATCATACCTCCTTTGCAATTTGTTGAAACAGGTAACTGGGCTTTGTTAGGAGGCCAGAAAAACCCTTCTGTTATTATAGAGGACTTTTTTTAAATTACGGGATTCAAAGAAAAAACATTAAGCGTTTTTGGAGTTTTTTTAACACTGAAAATTCATCTGTGAAAAAGTACTTAGTGTCCCCTATAATTCTCTCGGTCTCACTCAATAAAAATTCATCATTGGAGTTTTCCTCAAAATGTCTGTTGTGGTCTTTTTCACTGATTTGGTTACTACATATTAAATACTGTCTTATATGCAGAGTTTCAGAATATGCTGTTCTATAATCAGTTATTATGCAATAATATAACTAATAGCGGATTTCACCACTGGTTCACATTGCCTTTAAATATTACCAAATTATCCTAATCACACAACAACTGAGACAAACACACCCTAAATGCAAATATGAATACTAGTTGAGCCATAACTTACAAGACATAGTTTTTAATCTTAAAGTTGTTGAATACAGTGTGAAAAAACACTGCTAAGGGATGAGCGTTTTCTCAAGCGGAGACTTTTTTGGAATCATTTTATACACTACAACTGTCATCCCGTACAAATATAAGAGGTTCCAAGAATGCAGAGAAAATTTCTCTGGATTTAAAAAAGATTTGTTTGCAACTATTTTTTCATCATTGAAAGAATAAAAGGCCTGAAAATATGCTGGGATGATGAGGGATTTTAAGTTAATGGAAGATTAATTAAAAAAAGACCCCTCTTTGTTTATTTGTACTTTTCCCCCCCTCCCCAATTTTATTGGTGTACATTGCTTTATTATTTATTTGCACTTATGAATGCCATTCAAAATGTGTATCAAGAAAAAGATTCTGAGACAAACTGGATAGAGAGCAAAAAGGATTCAGTGAAAACATCATAAGGTAAACACCTATTTTTATTTTATTTTGTGTTAGAAAAAGAAGTGTGTCTCTCTGACATTAAACCTGTACACAAATGCATTTTGACAGCTTTGAAAGCTATGAGTCCGACCCTTGCTGTGTGTCTCTAGTTGATGAATGAATGCAAGCATCCATGACCTCTTAAGTTTGAGTCATCTGAGAGGCAACACACTGACAGCCTATAAATATTCTGCTCTGCTGCACATAGCTATACAGAAAACATCATTTCTGGACAAAGAAATACTTTTTATTACTTTATTGTAATACATTAGAGGTATTATGCACACAACATATTGAAGTGAAACCTTTCTGAGTGAAACATGCAATAAAGAACGAATTATTTCTGCATATATCCAACAGGGTTACATTTAGCTAAATAACTTAAATGTATGATGGATGTATTTTAACACTTATTCGATATATTCATATTACATAACTGCATTACGTAATATTTATAAACCATGCCTTACATAACAATGAATATGGTACATTGATTGTAGTATGGAACATTCAACGGATCTTATGTTTAACCCACAAACGCTTGACTTGCGTTCCTTAAAATGATGTAAAACATTAAATGAGCCCTTTTACTGCAATCAACTATGCTATAGTTTCAATAAATCACCCAAGAGGCTAAAGCACACCATGCAAAATGTCCGCCCGTGGAAATGGTGAGCTCACCTGTCCTGTGCGCGCTCAGGGCGCCCCTGGTGGGGGCGCGTGGTACTACACTTGCACTGGCGCACGGCCGCCGCGCGGGGGCGCTCAAACAAAGCAGCACGAGCGGCGGCTGCAGGCCGAAACGCCGAGAGCAAATACAGCACAGGCCGCTCTTAGCAAGCAGAGCATCACGAATCTCCACCGCCCGGACTGGGCCATGGCGGCGGAACCGTGCTCACAGATTGAAGCTGGTGGGCACCACTCTGGCGTTTTTTCCGCGCCTTTATCGCTAGAAAGACTTTAAGCGTTGTTTTAGCATTAGCCTGCGAGGCTAAGCTAGGCTAAGCTAAAGCTAATGACTGGTGTTGTTGTGTTTCACTCTCTGCAGAACTTTATTACCTGATCGCCAGATTCTTGCAGTCTGGACCATGTCAGAAATCCGCTCAGGTGAGACCGAAAATGGCTTGTGGGTGTCGGTGTGTAGCGATGCTTGTGTGTTACGGTGTGTGTAACTCTCTGTGTGTTTCTGCAGATGCTGCTGCAGGAGATGCACGAATATGAGGTGAGTTTCATGCCTCTTCTCCCACTCAAATCCGTTATTTCTCTCAGATATCCCAACATCAGCATCTCCTCCTCATCCCAGCGCGGCTGCGTGTCTAAATCCCGCCTGTGATGTGTTTTCCCCCCGCTGTGTTTGTGTGCAGATCATCCCGAAGCGCTGGAGCTGGGATGGGAAGCTGTTTAAGCGAAGCTTTGAAGACTGGGTAAGATTAAATAAACTATCACACACATACACGCACGTGAAATACAGCACGGAACTCTCACAGGTGCTTGGTTTACTTATTACAGCGCGTGAAATTATAAAAGCACTGACTTGAGGTAATAGTGCTAGCTTTGAGAATATGGTTTATAATACACACGAGTCTGTTATATTGCGGGAAAGTTTTGATTTTAGGAATTGAAATCAAAAGCATTTGTTTTGAAACGTAAGGCTTTGTGCGTGCCTGCCGGGGGCGTTACGGCAGAGCAGACATATCGAGAGGGGATTGGTGGGTTGCTGCGTCAACTAAACGCGTCAACCAATCAAACCTCAGTTGCTACTTAAGAGACGGTAAAGATGGGTGGAGAAGGCGTCTGATTGGCTGACGCAGGCGGACGCTTGTGGAGGGAGAAGGGTGGTCTTTCGGTAATGATATGGGATATGTTGGTGAAAAAAAAAAATGTCACGGTAGTTTAATGCTATAATATATATTCTTATATGATATAGTATGACTCGTGTTGCTGTTATTTCTGTGTAATTGTTACCCTAATACAAATAAGATTTGCTGTGTCTTTTTTTAAAGCACCTTATTTATCAATTACCTCTGTGTATGTTTTAGGTGTTGTTAAATCAGCACATATCCGCGGATTACCTGTTACGCGTGTGTGAGCAGATTGGCCCTCTGATAGATAAACACATTCCTCCCAGTGTTCCTGGAGTCCACAGTTTACTGGGCACCGGACGACAGTCATTACTACGGACAGCAAAAAGTGAGGCACACAAAAGATCACTACATACAGCGAACAATTAGAACCTTTCTCAGTTATTTTCTACAAAAAAATACTTGATTAGCACACATGTTTATTTTCTCCTTCTAACATAGTTCAATCTTTTGTTCTCTCACTCAGGTTCTTCTCATACAGTATGGAGTGGTTCTGCAGTAGTCGCCCTGCACAGGGGACGGCCCCCAGAACCACCTATAAACTGTGCCATACCACCAAATATAGGTGAGTCCTGCCTCTTAAATGGTGTAGTGTCCTGGCGCTGGCTGTTTTTGGGTGCAGTTTTAGGAATCAACTGTGGTTTGTGCAGAAAGAGTATCCACTTTCCAATCAAAAGTGGTGCTTCACGATAGCTGATTAAAGTCTGTATGAAATGAAAATTAATCAAATCTATTTAGTTTTATTTAATTTTCTTTGTTTATTAAAAATGGCATAACTTGCATATCAAATCCAATCAATGATTGGAATAGAACCAAGTAACTGTCCTAAATTTATTTCTTATTCAAGAATCATTTAAACTCTAGTGTATGTCACAGAATGGACGTTACTTCCTTTCATTGCGACTTTAATGCTCAATTCTGTTAATAAATGTCACTTATTTAGCATGTTATTTAGTGATAGAATAATATCCATCGGTGTAGACTGTTGTTCCGTTGATTGTAACAGTCTAAATCTCTGCTCAGTGTCAATCATGGGTGCTCGCCAAAAAATAGGAGTGGCTCGGTTTGCCCACGCCTTCCCTTCCTGCACATACCAGCACATGAAGATGCATCGGAGGATTCTGGGCCACCTCTCATCAGTGTACTGTGTGGCATTTGACCGCACTGGACGACGAATTTTTACGGTAAAGAGGGGTGTATGTGTGTAACAAGTAGAATGTTAGAATAATTTCTCCTGTCCTAGTTTAACATGCAGAGACAATTACAAGCCATGCACTAGGGCTGCTCGATTATGGCAAAAATCATAATCACGATTATATTGGTCAATATTGAAAACACGATTATTGGTGGGTCATATGATCAAAATCTTATTTCATGATATGAGTAATTTTAAATGTCAGTGAAATTTCACAATTATCCATACTTTAGCAAAAACTAATACTAGGTTAATTAATGCAAGTAGACTAAATGTCCTCAAAACAGCTACAGAGGACAAGTAAACAGTCCTCAATAAAACAAAAACAAAGAAACAGAAAATACAAATGAAATAAACAGGTTTTCCAGGAAGATGTACTAACAGTGATATTTAGATGAGTAATACACAGCAAAAATAGAATAAAGTAAAAAAAAACTGCTGTATAAATGAAATATTGACTAATTCTTATTTAAAACGAATAAATATATTAATTCAAGAGCAGTGAGTGATTTTATCTTTGTCTTTTTTTGTTAGATTAACAATGACTGCTACTGACGTTGATGTCAGCTGCTGTCCCCTGCGCGTACCATAGGCCCACTGTTATACAAGCGCACTTTCTCTGTGTTAATTTAAGACATAACCGACTGCGTTTACGAGGATACTTACCAAAAAGGCAGTTCGATATATTTGTGTGTACTAGACTCTTTGACCGTTTAGGCGTGTATCTGAAGCCCATAGTATACTTTGCTTATGCGCGTTCCGCCCATTCTGGTGGTCGCCTATGGAACCGCATTTCTTTCGCAGCTTAATGCGCTTTTAATAGCATTGTTTGGTATCAACCACGTCCTGCAGTTTATCAACAGTAGACTGCATTTTACATCACTCTCTTATTCAGCTGATTTGGTTGTTTTGGGTTAGAGAGTAATGCAAGCGCACTGCTGTCTGCTGTGAAGGAAAGGAGAGTGTGCTGACTGAATGCGCAAAGCGGTACAGTAATCGTTTTACCTCGATTATCTTATTTTCATAATTGTTGGAAGCCAAAATCGAAATTGAAATCAAAATACGATTAATTGAGCAGCCCTACCATGCACAGTTTGATTTGCTCACTCTTGTGTTTTCAAAAGTACCGACTTCGGTGAAATGTAAAAAATGTGCATTGAGCATTGTTGAGCGTCACATTTTTTAGTACCAAAGTCGGTACTTTTGTCAACACAAACACTCTATGCCGTTTTCATGTCATTGCTCAGTTTGCTGCTAAATAGTAATGCAGGAAACACTAGTGTCTGTTTTTTAATCAGGAGTTTTGTAGTATTTTCTGTGTATATGCTTGTAATCAAGGTTTATGCACGCATGTTTCTCTCAGGGTTCTGATGACTGTCTAGTGAAGATCTGGGCAACAGATGATGGCCGTCTGCTTGCCACTCTGCGCGGACATGCGGCAGAGATTTCAGATATGACCGTGAATTTTGAGAATTCACTCCTCGCTTCTGCCAGTTGTGACAAGATCGTCCGCGTGTGGTGCCTGCGTACATGTGCACCTGTGGCGGTATTACAGGGGCACACAGCCTCCATCACCTCCATACAGGTGTGTGAACACAAGTTTTCTTTATAAACTCTTCAAAACCTTCACCCTCTCTGCTCCTCTCTGGTGGAATGAGCTTCCTACCTCCACACTTCTGATAACATTACATCTTTTCTTTTTTTTCTATCTTGATTCATAATCTAGTTGTCTAACAAATCTGACAGCTCATGATACAGTGGTTCTGTGTTTCAGATCGGCTCAGTAAATGCTTTTCTACATGAATCTCTGTATATGCCGTGAGTTTAGGTTGCTTATAACAAGCATTTAGGAACATAGCCATGGCTTGACATTAACTTTTTTCTCACCAGCCACTGTGTCTAGTGGTTTTCCAAAGTTACTAGCCACTCAGCATTTTCACTGGCCACATTTTGTTGTTGGGAAATTTGTTGTTGGCTATATGTAGATGAGCACTGTACACAGCCAAATCAAGTCTACAGGAAGTGTATAACATGACAGGTCATCAAATAGCTCTGATAAGCTTGTGTGTAAAGATCCTTAATCTAGCCAGAGAAACACTAACATTTGCTTGTCTTTTTTACTCATCAGCTATGACGTATTTAAATCTAGCATATTTTGTGTATGAGACCATACTGTAGCGTAGTATATAAATATTCATATTTTCATGTGATTTGACAGTTTATTTTATTAAATATCAAACATCTAAAAGGTGTGCATCATACCTGACACCCAGATGAACACTTTACATTTGGTTTTATGACTGCAAGTCATTCTCTTCAAATGCTATTGATGTTAGAAACATGTATACCAATCAATGTTGTATATAACTTTAGAGACGGTCCCTAAATTCACGAAAATCGAATGTCTAACGTCAAGCCGACTTTATGCCATCACATTAGATGTGCTGTGGTTCTGCTGTGATCTTTGTTTGGAACTATTTTCTCTGGTGAAATAGAACAAAAACAGTCAATCGCTGTATGATGAATGAATCTCTACGTACATAACACGCATCTCTGCTGTGCTGTTTATGAAGAGAGCAGATCTCGGTGACAAACAAATGTTAACTCCCGTTTTTCAGCGATGACTGATCTGAACGCCTGTTTGAATGCATCGGATTATATGACATTGCATTCATAAGATCAACAGAATCGCTTGTGATTTGTTATAATGGCAATGCGAGATGCCTTTTGAGAAGACGCGCCAAAGTGGCTAGTGGGAGTGACTGTTACACGCCACAGCTGAAATCCACCCGCAAATGGCGGGTTGGCGGGTGTTAATGTCAAGCCCTGAACACAGCATACACCAACCCATACTTGTAATGAGAAGCGCTTCTAAACCAGCTGTTGCCAACAAAAGAGAAACTTTAAGGGCTCTGCAGTTTTTCGTCAAAATAAGTTTGATGGTTTAATGTTTGAAAATGAAAAGATTAAGACTGTTGTGCTGTAAAATAAAATTGTTATTTTTCTAAAAGTGCAGCTATTATGGTTTTTCGAATTACCTTTCATACAGTGTGTAATATGGCTATTTGTGAATGTAAAAAGCCTGCAGAGTTTTAAAGATCAACGTGCACAACAAATAAAGTTAATGGCATCGATTCTGAACTGCTGAAACGAGCCATCCATTCAACCAATCAGAGTAGAGTAGAGAGTATCTTGGAACAAACCATTTTCACACTCTTTGAGAAATAAGGTGGTGTGCAATTTATATTATAAGAAAATTAAAGTGGTTTTTGATCTTAGTTGAATGTAAACCTATTGTAGGAGACCTTTACCAAAATTAGGGTCCTTTTAAAATAGCATAATAGGGTTTTTATTTTACAGTGAAATATTACAATTGTAATATTTATTATTTTCTTCTTGAATTGTGGTAGTATTATTATGTGGTCATTGTTTTATAATCACAAAAATGTGGGACCAAATTGTGCAGCCCCTTTTTTATTCATCACAATCAACTTTATTAGAAAAATCATTATTTCTTCTCTCTGTCTGCAGTTTTCTCCATCAGCATTAGGTTCCTCTCGGTATCTGGCCACCACTGGAGCTGATGGCATGGTGTGTTTCTGGCAGTGGAACTCACTCAGCATGAAGTTTGTGTACGTGTGATTTTGTACATTTTTAAATAACACATTTTGTCTGATGCCAGTGATTCATTTTTATTATGTAGAATAACTCTGCAATAAGCTGTGTGTTTGTGTTTGCAGTGATAAGCCTGTGAAGTTCATGGAACGCTCTCGTCCCGGAGTTCAGATATCCTGCAGCTCCTTCAGCTCTGGTGTGTTAACCCACACTTACACTTACACTCCAACTTCCAAACTCTCAACGATTTGATTCATATTAACAATTTGTTTTCTTCATGTTTCTTCATTATCGTCTTATGATCAGAGTCAGACTATAATTCCGACATTGTGTCCTTTGACCCCAGGGGGAATGTTTTTGGCCACTGGAGGCACAGATCACATGATCAGAGTTTACTACCTCGGAACTGAGACTCCTGTGAAGTTTTCTGACTTGGACTCCCACACGGTGAGAGCGAGAGACATGGAGAAGAAAGCCAGTAGATAGACAAGAAGGCAAGATAGATAATGATATAAAGGAGAGTAATAGACAGAAAAGGCAGAACTTGAAATTAAAGTTTCCTGACTATATTGTGCTGATTAAAAAGTTAATGTTTTTGTTTTACAGGATAAAGTTGTTGCTATTCAGTTCTGCAATAACACAGACAGGTGAGTTTTGATGTTTTTTGGTTCCTTTTGTGCTTGTTCATTGGGATGTACCATTCATCTTTATTGATTATTGGGTGTTTTTAAGTGTGTGTTGGCTGTCTCTGTAATTCCAGTCTCAGGTTTGTGAGTGGAAGTCGGGACGGGACGGCCCGGATTTGGCATTACCAACAGCAGGAATGGAAGAGTACCGTGCTGGACATGACCACTAGATTACCAGGGTCAGTGTGTGTACATGTTTGTTAATTGCGAGAGCAGGCAGGTTTCTCAAGCACAGTTTGGACAGAATATAATTGTTAACATTAAATTGTTATTTTGAGGAGAAAAAAGTCTAGTTGGTCCTTGAAAAATGTGAATTTTTTTATGTCTGTTTGGACATATGTATTGTGTTCACAGGAGTGCTGTGATATCAGGCGATGATAAATCGACAAAGTTGGTGGTGACCATGGTCGCGTGGGATCGTTGCGATCGTTCCATCATCACAGCCGTTTCAAACTGCCTCCTCAAAGTCTGGAACTCAGCAAATGGCCAATTACTACATGTTCTGTCGGTATGTGTGTGTGCATGTGAGGCAGAATTCAGTCTGTTCATTTTGGTTCTTGTTTTTCATATAGGCAAATGTTTCTTTCTCTTTAGGGTCATGATGATGAGGTGTTTGTTTTGGAAGCACATCCCTTTGACTCACGGATCTTGTTATCGGCTGGTCATGACGGTAACATCTACATTTGGGACCTCAGCAAAGGCCAGAAGATCAGAAACTTTTTCAATATGGTGAGATGACATGTCAGATCTGTGGTTTCAATTTAAACTTATTTTAAAAATAGTTAGTGGGTAAGGTTGAAACATATACTGGTCAAAGGTTTGAGATCAGTATGATTTTTTTTAAAGAAGTTATTTATTCAGCAAGGATGGAATAAATTGATCAAAAGTGACAGTAAAGCCATTTGTTACAAAATTAAAAAGAAAAGACTAAATGTTTCACGGTTTCCACAGAAATATTAAAGGAACACTCCACTTTTTTGGGACTTTAGCTTATTCACTGTATCCCCCAGAGTTAGATAAGTCCATACATACCATTCTCATCTCCATACATGCCATAACTCTGTCTGACGCACCCACCGTTAGCCTAGCTTAGCACAAAGACTGGAGGTATATGGCTCCAGCTAGCCTACTGCTCAATAAGTGACAAAATAACGCCAACATTTTCCTATTTACATGTTGTGATGTGTATAGTCACAGTGTGTACAAATAACAAGGTTACATGAGACACAGCCATCTTAAACGTATACATACTGGGGACTATATTCTCAGAAGGCGCAGCACTGCTCTACTTCTGCGGAGTGATTTGCTCGCAGGACCGGAGAAGCCCCACTGTTACGTCTGTCAACAAAACCATCGTGACTAGGAAGATGGTAGCGAACGTGACTGTTGCATGGCTGACTTTGAGGAATTGTCAGAGGATTTTTACTTTGTATCAAACCAAAATCCAGAACCATATCGTTTTTAGCCAGAATACACAGACAAGGAGTTACAAACTTTGGAAGCTGATAGACAAGATGCCGAATTACCTCTAGCACCGCTCATTTGTTACTGTGACAGTCGGAGCGCGTTCGTGACCACACAATACTAACATACAGGGGATACATGGAGCACGGGAACAACTGCAATACAGTAGTGACCACCCTATTCATGTAATAGTGTCCCTAACGGTACATAATGTATAGCTAATGACACTGTTATTTGAACGGTAATGTATACTATAGTCTAGATTTTGATAAAAGTACTGCTTATCACAGTCATTTAATTCTTGTCTGTCTCTCTTTTTCTGTGTTAGATCGAGGGCCAGGGACATGGTGCCGTGTTTGATTGTAAATTTTCAGTGGATGGGCAGCACTTTGCCTGCACAGACTCTCATGGTCATCTGCTCATTTTCGGCTTCGGGTGCAGTCAGCTTTATGAAAAGGTGTGTGTGTCTCAGATATGTGGTATTCTGAGCCTTTTGTACAGTTGATCGAATCCACTCTTGTTCACATGCCAATGCTTCACTCTGCTTTCAGATTCCAGACCAGATGTTTTTCCATACGGATTTCCGGCCATTGATTCGGGACTCAAATAACTTTGTTCTAGATGAGCAGACGCAACAGGCACCTCATCTTATGCCTCCACCTTTCCTGGTGGACGTGGATGGGAACCCCCACCCTCCTCGTTGCCAGCGCCTGGTGCCGGGCAGAGAAAACTGCAAAGAGGAGCAGCTTGTGCCACAGCTCGGCTACATGGCTAATGGTAAATTTATCAGGTTTACATGGGTAATAACAAATGTCATAAAGCTTCGCTTCATGATTAATATACATTTTATAGCTATAGTAATAAAAAATAAATTATATATATATATATATATATATATATATAATTTTTTTTTTTTTTTTTTTTTTATTGTCCTTTTTTTATGGTCGTCATATAGATTTGCAAAACTAATTATAATTATATAAGTAAGAAAACATCCTGCTTTTCACTATGTTCAGTCTGTAGCTACAATGATTGTCACGATAATAGAAGTTGCATAGAATTTCAGTTGCCTATAACAATGAAATGTCATGATTTTAATAATTACATAAAAATGAGGGCATGTACAATTCAACCCAAAATATTTTAACCCTTTTTTATGCTTTGAACCTCCTTGTGCTTTTATTTGCAACTAGTCATAGCTGTAGCAGCATTACTGCTTGTCATGTTGTCCTGTTAAGCAGTCACACACAACTTTGGCTCAAATGCATTTCCTATTGAATACTATGAAGGTGAGGACCTCATTAGTGTTCTGTGCATATCACATGGCTTGTGTTAATCATTTTAAATGAAAACCTCCCTGTTCTTACTGTCATGGCATGTGTAGTCCTTTTATAGAAGTAGTCTAGTGTTTAGTCTAAATTTAGTTTGTTGAGAGCCTTTTAATGTTTTTAGGTGATGGCGAAGTGGTTGAGCAGGTGATTGGCCAGCAGACCGCAGAGGATTCTCAGGATGAAAGCCCTTTGGATGACCTGATTAGGCAGCTCCAGCTCCAGCAAGATGACCATCGCAACTCAGGAAATCCTCCAGGTGAGGAAAAACCCACAGTTAACCCGTCAAAATGTTTTCCAGCATTTTCAGTGGTTTGTTGGAGAATTGTTTTCTTATGTTAAAATTATTACGCATTGAAGAGGGAAAACTGCATACAGTGTAATTACTATGCTATATGATTTTGAACCTGTTATATTAAAATTTATTTAGCATTAAGACTGGCACCTGTTGTCACTTATGTGAAAGCTGTTAGTTTAAAGGTTGTGACATTTAAAGCTGTTGATCAGTAGGTGCTGAGGTGGCAGGTGGTCCTCTGTCACCCCCTAACGTCGGGCTGCGACGTAGCGGACAAGTTGAGGGTGTACGGCAGATGCACAACAATGCCCCCCGCAGTCAGATGGCCACTGAGAGAGACCTGTTGGCATGGAGCCGGCGCGTGGTGGTTAATGAAGTCCAGTCTGGCATTTTCAGGTACAAATATGACAATTAAACGGTTTGCAAATCTGAGATTTGGATAGTGTGGCCAAACTGAATTAACAACCGGTAGAGCAATATTGTATGTATACAGTGTGAAGAATATAATGGCTTTGTATCTAGAATTTATTATTTAAAGTGTAAACGCAGATAAAACAAATAGAAAAAAATTGATTAAGCAGTGCAACATACTGAATGGATTAATTTTGTGCTGGCTATGCAACTTAGCCTGGATGCCAGACGAATTTAGCCCCGCCCACAAAATGTTTTTGTGGTCTGGACTTGATCCATAGAGAAGTAATTATGCCCGAACAGAAACTGTTCGGACCAATGAAATTGTCAGGGCGGGCTTTAGGCGATGATGGACAGATGATAAACAGTAACGTAATCATCCACGTCATCAAAGGCGCTTGGGTTGAATTTGTTCTAATCCTAAACGGAGAACTTGTTCGTATATGCATTCACCTTTACTATTTATCTCAGGAATGATGATCGTGTTGGTAAGTACTCAGTGTATCCTTAAATTATTTTTTACAACACCGGCAAAGATCGTTTACACTCATCATCTTCTTCTAACGTGACTTATTACAGCTTGCGTGCAGACAGGGTTGCCAAGTTTTTACAGCAAACCTCGCCCAATTGCTACTCAAAACTAGCCAAAAACAAGCCCAATGGCTTTCCGGGTGGGGGTGGGGGGGTCTCCGGGAAAAATGGCATTTGGGGGGTAAAATATGTGTTATTTTGGCTGGACTGCCTGCTAAATTTCGCATTCCTGGGTCTGTATATCACATCATTGGGGTCGCTTCAACCCGCGGACTTGGCAACACAGTGCAGTTGAGTTCTGTTGACATTTGACAACTAACGTTATGCGTCGCTCTGTTGCTCTGATTGGTTGTTGGTCTATCCAATTGAGGTCTTTCCTGGTTCGGTTTAAACACGCCCCATAATCACAGCCCAACGGAGCAGTATCAGACTCAAATTCTGACTAGAATTGAGTATGACGACGTCAGGCTATATGCAACTGTTTCTTCCTTACTTTTGGGTCCTACATATTTCGGGTTTCTTTGCATAATGTTTCTCAGGTTACGTAAGAGAGAGCCATTAGTCATAAAATAAAATACAATTTTTTTATTTATTTTTATATATATATATATATATATATCACACATTTTATATATATATATATATATACACACATTATATATATATGTATATATATACACACATTATATATATGTATATATATACACACATGATATATATATACACACATTATATATATATATGTATATGTATGTATATACAGTGAGGAAAATAAGTATTTGAACACCCTGCTATTTTGAAAGTTCTCCCACTTAGAAATCATGGAGGGGTCTGAAATTGTCATCGTAGGTGCATGTCCACTGTGAGAGACATAATCTAAAAAAAAATCCAGAAATCACAATGTATGATTTTTTTTAACTATTTATTTGTATGATACAGCTGCAAAAAAGTATTTGAACACCTCAGAAAATAAATGTTAATATTTGGTACAGTAGCCTTTGTTTACAATTCAAAAGTTTCCTGTAGTTTTTCACCAGGTTTGCACACACTGCAGGAGGGATTTTGGCCCACTCCTCCTCACAGATCTTCTCTAGATCAGTCAGGTTTCTGGCCTGTCGCTGAGAAACACGGAGTTTGAGCTCCCTCCAAAGATTCTCTATTGGGCTTAGGTCTGGAGACTGGCTAGGCCACGCCAGAACCTTGATATACTTCTTACAGAGCCACTCCTTGGTTATCCTGGCTGTGTGCTTCGGGTCATTGTCATGTTGGAAGACCCAGCCTCGACCCATCTTCAGTGCTCTAAGTGAGGGAAGGAGGTTGTTCCCCAAAATCTCGCAATACATGGCCCCGGTCATCCTCACCTTAATACAGTGCAGTCGCCCTGTCCCATGTGCAGAAAAACACCCCCAAAGCATGATGCTACCACCCCCATGCTTCATAGTAGGGATGGTGTTCTTGGGATGGTACTCATCATCATTCTTCTTCCCTCAAACACGTTTAGTGGAATTATGACCAAAAAGTTCTATTTTGGTCTCATCTGACCACATGAATTTCTCCCGTGACTCCTCTGGATCATCCAAATGGTCATTGGCAAACTTAAGACGGGCCTTGACATGTGCTGGTTTAAGCAGAGGAACCTTCCGTGCCATGCATGATTTCAAACGATGACGTCTTAGTGTATTGCCAACAGTAACCTTGGAAACGGTGGTCCCAGCTCTTTTCAGGTCATTGACCAGCTCCTCCCGTGTAGTTCTGGGCTGATTTCTCACCTTTCTTAGGATCATTGAGACCCCACTAGGTGAGATCTTGCATGGAGCCCCAGTCCGAGGGAGATTGACAGTTATGTTTAGCTTCTTCCATTTTCTAATGAACGCTCCAACAGTGGACCTTTTTTCACCAAGCTGCTTGGCAATTTCCCCGTAGCCCTTTCCAGCCTTGTGGAGGTGTACAATTTTGTCTCTAGTGTCTTTGGACAGCTCTTTGGTCTTGGCCATGTTAGTAGTTGGATTCTTACTGATTGTATGGGGTGGACAGGTGTCTTTATGCAGCTAACGAGCTCAAACAGGTGCATCTAATTTAGGATAATAAATGGAGTGGAGGACATTTTAAAGGCAAACTAACAGGTATTTGAGGGTCAGAATTCTAGCTGATAGACAGGTGTTCAAATACTTATTTGCAGCTGTATCATACAAATAAATAGTTTAAAAAAATCATATATTGTGATTTAAAAAATTTTTTTAGATTATGTCTCTCACATGCACCTACGATGACAATTTCAGACCCCTCCATGATTTCCAAGTGAGAGAACTTGCAAAATAGCAGGGTGTTCAAATACTTATTTTCCTCACTGTATGTGTATGTATATATATGTATGTATATATGTGTATGTATGTATATATAAATATATATGTATGTATATATTATTTATTTTATTTATTTATTTTATTAACACGTCAATATAATAGAACCTTTTGATTTCACCCCCCCCCCCTTTTATACCTTAAAGGATAAGAAATAAAAATAAAAGATTTTACAAATTTTTCCCAGTACAATTGATTGAAAAATGTATATTCATCACACAATTACCTGTGGCGTTATAAGATTTTAATATACATGACTTTTCCAGGTCTAGAAATCATACTTAAAATTAGGCTACTTCATATATCCATGTTTTTCAAGACAGTGGTTCTTCAAAGAAAAAAATGTTGTAGGGATGAATTAAAATAAGAAATATCTTGATTTTATATTTGTATTGTCTTATTTTAAATCCCTGGCCCTCTGGTTGAGAGAACCTGTTCTAAAGTATTTAAGCTTCTGTCTTAAAATAAAGTGTAACCAATGTTATATCCATAAATAAAGAGGATTTTATAAAACAGTGGCCTAATAAAAGCTGTTGTAATGTACATGGAGCTGAGCTGTTGCACAGGGGCGCAACATAATAAAAATACACTTCTAAATATCTGGGTATAGTGTACATTTTTGTTTACATTATTAAATCAGTCTCAAATACCATTTAGCCATACAATGGTTCTAGTTGGCTTTTCTAGTTGTCAACTACACTAAATTGTCCATGTTTGTTTCTTGTGAACTGCTTTGAGAGCTTAGTTTTAACATTCAACCCTGATGTGTTTGTTTAGAGTGATGGAGGACAGTAGGTTTGCTAAAGGAGAGGTGGAGCGGTTTTTCTACAACATTGAGAAGAAGAGAAAATCTGCACCCACAGCAGGAGTGAGTTTAATATGCATATGCACACAAACAGATATGTCAGATCTTGTTACTGTTTTTTTTTTTTTTTAAATGCATTGATGCTGCCATGAAATTAGCCATATGCTGGTATGGCAATAAAAACAAACAAACAAACACACAAACAAAGTTACTTTTTACTGTGCCAGACTATAGTAAAAACCTCACTTTCTCTCCATCTATCTGCAGAGCGAGCTGTTGAGTAACAGCGGTCGCATGTTGCGAAGGCCTCAGCGCAAGCCTCAGCAGAGGAGACACACATATCAGACCCGCTCAACTCGAGATGGGAGACGCAGCACAAGCGTGCTCTCATACACCCGTAACGAGGAAAGTGAGAGAGAGTCTGACAGTGAAGCAGAGGTAAGACAGGAGTTTGTGTTTGGCCTCAAACTCTGCTCATCTTCTATAGGCCATCAGGATATACATTTTAGTTTTTTTTTTTTCAGCGTTAGTTTTGAAATGATTAAATATGCAACATTTCTGTATGTGTGCACCTAGCAGGAGGAGGAGGACCAGAATGAGAACAGTGATGGGTCATCTGATGGTGAAGCTCAGTGGGAGAATGACAGCAGCTCCAGGTTCAGTCTCCAATTAGTTGCATATACACTCACCTAAAGGATTATTAGGAACACCTGTTCAATTTCTCATTAATGCAATTATCTAATCAACCAATCACATGGCAGTTGCTTTAATGCATTTAGGGGTGTGGTCCTGGTCAAGACAATCTCCTGAACTCCAAACTGAATGTCAGAATGGGAAAGAAAGGTGATTTAAGCAATTTTGAGCGTGGCATGGTTGTTGGTGCCAGACGGGCTGGTCTGAGTATTTCACAATCTGCTCAGTTATTGGGATTTTCACGCACAACCATTTCTAGGTTTTACAAAGAATGGTGTGGAAAAGGGAAAAACATCCAGTATGCGGCATTCCTGTGGGCGAAAATGCCTTGTTGATGCTAGAGGTCAGAGGAGAATGGACCGACTGATTCAAGCTGATAGAAGAGCAACTTTGACTGAAATAACCACTCGTTACAACCGAGGTATGCAGCAAAGCATTTGTGAAGCCACAACTCGCACAACCTCGAGGCGGATGGGCTACAACAGCAGAAGACCCCACCGGGTACAACTCATCTCCACTACAAATAGGAAAAAGAGGCTACAATTTGCATAAGCTCACTAAAATTGGACAGTTGACGACTGGGAAAATGTTGCCTGGTCTGATGAGTCTCGATTTCTGTTGAGACATTCAGATGGTAGAGTCAGAATTTGGCGTAAACAGAATGAGAACATGGATCCATCATGCCTTGTTACCACTGTGCAGGCTGGTGGTGGTGGTGTAATGGTGTGGGGGATGTTTACTTGGCACACTTTAGGCCCCTTAGTGCCAATTGGGCATCGTTTAAATGCCACAGCCTACCTGAGCATTGTTTCTGACAATGTCCATCCCTTTATGACCACCATGTACCCATCCTCTGATGGCTACTTCCAGCAGGATAATGCACCATGTCACAAAGCTCAAATCATTTCAAATTGGTTTCTTGAACATGACAATGAGTTCACTGTACTAAAATGGCCCCCACAGTCACCAGATCTCAACCAAATAGAGCATCTTTGGGATGTGGTGGAACGGGAGCTTCGTGCCCTGGATGTGCATCCCACAAATCTCCATCAACTGCAAGATGCTATCCTATCAATATGGGCCAACATTTCTAAAGAATGCTTTCAGCACCTTGTTGAATCAATGCCACGTAGAATTAAGGCAGTTCTGAAGGTGAAAGGGGGTCAAACACAGTATTAGTATGGTGTTCCTAATAATCCTTTTGGTGAGTGTTTTTCACAACATAAAACGATATCAATACTGCAAATTAAGCCTTGTGAAGTTGGTCTAGACTTGGCTTAGGTTTAATTAAGCTTTTAGTTCCAAACTGCATATAGAATTAGAAAAATTCTAATAACATGAATTTTATTTAGGGATTCACAATATATTAGCAGATATTAGATATTTAATTTATTTTGTATAATTTATACAGTGAGGAAAATAAGTATTTGAACACCCTGCTATTTTGCAAGTTCTCCCACTTAGAAATCATGGAGGGGTCTGAAATTGTCATCGTAGGTGCATGTCCACTGTTACCCCTTTTCCACCAAGGCAGTGCTAGAGCTAGATCGGAGCCAGAGCTAGTCCCAGTTCATAGTTGGTTCAACTGAGGAGCCTGCTAAGAACCGTTTGCGTTTCCACATGCTAGAGAGCCACAACAGAGCCAGGTCTTACGTCACTGTATACGTCTCATCTTTCTCAGCAACGCTAGCGGGAAACACACACAAACCAGGCTTGTTTGAGATGCATCGGCGCTGCGCAGACCGATCCACGTATAATATTTAAAAAAACGCATGAGTGAATCAAAAGCATAAGGAGTCGTGTGCTCTCGCTGGACTCGTTATCATACGGCGATCGGTCTGCACAGCACCGCAGCGAACAAGCCTTCCATCAACAATGCAAACGTTGCGTTACTATTGATTCACATGGCTTTACGATCCTACATCGGCATCAAAACACAACGAAAACCCAGCGAATCCAACGCATTCGTAATTAGCATAGACGGAGATTACAAACAAGCAGCAGCTGTTAGCTCCATTAGCTGCTATTTCAACAATGGCGGAGCTCAAGTCTGTGTTCGTCTTGTTGACCCCGCCCCCATTGCCTGACGTAATCGGTTCTTACTTCTAGCCCTGTTCTAGCCCAGCAATGTTTTGGTGCTACTTAAGAACCACTTTTCCTGGCTCGGAGCTGGAGCTTTGGGTGTGGAAACACAAAGAACCGATTTGGAACTAGGCTCTGGCTCCAATCTAGCTCTGGCTCTGCTTTGGTGGAAAAGGGGTATGTGAGAGACATAATCTAAAAAAAAAAAAATCCAGAAATCACAATGTATGATTTTCTAACTATTTATTTGTATGATACAGCTGCAAATAAGTATTTGAACACCTGAGAAAATCAATGTTAATATTTGGTACAGTAGCCTTTGTTTGCAATTACAGAGGTCAAACGTTTCCTGTAGTTTTCCACCAGGTTTGCACACACTGCAGGAGGGATTTTGGCCCACTCCTCCACACAGATCTTCTCTAGATCAGTCAGGTTTCTGGCCTGTCGCTAAGAAACACGGAGTTTGAGCTCCCTCCAAAGATTCTCTATTGGGTTTAGGTCTGGAGACTGGCTAGACCATGCCAGAACCCTGATATGCTTCTTACAGAGCCACTCCTTGGTTATCCTGGCTGTGTGCTTCGGGTCATTGTCATGTTGGAATACCCAGCCTCGACCCATCTTCAATGCTCTAACTGAGGGAAGGAGGTTGTTCCCCAAAATCTCACAATACATGGCCCCGGTCATTCTCTCCTTAATACAGTGCAGTCGCCCTGCCCCATGTGCAGAAAAACACCCCCAAAGCATGATGCTACCACCCCCATGCTTCACAGTAGGGATGGTGTTCTTAGGATGGTACTCATCATTCTTCTTCCTCCAAACACGTTTAGTGGAATTATGACCAAACAGTTCTATTTTGGTCTCATCTGACCACATGACTTTCTCCCATGACTCCTCTGGATCATCCAAATGGTCATTGGCAAACTTAAGACGGGCCTTGACATGTGCTGGTTTAAGCAGGGGAACCTTCCATGCCATGCATGATTTCAAACCATGACGTCTTAGTGTATTACCAACAGTAACCTTGGAAACGGTGGTCCCAGCTCTTTTCAGGTCATTGACCAGCTCCTCCTGTGTAGTTCTGGGCTGATTTCTCACCTTTCTTAGGATCATTAAGTCCCCACGAGGAGAGATCTTGCATGGAGCCCCAGTCCGAGGGAGATTGACAGTCATGTTTAGCTGCTTCCATTTTCTAATGATTGCTCCAATAATGGACCTTTTTTCACCAAGCTGCTTGGCAATTTCCCCTTAGCCCTTTCCAGCCTTGTGGAGGTGTACAATTTTGTCTCTAGTGTCTTTGGACAGCTCTTTGGTCTTGGCCATGTTAGTAGTTGGATTCTTACTGATTGTATGGGGTGGACAGGTGTCTTTATGCAGCTAACGACCTCAAACAGGTGCATCTAATTTAGGATAATAAATGGAGTGGAGGTGGACATTTTAAAGGCAGACTAACAGGTCTTTGAGGGTCAGAATTCTAGCTGATAGACAGGTGTTCAAATACTTATTTGCAGCCGTATCATTTTTTTAGATTATGTCTCAAAGTGGACATGCACCTACGATGACAATTTCAGACCCCTCCATGATTTTCAAGTGGGAGAACTTGCAAAATAGCAGGGTGATATATATATATATATATATATATATATATATATATACCGAACCGTTTCGGTACAGGGCTCTCGGTTCGGTGCGCGGTTACGAATGCAATCTTTAACAGTTAACAATCCTAGTTCCCACTCGAACATATTAAGTATTCAGTCCATTTTATCACGAAATTCAAACGATAAATGCCGTTTTGACGCTCTTTAATGTGACGACTGATCACTGTATAGGCGCGTCAATTCAAGCGGCCGCGGAGTGCGAGAGTGAACGCGATCATCTCTTCCAGAAGAATAAACATGAATTACTATCTTAAGGTATGTAGAGGATAACACTTACTGAAACGTATCTCATGTCGTGTAATCGCTCGATCAGTGTTTTAATCGCGGAAAGACGTCAAACAGCTTGTAAACAATGTCACGAAATTCAAACTATATATATATATATATATATATATATATATATATATATAATATATTAGGGCCGCAACGACGCGTCGACGACGTCGATGACGTCGACTACGAAAATACGTCGACGTGCGTGAAATGCGTCGACGCGTCGGCGGCACATTATTTACGTTCTAGAATGGAACAGAAGATCTAGAATAATGGCAGCTTCTGCTCCCGGGCATAGTGAAAATGATCATTTATCATATAAAGCCAGACCGCGACATTCAAAAGTGTGGGAGTACTTTAAACAGAAGCCGAATAAAACTGTGCTTTGTTCGCTCTGTAACGCCGGTTTCACACTGCACGCGGTGGCAGAGCAGGAGCTGTGCGCGTGGAGAGCGGGAGCTTTCACACTGCAGTCAGTGTTGCCAAGTCCGCTTTTTACCGCGGAATTGGGCTACTTCTACACTGTTGCCGCGGGCTGTGTCTCATGTCCGCGGGTTGAAGCAAAAAAACACACATATTTAACCCCCCGAACGCGATGTTTACCAGAGAACCTCCCCGAAACGCGATTGGGCTTGTTTTGGGCTAGTTTTGAGTAATGAATGGGTGGGTTTTGTTGTGTAAACCTGGCAACCCTGCTGCCAGTGTTCTCTCGCGCAGCTGAACGCGCCACGCGTGTATTGCAACAGACGGTCACATTTCCCTGGGTTCTTCTCCGACCCCAGTACGTCTCGTGCTTTTATTTATTATGGGCTGCATATATCTCCTGTATATGCGACCTGGTTCCGCTCTGTCCCAAACACATATGCATAATAACTTGCTGTATATAGGTAGTTTACATGATTAAAGTAACATTACAGTTAAGATATGCCTCTAGCTTTAATCATTTAAATGTGTCTTTGAAGTTTGGCCAAAAACTTCTGGCAGCTTTAGTCGTTGTTTATGCACATGTATCTTCAAAATAGACGACTAGTTATACATTAACACTATGCTGAAAGCTCCTGTATGTGAACCTTTTGCAGATAAATACAAGTGCATTTTCGTTTACTACTGACACAAATCAATAAGTAAGTCATACTCAACTACTATAGTAAACAACTTTTCCTAATTAGGCCTACTCTGTATACATTTTAGGATGAATAGTATCATTATATATTATGTTTAAAAAGCTTCTTGTGTTCATATATTTCATTATAAAATGGCATACTATGTACACTACCCTTCCTGAAATACTATTAATATTGTCATCATTCATTGATTTCATGTTAAAATAATATACAAATTCACTACCCTCTTTGAAATACAATAATCAGTAAAAAAGAATAATAAAATTAATCCGGAAAAATAATCGTTAGATTAGTCGACTAATCGAAAAAATAATCGTTAGATTAGTCGACAGAAAAAATAATCGTTAGTTGCAGCTCTAATATATATATATATATATATATATATACAGGGAGTGCAGAATTATTAGGCAAGTTGTATTTTTGAGGATTAATTTTACAACATTAATAATTAAACAACAACCATGTTGTCAATGAACACAAAAAACTCATTAATATCAAAGCTGAATATTTTTGGAGGTGGTTTTTAGTTTTAGCTATTTTAGGGGGATATCTGTGTGTGTAGGTGACTATTACTGTGCATAATTATTAGGCAACTTAACAAAAAACAAATTTATACCCATTTCAATTATTTATTTTTACCAGTGAAACCAATATAACATCTCAACATTCACAAATATACATTTCTGACATTCAAAAACCAAACAAAAACAAATCAGTGACCAATATAGCCACCTTTCTTTGCAAGGACACTCAAAAGCCTGCCATCCATGGATTCTGTCAGTGTTTTGATCTGTTCACCATCAACATTGCGTGCAGCAGCAACCACAGCCTCCCAGACACTGTTCAGAGAGGTGTACTGTTTTCCCTCCTTGTAAATCGCACATTTGATGATGGACCACAGGTTCTCAATGGGGTTCAGATCAGGTGAACAAGGAGGCCATATCATTAGATTTTCTTCTTTTATACCCTTTCTTGCCAGCCACGCTGTGGAGTACTTGGACGCGTGTGATGGAGCATTGTCCTGCATGAAAATCATGTTTTTCTTGAAGGATGCAGACTTCTTCCTGTACCACTGCTTGAAGAAGGTGTCTTCCAGAAACTGGCAGTAGGACTGGGAGTTGAGCTTGACTCCATCCTCAACCCGAAAAGGCCCCACAAGCTCATCTTTAATGATACCAGCCCAAACCAGTACTCCATCTCCACCTTGCTGGCGTCTGAGTCGGACTGGAGCTCTCTGCCCTTTACCAATCCAGCCACGGGCCCATCCATCTGGCCCATCAAGACTCACTCTCATTTCATCAGTCCATAAAACCTTAGAAAAATCAGTCTTGAGATATTTCTTGGCCCAGTCTTGACGTTTCAGCTTGTGTGTCTTGTTCAGTGGTGGTCGACTTTCTGCCTTTCTTACCTTGGCCATGTCTCTGAGTATTGCACACCTTGTGCTTTTGGGCACTCCAGTGATGTTGCAGCTCTGAAATATGGCCAAACTGGTGGCAAGTGGCATCTTGGCAGCTGCACGCTTGACTTTTCTCAGTTCACGGGCAGTTATTTTGCGCCTTGGTTTTTCCACAAGCTTCTTGCGACCCTGTTGACTATTTTGAATGAAACGCTTGATTGTTCGATGATCACGCTTCAGAAGCTTGGCTATTTTAAGACTGCTGCATCCCTCTGCAATATATCTCACTATTTTTGACTTTTCTGAGCCTGTCAAGTCCTTCTTTTGACCCATTTTGCCAAAGGAAAGGAAGTTGCCTAATAATTATGCACACCTGATATAGGGTGTTGATGTCATTAGACCACACCCCTTCTCATTACAGAGATGCACATCACCTAATATGCTTAATTGGTAGTAGGCTTTCCAGCCTATACAGCTTGGAGTAAGAAAACATGCATAACGAGGATGATGTGGTCAAAATACTCATTTGCCTAATAATTCTGCACTCCCTGTATGTATATATATATATATATATATATATATATATATATATTAATTCTACTTAACCTGTTAGTGATGTCTTGATTATTTAATGCTATTTTAGATAAATCTGTCATTAAAAATGACAGTCACTAAGATTATATTTCAACAATGAATTGGAGAAAAAAACATAATTTTATGATTAGATTTAGGAGTTAATGCTAAAACTAGCCTTATGTGAAGTTTACATGTTTGCACATTTGAGTGTTGCTTATTATATCTAAACATGAATATCAGCTGAATATAGGCTCATAGTTTGGGCTCTGTAGTTAACCTTTAATATTATAGTAATAATGTGTAAGTAAGGGCTCCCTATATAGTTTACAGCATCTTTAAGAAACTTTTAGTTATAATTTAATTCATTTAAGGACAGACACAATTTTTTCAGTAAACCACTGTTTAATAAAAAATAAATAGCCATTTTTTAAAAAAACTGCTGAACCGAACCGTGACTTCAAAACCGAGGTACGTACCGAACCGTCAGTTTTGTGTACCGTTACACCCCTAATAAATATATATATATATATATAATAGCTATATTTGATCATGGTTTGCACATTTTGATTTTGCTTTTTCCTGTTTAAATTTGTACAGCAACTCTTCTAGTGAGTATTCTGATTGGACGGCAGATGCGGGAATCAACCTCCAGCCCCCCAAGCGAACAACCAGAAGGCAGGCCCCTGTCGCTAGGAGCAGCAGCTCTGAGGATGAGGAAGGGACAGGGCAGGGAGAAGGGGAGGCTGAGAGATCAAGGAGACGGACTGAAAAGAAAAGAAAACCGAAGCAGACTAAACAGCGGGTAAGCATCCATTATTCATTCATTCATCCATATTTTTCTATTTTTATAATGTGTGTGTGTGTGTTTAGTCTGTGCCTGCAGGAGAATTAGATGAATGGTTGCCCCCCGCTTGGATCATGGAAACAATTCCAAGACGATCACCTTTCGTACCTCAAATGGGAGATGAGGTGAATCCCTACATTTAAATATAGACGTGCACACTAAATTACCAAAAGTAAGTACAAGGATTTGCATTATACATGCATAATTTCGCTCTCTGTGTGTCTCTCTGTAGTTGATATATTTCCGTCAGGGTCATCAAGCATATGTCCGAGCCGTGTGTCGTGCCAAAGCCTACAGCATCAACCCTCAGAAGCAGCCCTGGAACCGCTTGGATCTCAGGGTAAGAAACTCATGGTCTCATCACCATTCCTACTTTTTATTAGGCATAATCTGGTTTGCATCACACACGGTTGACCCATTCTGCAGGCAGACCAACATGTTCCATGTATGTTTGTGTGTTCTCTTAGGATCAGGAGTCTGTAAAAGTAGTGGGTATTAAATATGAAGTCGGGCCACCCACTCTGTGCTGCCTCAAACTGGCCTTCCTGGACCCCACCTCAGGGAAAATGACTAACGAATCCTTCAGCTTGAAGTATGTATGCTTTTATTTGCAAAAACACACCAGCACATTTTGTTAGATTTGTATTTATTTATTAATTATTTTTGACAATACACTTTCCAGTTTGCTGGGATTGTAATATTTATTGGTATTGGAATAGCACAATAAATAATGATAAATACTATACTGATTAATAAATTGAATATGGATGTTAGGACAGTTCTTCATGAATATGAGATTGTTAATGATAGCTGTCTCTATCTCTCTCTTTAGGTATCATGATATGCCTGATGTCATTGATTTTCTGGTGCTACAACAGATTTATAATGAGGCCAAAGCACGAAACTGGCAACCTGGTGTGTTTGTGTTTAAAATTGTGATGTGTTGTCACTGAAGCTAGTGCTCAGGCTTAGAGTTTGGATTTGAACAAGCATCTACCCAAAGTATTGAACTTCAGTTTGTTTGCACTGAGGCTATAAATGATGCCTCAAATCATGTGGTTTATTGAAGAGAGGTGTGCTATTACTTTTCGTCATTGAGCTTACAATTTGCACTTTGAAATTTTTTCTCCAGTGACAGACTTATACATGCTGTTATTATTAGATGATTATATTTTGCAGCAGCCCACGAGCCATTTCTTTATTCCCCTTCCCGCGCAGTCGCACACATCAGTATCTTACCTTAGGCCAGCTAAACACTGCAAGCGTGGTGTGAGCGTTTCTCAGCTGTGTGGCGTGTCCGTTTTTATTTCGGCTCCCATGTTAACAGGTTAGAGCTTGCACACGTGCATGCTAGAAATAGAACTGACGCCTATTTTTCACGTGACACGCGTGTTGGAAGCGTTTCCAGGCAGAATAGGAAAAGATGTTTGTCATTTTGACACAAATACATATTAATAAATGACATTTTGATGTTTGAAAGTCTCTAGGTTTTGACATAAATGCAGATATAATTTCCGAGCCAGCTACACACTGCAAGCGTGGTGTTACTGTTGCGTGGAGGCGGCGTGGCGTTTTCTGTCTTTGCACACCAGAAAGGTCAAAATCAAATCAAATCAAATCACTTTATTTGTCACTCTACCATATGCACAAGTACAACAGTAGGTGAAATTCTTAGGTGCAGTTCCGAGCAACATAGTAGTCATGACATGACATGTACAACATTTAAGCAACAACAGATTACACATCTGATGCGCACACAATTACTCACAGCACAGTATACACTACAATAAACAATAAATAATTTACACAATGTGAGTGTAGTTCTCACAGCTTTAAACAATATACACATACTTACAATATACATATACTTTAAACAATATACACTAAACATACATTAAAGAAGATGAAGATGAGGTGTCTGATGCGGCGATATAATTATATATATTTTTTTAAGAATTACAATTATATCTGACAATTATATCTCAACCTAGAGACCATCAAACATCAAAATGTAATTTATTAATATGCATTCATGTCAAAATGACATATAAACATTGTTTCCTATTCAATTTCGCCTGGAAACGCTTCCAACATGCTTGCGTGTCGCATGAAAAAATAGGCGTTGGTTCTTGCAGGCAGCATGTCACGCAGGCAGTGTGCAAGCTCTAACCTGTTAACATAGGAGCCGAAATAAGAACGGACACGCCACGCATCTGAGACGCTCACGCTTGCAGTATGTAGCCGAACTTGCGCATTCACACTCAGCAATTCAAAACTTGTCTCGTGCTGCATACTCTTGCTTTTAACCTCCGTGCACTCCTTCGTCATTTCGCGGGATGGCAGACTTCTAACCCGAGCCATACCACAATATCATAGAGACTTGTGTGTGGACTGATTTAAACCAGTAAAAGGCCACCCAGAACACGCTATTAACTACATAGCAACATGCTATAAAACACAGAGTGCCTTAGTGACTGCATAGCATAGGTTATTAATCTATTAATGCTGTTGTGGTATAGACAAATTTGTGTAGGTTTATGATATGTAATGTAAGCATGTATGTTGTGAATAACTGTGTGTGTGTGTGTGTGTGCAGGTCAGCGTTTTAGGAGCATCATTGATGATGCTTGGTGGTTTGGTTCGGTTGAGTGTCAGGAGCCGTTTCAGTCTGAATATCCAGACAGCCTGTTTCAGTGCTACATTGTCCGGTACATGGGTTTCATCATTGTTTTACCAGAGTATGGAGTTAGACCTTTAGCTCATTATTTCTGTAAATATTAATAATTGGTGTATGTTGTTTTGCAGGTGGGATAATGGAGAGAGAGAGAAGATGAGTCCGTGGGATATAGAGCCCATTTCTGAAGAAGGTACTGATACACTACTCCACCCATGGGCTCTGACAGTAAATCAGCATCACATTCTGGCATGTCTAATGGTTTGAATGACTGTCTACAGCTGAAGTCCCAGAGGAGACTGGGGACAGTGTCCCAGTCACAGAGGACGAGCTTCAGTCCCTACTATACAGCCCACGGGAGGGAGAGTGGGGGTTGCAGACACGAGATGAGGAGTGCGAGAGAGTTATCATGGCCATAGATCAGCTGCTAACGCTCGGTATCACAAGTGCACACAAACCACCCAAAGAATATTGAACTTAGATTTTGCAATAATATTTTACAAAATTACTGTAAAAAAAAAAAAAATTCTATGTTCCTTGCTTAATTATACTCTTGTTTGTTTTACAGATGTGGCAAAGGCGTTCTCCTGCCCTGTAGATTTGAGGGAATATCCGCTGTACTGCACTGTTGTGGCCTATCTCACCGACCTTGGCACTATCAGAACAAAATTAGTGCACCGTTTCTACAGGTATACTCATTCCTTTAGCCCATCGGACAAAAATGAGAGCCCCGTTACTCCAGGTATGCACACGGACAACTGCTGGAGTTCTCACGTCTCTGTTTGTATGTGTAGGCGAATCTCAGCCCTTATGTGGGAAGTGCGTTACATCGAACACAATGCTCGAACTTTTAACGAACCACAAAGCCCCATCGTCACGTCAGCAAAAACGGTCAGCGACATCCTGTTGCGTTTCATCAGGTCAGAGAAAAAAACGCTCTCTTACACATTTTTACATTAGGATCCCTCTGGTCCACCTGCTGGGCTCAGTGTCCATGTTGAACATTTTAAATTTAATGTATGTGTGTCTGTAGGGATCAAAGCTGTACAGATATTTTGGATCTGTACAATAAGATGAAGACCGAATTCAGCAGTACAGGAGAGGAAGAGGTGAGCCTGGGAGTGTGTGTGTGTGTGTACAGAGCTCAACAATATGTATGGTCCACTGACCAAGGACCAATGAGCCTAAGCTGTGACCTGGTGTACATGATTTTAGTATGAAGATGAACTCTTCAGCGTCTCTGTTTGTTCTGTAGGAGACTGTGGATGTGGACTCAGATACTCCTGGCACCTCCTCGGGTCAGAGGGTGAGACAATTAAGCTTAGGAATCTACTTATTATGAAAGTGTTATAGGTGTGTTTTCTTTAACTCTTCCCACCATTTTCAGAGGTCTGGTCATGTGCCTCAAAAGCGAGGCGTGGTCCTAGATATAAACGCATGGCACAAACAATGCAAAGAGCTTCTGAGGAGAATGATGGCAAGCCCAGATTCAGAGCCGTTCCGCCAGCCTGTTGACCTCTTCATCTACCCGGTAGCTCCTTTTTCCCCTCTGTTCTTTCTCCATAGCCACCATCTTGTTCTATCATTCCTTTCCTTCCTGTACTTTTTGTCTTCCCATTTTAACATGATTTCTCTCACTACTTGTTTTCCATGTTGGAAATCTTTCAGATCTAATCTCGTTCTCTTTGTATCAGGATTATCGTGATATTATAGACACTCCTATGGATTTGGGCACAGTCTCTGAGACCCTGATGGGTGGGAACTACGAGAATCCCATAGAGTTTGCCAAAGATGTGCGGCTTATCTTCAGTAATTCAAAGGCCTACACGCCCAACAAGAAGTCTCGAGTAAGACCAGCACCCTTTTTTTTGTTCTTTCTAGCTCTCACAATCCCACTCATCCTACCTACCATCCAGACAGAGTCTGTCTGCTTTTATAATAAAGACAATATTGTTGTGCTATTATATAGTAACTAAAACAGTATATTGATTCCCTTTTAAAATGGTTTTGCAGTCTTCATTAGGTTGCCATTACTGAGTACTTTTAAAATTGACATAGCTGCATAAAGCATGTTCTAGGCCAGGGGTCTCCAACCTTTTTTCATTTGAGAGCAACCTTTAAAACAAATGAAAGTCGCAGAGAGCTACTCATGTTATACAATACTTAAAACTCTTAAATAATGCATCATAATTCTCGTATTAACAACTATCCAAACTGTTTTACACCTGAAAGAGTGTAGTAGTAGTTCCAGTAGTCAGTACCAATACCATAAAACTTTTACAGTAACGTTACTTGGTATTAATTTGGCTACCACAGCAAAAGTTTTTTATTTTTTTTAATTTTATTTAACTATTTAATAAATCAGTTAAATTCAATATGTTTATTATTTATGATGATAATCAGTATAAGTAAATAATACATAAACATTTAAAGGCTGTATGCTGTTTAAAAGTAAACATTGTTTATAAATAAAAGATCCAGTGGAAAAATAAGCAACCATCTAGGCATAATTATTATTATTATTAGTAGTAGAGGCGTATTATTATTACATAGAGACTTTAAATCTAGTGTAGGCTACAACAGTAGCCTAATATAGTAGCGTGCGTGCGTGTGTGCGCGCATGCGTGTGTGTGCGTAAAAACCATTACGCCTATGGAATGTCCCCACATTTCACAAAAACCCCTGTGTGTGTGTGCGTGTGTGTGTGTGCTAGTATATATTCGGCTACATTCTGGACTCCTGCGCTTGGATAAACACGGAAGCGACAACGTAGCTGCAGGTACGGGAGTCTGTATTAGCCTACCAGTACTACAGAAATGCTGGTATCGTCACATTAAAAAAAAATTCACTACCATGGTACCGAAGGCAAGTACCTGTACAAGTGACATCCCTACATTTGCATGTTTACATTTACATTTGTTCATAAATAAAAATAATAACCTCACGGCCCATATGTCAAACTGGGACACCTGTCTATATTAGCTCACTCTGATTAGATGAAAAGTACGTCTTGGCGAGCTACCACCAATCAGGTGACGAGCTACTGGTAGCTCATGAGCGACGTGTTGGAGACCCCTGTTCTAGGCATTACATTTGACAGTTGATCCACAGTGTGACTCTGATATTGTTTGTTTTTGTTTAGATCTACAGTATGACTCTGAGTCTGTCGGCGTTCTTTGAGAATCAAATCATTCCCATAATCTCAGACTACAAATCTGCTGTTCAGAATCAGCGTAGGAGTCAACAGAGACTCAGTTGCACCAAGAGATTACAGAGTTCCCTTCCCAACAGGTAAAACATGCACACTCATTGTCAAATCATGGTACAGAGTCCACACAGATTTTTTATTTCGGTAACACTTTACAAGAAGGTTCATTAGTTAACATGAACTAATAATGAACTGCACTTATAAAGCATTTATTTATCTTTTGTTAATGTTCATTTCAACCTTCACTAATACTTTATTAAAACATTAGTTAACATTAGTTAATGCACTGTGAACTAACATGAACAAACCATGAACAGCTGTATTTATATTAACTAATGTCAAAGATAAATACAGCAAATACAGTAACAAATATATTGTTCATGTTAGTTAATACAATAACTGATGTTAACTAATGAAACCTTATTGTAAAGTGTTACCTTTATTTATTTTGTACCCGTTTTAAATGTGTGTGTGTCGGCAGCCCTAAAGGAAAACAGATATCGGGAAAGAAAACCTCCCAGACGTCTACAAAGTCCCGCTCACGGAAATCCTCTCAAGGTGTGTAAGCGAGTTTGAGATGTCGTAATTACCAGTGGGAACTTGGATTTTCATTTTCCCTGACTTTCCACATTGGGGTGGTCTCAAATCAGCAATAATGGTAGAATAGAATTGGTAATGATCATAATAATTGTGAATTTAGTTTATGCATTTTGTGTACTGTTGTCACTTTGTGTACGTTGTGTACCTTTTTTTTCAATAAGCAACACTACATTTCCTATCATTCGCTGTGGGTGATTATTTTAGAAAAATGTCGACCATTGTAGTCAGCTAGTGAGATGGCTCCTTACGTCAGCTGGGTTTTTTTTCATGGGAGAGTCAAAGTGTTTGCTTCTTTCACCAGATTCGAGTGTTGCACAAGCTGATGAAGACAGTCAGCCTTCCTCTTCATCCTCCTCCTCCTCTTCCTCCTCATCGTCCTCGTCCTTTTCATCAGAGCATGCAGGAGCCGACCGAGTTACACGCAGCCGAGGTACACCAAGCAAATCCTCAGGTACACAAACAAACAAACAAACATGCTCTACCGCTCAAAAGTTTGGGGTCAATAAGATAAAAAGAAAAAAGAAATGTAATACTTTTATTCAGCAAAAACAAATTAAGTTGATCACAAGTGACAGTGATTATTTCTCATGATACAAAATGTTCTATTTAAAAAATGTACTGTTCTCTAAACTAATTATAATAGAATATAAAATCAATTATAATAGAATATAAAATCAATTATATTTCAGAATATTATTGTTTTTGCAGTATCTTTAATCAAATAAATGCAGCCTTGGTGAGCAAAAGAGTGTATAATGCAGGGGTCTGCGAATAAATTTGATATCGGGCCCAAAAATAAATTGCCACTAGATGGTGGGCCAGAACATAGTCAAAGGATAATTAAAGAAATTAATTGATGAAAAATGCAACTAGAATTTCCTGTTGACACACTGTTACAGTGTCTTATGGTAGTGAGCTGTTACTCTGTTAAAAAATTGGATACATTAATAAAGCAGTAGTGACACGTAACCTAAGTATCTTACAACTTGCAACACAGACCGCCTTGCTAAAACACATATGTGGGAGATAAAAATAACTCATAATTAACTTAATTAGCCCATTAATGGCATGTTTGAGTCATGCTCTTAACGCACTGTTTTATTTCCTCTTTCCTTATTGTGAATAATAAATGTGTATTTTAATTTGCTTGTGACACAATGGAGCCTAACCTATTGTAATAATTATTTGAAGTAGCCTACTTTTACACTCAGAATTATTCCTTGTCATCTTCACGTAGTAAATAAAAAAAAATATTGTTTGCCTGCTGAAGGTACGCGATTACGTCACGTGCAGAGTGATGTTAACATTTAAGCTAGCCGGTGAGGGAAAATGGCATTATCAAAGAGTCTAAAGAGGAAAGTCGACCGCGAAAATAGGGCATACAAAGAAAAATGGAAAGACAACTGTGTTCATCCTACCTGGTTTTGTGAATGCAAAGCCGGTGTGTCTCATCAACGAAGTTGTCGCTGTTTGTAAAGAATATAATATCATACGGCACCACAAGATGAAGCATGGCACCTTTATTTTGCTGGTTATCTTTTCAATATTTTTGATAAAAAAAGAAGCTGAATTTGAGTTGTTATTCTTCACGTATTGGTGCTGAGGTCCTGCGTTATAAGCAAATGTTTCAATCGTTCACTGTTCGTTTTATCATACCACACATTTCATGACGGCCATTTTAGAAGTGTGTCTAGCGATCCATTCCACAGACTCTTTTGAATATCTTTCAGAAATTTTCAAATAAAAAGCTCTCAATTCACCCCAAAATAAACACATTGCTGCAAAAACGTTCTCGTACCTTTTTTGAAGGAAAAATCACTAAAGAGAAATTGATTATGAGCAACTGTTATTGTTGAAATCGCACCGGTCGCTCCAAGCGGTGCGCAAACCCCGGTCTTTCTGCATGGGAGTAGGACGCTCTAACAATGAGGCTAAAGGCTGCGACCTCTATAGTCAGTCACTGTTTCAGTCACAGCAGTGAGATTTACCTGCACAGCTGTCACTAGCTGGCCTCCGTTACACTATCATGTAGGCCTGTCACGATAACACATTTTGCTGGACGATAAATTGGCCAAGAAATTATTGCGATAAACGATAATATTGTCGTTCTGAGACCATTTTCATCTAAAATAATGATAATGGCATAATAATGCAGGTACACATTTTCAAAGATCAATAAACTTTTATTTCTAAAGACTATTTAACACTGAAAACGGAAAGCATTTTAAATATCCACAATAAATGAACAAAACAACCCAAAACAAAACAAAACCAAAAAAGCAATGGACTCTCAGTCTGTTAACAAAAAAATGCACTTGAATAAACAGCTGGGAAAACTGCAACGGATGATTGTGTTTTAGGTAGTGCTGGGAATCGATAAAAAAAATTAACTAATTTTTTTTTTTTTTTAAATCTGTAATTAATCACGATTAATACGTTTTTAATGTTTTGATATTGTAATTAATTTCAGTTACTCTCCAAATGAATGATGGGCATGATTTAATCGATAATTGATCGTTAAGAATTTCGGCGATCACGTTAATTTGTTATCGATTAATCTAATGCATTTGTTTTTTTATAAAAACTTACTTTCGATTTTTATCTAATGCAGATTGCGTTGCGTAGTGAGTTATAGGTCTTCACGGGTCCAAAAATTGGTACCCGAGCCCGAAGAGACCCATAATGTGCTAAACGGAACTGACCCGGACCCATCTATTATTTCAAAAGCTGGACCCGGACCCGTGCAGATCCGAGAAATGCCAAAAATTTAGTACCCGGAACCGACCGGGACCCGTCTATTATTTAAAAGCTGGAACTGAGCCCGGCGCGAAGACACAGACCCGACTGGACCCGATTGTCACATATTCCACAATAAACTGATATTAACAAGTCAATAAACAAGTTGCGAAACATAACTTTTTGTCTTACTTATAGCCGTCGTCTCCCTTCCTTGTAACGTTACTTGATTGTGATGCATTACACCCTTACCAAAAAGTTAAAATCCATGTTATTCCTCTCTTGTTATTCCAAGCATGCTTAATTCACTCATCATTTCAGCTTTAAAAGTCCACTTTGTCACGGTGACGGATGACAAATGCGTCTTTGCAGATTTGCATTTCGACTCTAGTTAACTTGCATAATAACTTTGACCGTTTGCCTTTTTTAACTATAATAACGATTGCTCGTTCGGTGGCCGCTGACGTCCACATTATTTATTTGCTGTCGTCTCTGTGAGCCAAGTCTGTTCACCAAAACATTAAGATTAAATAAGATGGTACATTCATATTATTATTAATAATCAGTCACAGCGGAAGCTCGGGTTGCCATAGAAACTGAACGCTTGAGACTGCACATGCACGTTAGCTGGAGCAACCTGAAATATTAGCTTTTTTATGCAATTTGAACATCATAGAAAACATTTATGTGACAGTTCACCTGAGATTGTGTTGCTGATTTGAAATATATTATTTAAATATAAGTTCAAATCAAACCTCAACAGTGCGTCACACGTAGGCTAATACACTTGACAGCACTTACTTTTTTTCTCATTTTTGTCCACAATAGGCTATGCATGAAGGATGCCCAGTAGGGGTGCAACGGATCAAAAAACTCACGGTTCGGATCGTTTCTCGGATCAGAGTCACGGATCGGATCGTTTTTCGAATCAGCAAAAAAAAAAAAAAGACAATACAAATAAACATAAGTTTTGTCTTTTTGTTTATTAACACTTATTAATATAAAATATATAAAATCAACTTAAAGTGCACAAGTCAAGGCATATCTTTTTAACATAATTAATGAAAAACAACTTAAAGTGCAACATAAAAAGGCATTTCTCCTTCCTTAAACATGAACCAATGACCACCATTAATAAAAAACAACTTAAAGTGCAACATAAGAAGGCACATCATCTTCCTTGAAACATGGATAGTGAAATAAAGCCTATGTCCACATCATCAAAGAAGAATAAAAGAAAGAAAGCAAAGCATTCCTGAGCTTATAATTTCAAATTCTTTTTCAAAAAGACAAGGATGTCTACATTGTCTGGGGAGAGTGTGGACCTCTTTGCAGTCACTATGTCACCTGCTGTTGAGAACACTCTCTCGGAAGGAACTGAAGAGCCTGGCACAGCGAGATAGCACCTTGCCATCTTGGCAATATGAGGGTATTTACACTCATTGCTTTTCCACCATGTCAGTGGATCACCATCCACTGTAATGCTGCTTGCTGCCAGGTAGGATGCCACCTCCTCTTTGATGATGTCAGCAGAAGTCATGCTGTCCATGTCTTTGCTGGCAAAGGTCTCTCCAAAAAGCTCTGCCATCGCCGACTTCTTTTGTGGAGGAGATGTGTCCAAGTTTGCTCCTGTTGGCTCTGCAGCTTGACCCTACAGGAAAAAATTAGTTGATTTAATTAAACAAACATATTTATTTTCATGTTTCATAGACATGAAAAATGTGGCAATGACATTTAATAAAAGCCATTATTCATTATTACTGAAAATAAAAAAATGATTTAGATTTAAAATTTATTATTTTAAAATAATATAATTTTTCTTTACCTCATCACAGTCTTCAGTGCCCAAACTGCTCACAATCTCAGTGGTGAGGTCACTGTATGTCCTCTGGCGTAGAGCAGGGTCCATGTGAGACAGGGACTTGAACCTCGGATCCAGGGCAGTAGATCTGTGAAGGTAGTCCTGTAGAGTAGGGGGTGAAGTGTATCTGGGCTGCAGGTCCTCTCTAATGGCAGTCTTGACATCTCGAGTGATGGTGCTGTCTTCCACACTTGGAGCCATGGATTGTAGAATCCTTGTTTTCAGTGGCAGGATCATTGACACAGATGGTGAAGTTTCAGTGCTCAGCAGAGATGTAACAGTTTTGAGGGGTTTAAGCACCTGGAGGACCTCTTCTGCTACTCTCACATCATCATCAGACAGGGTGAGGATGTCTTTGACATTTTTCTTCAGGGTCTTGTCCGTCAATGCAGAGTATATAGCTGCCTGCTGCTCCAGATAACGCTCCAACATATCATAAGTGGAGTTCCACCTTGTTGGGACATCATGAATGAGCTTATGATATGGCAGCTTTAGCATTTCTTGCTTTGTCTTAAGCACATGAGCAGCTGTTGTGCTTCGGTGGAAGTAGGAAACCACCTTCCTGATCCTCCCAAGGAGGCGGTCCATCCTATTGACTGAGATTCCCTTCTGTGATGCCAAATTCACTACATGTGCAAAGCACCCTATCTGTGGGCCCAGTCCTGCCTCATTCACTGCATTTATTTGATTTTTGGCATTATCAGTTGTGACTGGGATATTACTAGTATTGATTTGCCTCTTTATCTTCCATTCCTCCACTGCTTGTGTCAGTACCTGCGCAAGATGAGTGCTTGTGTGACTCTCGTAGAGGGGGCGTGTCTGCAGCACCGGACTTCTCATCTCCCAGTCAGCTGTGATGAAGTGAGCGGTTATCGTCACATAGCTCTCCGTTCCCCTGGACGTCCACCCGTCTGTCGTGAGCGCAACAGAGGATGCTCGAGATAGATCATCCACAACTTTTTTCTTCTCCTGCTCATAAAGATCTGGCACAATCTTTTCGCTGAAGTGGGTGCGCGACGGGATGTCGTAACGTGGCTCAAGCACTTTCAGCATGTGTTTAAAGCCCTCGTTTTGCACAACTGAATATGGCCTCATGTCTGCACCTATAAACACACCAATAGCGTTTGTGATGGCTTTAGCCCGGTCTGATTGTGCAGCAAGGGGCTGCTTAAATGCCGCGGTGATAAGCGGTTGTTGAGCAGCTTTCGTTTTCACTCCTGTCAGTGAAACACCGGGGTGATGTCGCTTCAAATGCGTGGCCATGCTTGATGTGTTTCCACTGTCATATGGCTTTCTTGTGCCACAGTGCCTACACACCGTCAGGGTTTTATCCACTAACCTCTTTCCTTCATCACTATATTTGACAGGGAAACCAAAATGCTCCCACACAGGGGATTTAAATGATGCGGGGCGTTCGAGCTCCTCCGTTCCTCCGCTCGCCATGATCACACTGTGTGTGGACTGAACATGCGCGCAACATTTTTTTTCCAGAAATCAATCCGCGGATCACGTGTGTCCCGAACCGAACATATTGATCCGAACGGATCACGGATCAATGGCGATCCGTTGCACCACTAATGCCCAGACAGAAGAGGTGCCCGTGGGTTTAACTTCTTTATATTTGTATTTTTTTTTTTAGCTTTTTTCACACATCACTCATAAAAGAGAGAGAGAGAGAGATATCATTTAAAATATAGACCCGAACCCGTACGGGTCCACGGGTCTCGGGGGCTCCGTGAAGACCTCTAGTGTGAGTCTTGACGCAATTAAATGAATTTCACTGTGTGGTGAAGTTCACTGCAAACATTGCGATGCCGTGTATAAGTACAACACGGCCAGACTCAAATGATGTAGGCCTACCACTTAAAAAAAGTGTGTCTGTCCCTGCTTAATGTCAGTGGCGGTGCATCTTGCTCTCACCTAGCTAGCATCAAGTCGGCGTTAGTAGGTACGGACTCGGAGCTGTGATGCACAACGAGCATTTCAACGAGAAAATTACCCAAGGGATCTGCATGTTCATTGAGTTGGATATTCTGCCCTTAAGTATTGTTGAGGGCAATGGTTTTCGAGAACTGATACATTTATTGGAACCAGCATATCAAATTCCATCATGACATACCATCACCAGACTGGTAGAAACTCACTACGAAGAACGAAAGCAGCAGCTGTTAACAGAATTGAGCAAAGCTGAGAGAGTTGCTCTAACTACAGACTGCTGGACCGCTTTAACAGCTGAGAGCTACATCACATCACCATAACCTGCCGGCTACATCTTTCGCTGTGTTTCCATTACAGATTTGCCCAAAACTTTTGCTGTATTTTCTAAAGGTCGATAAAAAAATATTGTGAAATGACGGCGTTTCCATTAACTGATGTTATGCGATGTAGCGACAATGAGTCAGATAAAATAACTCAACGGGGAATTTGAATTAAAATGAAAGATACTAGAATTACACTATAATTTATAAATAATTCAGAATTAATGTTTACACCTTAACTTATTCGTCCACCGATATGTAAGAACTTAAAGGGGAGTCTGTTAAAGGGAAACAGGTCTATGTAGCTCAAATTAATGAATTAATGAATTCATAGGGAATTTTGAGAGTCTAATTTACAGCCAAGCAAATGACTCTTCCAGCGTTCATTTGTACGGGCCGTAAATATCAACTCTGCAGCGGATATTAATATCCGTACAATAGTGAAACACTATTTAACAGCCAGGTAACTTAGATCGGCAGTTCAAGACATTAAATTCATAAGCACATAACACAAGAACAGTTATCCTTGAATACAAACAAAACTTTATTGATTACTCTAACACATCAAACTAATATCTAACATAAACACACGCACTCGCACATTCACACGTTGCAGAAAGGAAGAAAGTGAGGAAAGAATAAGTTTAAGAGAGAGAAATTACGAAATCCCAAGCAATATGCATTTGTGACACATGACCTGAAGAAACCATTGATCAATAATTTATCCTCCTATCGTTTCTTAGGCAGGTTATTAAATTTGATCTAATGCACCAGTTCAGCTTGGAATCTAGAGGTATTTACTTGCGTTTGTCTCGCGTGTCGTCTTTGACAATGGGGATTCCCTTTTCCTCCTGGCTGGAGAGGGGTTCCCTCGGCTCTTTGATTGGCTGAAGGTCTGGTCGTGTCTTTGATCGTTGTCTTGGGAAGCCAATCACGTGGCGTGTTGGCGGCTGGATGGAAGTCTTGTGGGCGTTGCTTGAAGTTGAAGCGCGCTGTTGGAGACTCGTTGAGTAACTTTGCGGCGAAACTTAACAGAACCTTAGACTTAACGGAAAGAAAATAAACTTTAAGTAAAAGAAAGGAAAGTGAGAGAAGAGCAGATGGCCTGAATGAAATCTGTTAACCCATTTTCTTTGATGGTCTGCCACGATCGTCCGATCGTCGCCTTGGCGGATTCTGGAACCGCGCAGCGAACAGCTCTTGACTGAACAATGAACAGAACGTGAACACCGACAGTGAACCGTCTGTGTTCTGAGGTTAAACTCAAATATTTGCCCATCCCCTGGATGGGTTCTGACCAATTAGGGTTCAGGGGTGACTGTGTCTCCACCCCTCCCATAAAATTGGGTTATCTATAGTAATTTAGTTTCCTGCTCTTAAGCAGAGAGTACATTCAGACCTAATTTCTTACTATAAGGACATGATCAATTCTATAAAGATTTCATTCAGCTCATCTGTTAGGTTATATCCATACGAGCACAAAGGTATCAAACACGGTGCCTTTTCATCCACTCATTCATTAGTTACATAATTGCATGAATTTGGGAATGATATACATGCATAATAGTCACGTGTATCAGTTGTAAACAGACTAACAAGCTATGTCGAAGGCTATCTGAATGAAAGTCCAATAATCCGTAATCTTATGCACTCCAATATGTAACATTTTCTGGGAGTTTGCTTGGAGTCTTAGCTGTGTCACTTGGAGTTCATTTAACGGTCATTGAAAAGACAGAGATCTAGTTTGTTTCTTTGTCTTGCGATCACAACAAGTCTTTTGTCCTCTTTGTCTAAGTTTTGGTCAAAAGTCCATAGGAAATCACGTAATTGTAATATAGAAGTGGTAGCTCCAGGCAGAATGGAGCCTCGTGATAAAATGGTCGATTTCCTGGGGTCTGGAGCTGAATTGGGGCTTTGTGAAAAGGGATGTTCATTTGATTGAATCATTTGGAAGATTCATTCATCTATAATGTCTGTGACCATAATCGCTACAGCGACTTAAACAATTTTTTCTTCTCGTGATAAGTAATTAAAAAAATTATGCTACCTATGTTGTTAGGTTTATGTATATCCCAGCCACCGCGCGCCATTATTTTTAATGGAAAGAGACGTGTGTGTTATCCAAGCATTGATGGCAAGGAAGGCACCATATACTTGAGCGGCACACATGAGATGTTATGATAAATTGTGGCATTTTCTATTCTATTGTTTTTTATGAGTTTAATAAAGAACTCTGTCTTGTCTTCTGTCCAAACATACCATCATCTGTAAAGAATGATCCACTTTGACGCATTGCCACATACAGAAACGAGTGAAAAGTTTGAATCTTCATGGTAATAACTCTTTTTTTTTTTTACCACTTTATTTTGGCTTGGAATTTCGTTTGTTGGAAATATAAACTGAATTTAGAAATGCTTTTGAAATGGAAAAACTTTGCATTTAATAAACAAAATATATTTTTGAAATGAAGACAGCGTTTGGAGTGGAGTGCAAAATAATCGGCTCCCAGGATCCACGGCCTTTGCCGTTATTGTGAGTGTACACAAATACAAGTAGAGAGTTTACTATTTATTATAACTATGTCTTGCACTTATCTGTAGTATGGCTAGACATTATGGAGTATTGTGATTTGTTTCCGCGCTGTCATAAAGGAAAAAATCCATCAGAAGGCGCCGACGACTTCATTGGACAGAGGGTTAAAGAAAACGTAGCCTATATAGTTTCATATAGTTAGGCTATGTTAAAATATTATAATTTTTTTATTTCATATGTTGATTATGAAAAGTGAGCAGCATGAGTAAACATCAGATGCGCATATGTCTGGGGACATGCACATGTGTCTGGGGACATGAGCACTTCATTGTATTGTGTTTTATAGAAAGTATTTCTTTAAAATTTTGATCAATGTTTAATACACTATTTGCCTGTATATTTAATAAATAAGAAGCAAACCAAGATCGTCAGGAATGGATTGACGTGCGTAACTGGGCTGTTCGCTTCCTTTGAGTAGCCTACGGCTGAAACTATAGCGTCTTTCTGTTTTAATACATTTCTTGAATATGTCTTGATTATAGTAGGCCTATAGATAGTTATGATAGGCCTATTTGTGGCTGCACCGGGGTCTGTCATTAGCCTACTAGGTTAAAGTTACGCCACTGCCCTTATTATAAAATGTAGTTTAAACAAAATAAGATCTCGTTATTAGGCTACTTGAGTGGAATAAATATGTAGGCCCTGTGTGGGAGCAATGTGTGACCGCACCAGGTGACCTGAATGCGAAAACTTTCCATGGCAGTTTTGCGAAAATGTCCTTTTTCGAATTGCCTGAAAACCCACCTCATGCGAGTGTAAAAACTTTTTTGCGATATATGGGAGTTTTTGCAAAATTGAATGGAAACACGGCTAGTGATGACTGGCAAATGAACTCAGTGGTCCTGTTCACAGAAAGCCTGCCAGTTTTGAGTTACATGTTGACAAAACCTGTCAGATCTAAGTATTAAGTTATTGTTTAACATGATTCTTTTTTATTATTATTATTTTGGAACAAATGAGGTCTCTGTTTAAGAACGCCGGCTCGCAGCTGCAGGTTCCGCTGCTTTAGAGAACCACATATGTACGCGCATATAGGCTATGTTTGGTTTGCCTAACTGAACATAGTTTAACTGTCTGCCACAAGTTGATCTTGTAATAAAGGTCTCATCGAGGAAAAACACGCTGTAATTTTGTATTCATTGTATTTTTGAATTATAGCCTAAAAGTTACATAATTCATTTTATTATAAAAATGTTAATGATTAATCGATAGGCAATCGTTAATTCTCCCGACGATCGACTAAGAAAATTTAATCGAATGCCCATCCCTAGTTACATTACAGTATAACTGAAAGCTACCAATTTCAACATTTATTAGACTTAAAAAAAAAAAAAAACTTTTAATTTAAGTGAACTTAAAACAAACTCTACATAACCCCATTATAATAAATGTTATTTTTAACTTCCGTTAGACATATACAGAAATATAATAGTTATCAAACACCTTTCTTAACTGCATAAATAATAAATGAAATATAGATTAATCATCATTAAAGCTACAATTTTCTCTGTTCCCGTTGTTCTTTGATGAACATTAATGACAGGCATCATCAGTGCTCCAGTCACTTTAAGAACGGCCGCTGACGAACATGACGCGGATCTCACGCGCTGTCCCGCGCATCTCTTTTCCTCACAACTCTTTTAAGTTCATTTAAGACGTTATTTAACTAATTTAAGCCTTCAAATATGAGAAAACACAGAGAATTTTGTGTAGTTGTTATTGTTTGTTCATGAGCAAAAGAGCAGGAGACTGACGTGTGTGTGTGCGCGCGTTGTCTTGTCTTGTTGCGCTTAGAAGCATTTACATGTATAAGAGCGTGATCATATAATGTAACGCTCGGCAAAAATGTATATAAAAACGGACGCTGGAAATGATCGCGGCTGGAAAAATTATCAAGCTCTTTTTTGTTTTTGTGTTGTTTTTTTTGTTTTTTGGGGCAATTAATTGATTTATTGACTATCGCGACAGGCCTACTATCACGACAGATCTATTTCAGCACCAGCCGCTATCAAAATAATCTGGCTGCGGACGCGGGCCAGATATTATTGCTGGCAGGCCAATTTTGGTCCCGCGGGCCGCCAATTGCCGACCACTGGTGTAATTAGTGTTGGCAATCGTTTTGATTTGAACGATTCTGATTCCGATTCTTACTTTGGATTTTGGTTCTTTTCTATTCCGATTCTTTGAGGGGTGGAGGCAAAACATGTCACAGGCTCATTACACAGAGGAAATTTTATTTTGATGCAATAATGAGTTTTAGTTTTGGGACTTTCTCCGCTGGCATTTTCCCCTGCTTTGCTGCAAAGGTGAATGGAGTTTAGCAATAGCATTAGCAGTAGTTATATTAGGACTGCTACTAGCGTGGGCAATTCGGCCGTTACTCTGCACGCGTTCCTGTGTGTGCACACTCCAAGCCGTCAGTTGCCTCACGCAATGTTGTCATGACAACCGGTACACGACATTCACTTCAGGAGGTTTTACTATTAGTATTATTGTATTATTTCCTATCATACACGTCATATAAAAGACGAGAGTCGCATTTGTTTCTATTGAGCCTGATTTCTCAAAATGGTGCATGTGTGTGCTTATACTGGGTGCCATGACAACAGTACGAGTTATAGTAGGCATAAGCGCCGACGACTGCTGACGGCTCTGAGTGCATACACACAGTAATGGTGTTTTGACTGAATAATACAGTTTCTTTCTCGCAAAACCTAATAGTATGCATCTGAACACTTTCCATATACGGCGCGCATCTCCCTGTATCATTGTGTGATACATTTGTTTATATTTTGTAATGTTTTAGCCTGGTCTCTATTCACTGCCATAATAGGAAGGAGCATGTGCAGGACAAATTTTTTTATTTATTTTTTTCTGCTTTTGAGGTCAGAGAAAAGGTAGAAGGACATAGGGCACTGGGACAATAGCAGGGTGAGTAAAAGATGACTTAATTTTAATTTCAGGTTGAACTATCCCTTTAATAACGTTGGTTAGCGCAGAGTTGCCCGAGGAGGATGAGACAGTGGACCTGCGCAGCATGTCAAACACACTACACTCGTTAATTTGTACACCACATATTTGTAGTGCATCCTCCCGTGCAAGTAATGCGTTTGTCACACGTTGCACTGTGCCGACCCAGGCTTTTTTAAAAGTGAAATAAAGCCACACTTTTGAGCGCCACTTACCGTGCTCCATGGCTGCAACAGAACAAACAGGCGCGGCAAGCACTTACGGAAATCCGGTGGCCACTATGGAAACCAAAACTTGCGCGTTTGGAACCGATGATCGGAATTGAAAACAAAATTTCTAAACGATTCCAATGGCATCAGTTCTTGGTGCCCAACCCTAGGTGTAATGGAGATTAAATACATTTTCTGCAATATACAGGTCCTTCTCAAAAAATTAGCATATTGTGATAAAGTTCATTATTTTCCATAATGTAATGATAAAAATTTTACTTTCATATATTTTAGATTCATTGCACACCAACTGAAATATTTCAGGTCTTTTATTGTTTTAATACTGATGATCTCAATAAATTAGCATATTTCATCCGACCAATAAAAGAAAAGTGTTTTTAATACAAAAAAAGTCAACCTTCAAATAATTATGTTCAGTTATGCACTCAATACTTGGTCGGGAATCCTTTTGCAGAAATGACTGCTTCAATGCGGCGTGGCATGGAGGCAATCAGCCTGTGGCACTGCTGAGGTGTTATGGAGGCCCAGGATGCTTCGATAGCGGCCTTAAGCTCATCCAGAGTGTTGGCTCTTGCGTCTCTCAACTTTCTCTTCACAATATACCACAGATTATCTATGGGGTTCAGGTCAGGAGAGTTGGCAGGCCAATTGAGCACAGTAATACCATGGTCAGTAAACCATTTACCAGTGGTTTTGGCACTGTGAGCAGGTGCCAGATCGTGCTGAAAAATGAAATCATCTCCATAAAGCTTTTCAGCAGATGGAAGCATGAAGTGCTCCAAAATCTCCTGATAGCTAGCTGCATTGACCCTGCCCTTGATAAAACACAGTGGACCAACACCAGCAGCTGACATGGCACCCCAGACCATCACTGACTGTGGGTACTTGACACTGGACTTCAGGCATTTTGGCATTTCCTTCTCCCCAGTCTTCCTACAGGCTCTGACACCTTGATTTCCGAATGACATGCAAAATTTGCTTTCATCCGGAAAAAGTACTTTGGACCACTGAGCAACAGTCCAGTGCTGCTTCTCTGTAGCCCAGGTCAGGCGCTTCTGCCGCTGTTTCTGGGTCAAAAGTGGCTTGACCTGGGGAATGCGGCACCTGTAGCCCATTTCCTTCAAACGCCTGTGCACGGTGGCTCTGGATGTTTCTACTCCAGACTCAGTCCACTGCTTCCGCAGGTCCCCCAAGGTCTGGAATCGGTCCTTCTCCACAATCTTCCTCAGGGTCCGGTCACCTCTTCTCGTTGTGCAGCGTTTTTTGCCCCACTTTTTCCTTCCCACTGAGGTGCCTTGATACAGCACTCTGGGAACAGCCTATTCGTTCAGAAATTTCTTTCTGTGTCTTACCCTCTTGCTTGAGGGTGTCAATGATGGCCTTCTGGACAGCAGTCAGGTCGGCAGTCTTACCCATGAGTTTTTGAAAGCCTCAGGAATCTTTTGCAGGTGTAATTAGTTGATTCAGATTAGGTTAATAGAGAACCTTTTCATGATATGCTAATTTATTGAGATAGGAATTTTGGGTTTTCATGAGCTGTATGCCAAAATCATCAGTATTAAAACAATAAAAGACCTGAAATATTTCAGTTGGTGTGCAATGAATCTAAAATATATGAAAGTTTAATTTTTATCATTACATTATGGAAAATAATGAACTTTATCACAATATGATAATTTTTTGAGAAGGACCTGTACATGTTGACACTGATATTGTTTCCTCCATGCATCTATAGGTGGCAACGACTGCCTGCCAAATGGAGGTCGAAGTTCACGTAGGAGAGGAGCTGCATTAACCGAAGAGGGAGAGGTCTCTGAATGTGAGAGTACCAGCTCTTCATCATCCTCAGCATCCGCATCAGCATCGTCTTCTTCCAGAACCTCGTCGTCTTCGTCCGAGAGCGACGACAGCGGGACTGAGGTGGGCGGTTTTGCCGACGGCGGCGATCATGACTACAGCAAAGCCCCTCAACAGAAACAGACAGGCAAAGCGGCAGCAGCCTCTGATGAGAACGCAAATCGAAAGCGCAAAGGAGACGAGCAGACAACAGAACCTGAGAAACGAGCGAGGCGGGCAGACGAAATAGAACAGGAGGAGGAGCCTGAGGAAGAGGAAGAACCAGATGAAGAAGAGGAACCTGAGGAGGAAGAAGAGGAGATTGATGAGGAAGAGGAGGAGTCTGAGGAAGATGACCTCCTTTCATCATCAACAAAAACTGGAAGTCAAAGGTCGAATCAAAGGACTCCAAAGTCAGGGCGGGTTAACACTCGTAACCAGGGACGAAGGACTGTTCTATACAACGATGACTCTGAAGAGGAGGGGCTGACGACAGACCCTCTGAATCTAGGAATGTCACGTTCTGGGAGGGTCCGTCGCATGACTGAGCGTGCGAGGGTTAGCCATCTTATGGGCTGGACACATTGACATTTTATGATCCTTACACAGACTCACTACAGCGATACTGCAGGGATTTTGTTTTTAGTACTGTCTTTTTGTGAATTTTTTTTTTTTTTTAACTGCTGTTGTCTCCGAGACTTGATGTTCATGACTCTTCCTGGACTGTGGTGCTTTTTCTTCACTGGTTTTCATGGAAACTACCTTGCCATCAACTAATCCGACACCTCTGCCTTATTCTGGTCTGGAGCGGTCCTTCCTTCCTTCCTCCTGAATGACTTTGATTCCCATCTTGGTTCTTTTGGTTTCCAGTCTCTTTAACTCCAATGAATTAATTCTGTCATAAAGATGGTGCTGCTCTCCTCTCACTTTCTCCATCTGACATTCTTTTCATACTTTTTTTACACAGGGGGTCATTGAGAACACTTATGTTTACCATATAATACAGCTGACTTGACTTTACTATAAAATCAGGTAATGCATTTACCTCTGTTCAATAATATAATAAATTGTTGTCCTATGATTTAGTGCAGGTGCAACCTCTGAGATGCATTAACTACTTCCAGATCACTTGCGTTACTCCTCATCAATTAGAGTACAGACACAAGGAGGATTATGTGAAATGTAGGAGAAAATGCATTTCTCCCTTCTCTTGTTCAAATACACAAACACTTCAGACTGTTTTAACAGAATATATTTATATTTTTCCACTCTTGTATGATACACTTTGATTCATTCTTGTCTTACAGTAAGGAGAACATTAGTATTGATGATGTTTGCACATTTTATGTCATGTATATGTGGCAGCTGATTGGTGGAAATGAGGTGATGTCTGAATCCTGGACTTTGGTTCAAATATAATGTAAATTGAAGCTGGTGCCCTCAAGCTATCTGAGGAGCATCAGAATGGTTATTTTCTCATCTTTTTTTCCTCTGTGCCATTGCCATAAAACATTGAAAAGACTGTTATGTTTTGGACAAGGAAGACAAGAAAAATCATCTGAAAATTGTGACGCGATCATTTAATCCATGTTTTTCATTGGTGTATTTTCAGGATTGTGAATACAAAGCATTATAAATTGAAGAAACTATAAATTGAATCTGAGTTTGGTTTGTAGTGTTCAAAGGGTGTATACAAAATGTGATTTTTTTTTTTTTTTTTTTTTTTTTTTTTTTCATCATCATACTGGTACATATCTCTTTCTCTCTGTTTTGCACTTCTTTTATATTCTGTTTATCCCTGTTTTCCCTGTCTCTATTGCACTGTAATGGAAAACTCTCCATCCGATCCCTTATCTGCTTTTTCTCACCTGTTTGAAAGACTTTTCCCAGCCAATCAGGATACAGCATTAACCTCCTCAGGCTCTGTGCTTAGAAAGGAGTTGACCAGATCGAGTTTTTGTCTGTTCATTTCCTTTCCATCTCTCATGGCCAAGGTGGATTTTTTTGTTTTGTTTAGTTTTTTACTTAATTTGTGTGTATGTGTGTGTATCAGGGATCTGCTGTCATTGGGTGACAGACAAAGCCTGGATCTGTTCAGTGACACTGATAGTGAAGATGGTCATGATGTTGGATGTCATAAGCTTTTTTTTTGTTTTTGTTTTTTTTTTCTACGCATTTTTTATAATAAAGGTGTAAATCTGTTAATTATAGATTGTGGGTCTCTCTATATATATATATATAGTCGTGCTGCAAAATGCACAGGAGTAAAAAATATTTATTTCTTAAAACATTGAATTTTGATTTTTAAGTGAATAAATTAGTAATAATAATATTACTAATAATAATTTAAAGTAATGTTTGTTTGTAATGTAATGTTTTAATTTCCCAGGCAAAATAAATAATGACAAATTTACTTAATACTTATAATAATTATAGATATAGCTGCAAGCAGCGGAGCCAAGCACAACAGAAGCTAGCAGCAGACTAATTTTGAACAAAAAGGTTGAACCCCCACATTAATACATTGAGTCGTATAGAGACAATTTCATGTTTTGTATAATTATAACGACCGCTTCTTTGTGTGTCCCCATACACAAGCATGTGACAATATCTAATTTCGTTAAATAAATAAACGTTGATTTAAAAAGGTATTAATTTTACAATTAATAAACTCTGCGGACCCGGTACAGGGTCCGGAATGACATCATCATGTGTATATACTTTCAATTTTAAATGTCTGTGGAGGAGCTCTGACCTCATATGTGGTACCATTTGAAAGCTTGGAGTCTTTACTTTGTGGAGATAATGCATCACTTTGACATTTATTTTACACAAAGTAACTTATTTACACTAAATTACTCTGGTACCATTTCCGTCTGGATGTGGCCTACCCAAATTTAAAAGCTTCCCACACCCACATACAGTGGTCTAAATTCAAAATTTTGGTGTCATTTTACAGGAAACCCTTTGAAGTTACATAAACCACTGCTAAAAGGGATAAACATGTAAGTATATGTTGTCTGAGCTGTCTGATTATTTTGGTTATAAATTCCTTTTTGAAAGTGTGTAGCTCAGGCCCTGTGAGCTATAGCACGCAGTTAAGGCATCAACATGGTGCAATTAACTTTATGGGACTATACGCTTTCCTACAGAGAGAAAGGAAACAAGTCAACAACACCCACTCAGGTCAAGACGAAAACTTGGACCAGAGTGATGATGCGGTGTGAGTTGGCCTTACAACTATTACCACCTGATGTGGTTCAGAAGCCTAAGCTGGTACTTCCTGCTATGCGTGAACTATATAAGAAATACTGTTCTTCCAGCTTTAGGATACGGCCTGCCATTTGTATAGCAGTTCTCAGTGAAGCTGTACCCATTCCAGATCCACAGCATCACTCTGTCCAGCTTCGCCTCCATCATGGGACCATTTGTTGCTTCAAAAGAGCCTTCCAAATTAAGGACCTCAGGTTTTTATAAAATTACTTAAATAAAATTCACTTTAAAAAAGATCTACATGTCTAACTTGCATTCATGGAGATAACATGGACAATGTGTCATGGTTTAATAGAAGATTGCTGCCATCTACTGGAAAACACAAAACTTTTATAATTAACTCAATGTCCCTTGTGCCATTTCCACATAGGTATAGGCCTACTTCTTTTCACAAGTTTTTAATTTATATATATTTAGACATTTTAAAATCATTCTTATAACAATAAAAAAACTCTTGGTCAGCAGTTTTCTTTTTTGTAATGAAGTAACATTTTTTCATGACACGTCATTACAGTCAAACTTGAACATGGTGTTATGTGTGTATGTCAGGGACGTTTCCTCCGAGAAGGAAAAAAAACAAATAAGAAAATAATAATTGATATTACAAAAACAAAACAACGCAAATATTACAAAATGTGACATTCAAAAGTGTAAAAGTCACTCGTTTTTATAAAGTAACACTGTCCAACAGCGACACCTGCTGGTGAAGTTACAGCGGGACGCCGCATCTCTCTTGCCTCCCCTGAGCCCATTGAGTTTTAACAGACCCCCTAAAGTGTGCGGTGAGTTTAGTAGGGGGGGTCATTGAGAATGAATGGGGTCACGAGAGGTGGCAATGATTGGATTACGTTATGATTGGTACGTGCGATAAATCTTTTCCTCTTGTTTTAGTGCATGTTCACGGACCGGCCTGAATGAAGACAGTGAGGCCCGTTTAATGGGAAGGCTAATTCAAAATTAGTGCACAACTCAGCCATTTATAAATCACCACTTTATGTCACATCAAAATAAAACTTGAAATGGCCTGAAAACATGACTGTGAGGGTTTTTACTTTTTAGTGAATGATCAGGTACATCTTTGTCTTTGTGTTCCTCACGGAGTCTAAGGAAAAGATCCTTCTTTGAGCCCTTTTGACTCCAGGCCACATTGCTGGCAACACATGGTTATCGAACCATGTCCACCTATCAATTAAAAAAAATATATATATATTATATTATACGCCACACCGGCCTCGTGTCTCACGGAGGAGCTCGGTCACATAAAAGGAGGAGCAACGACTGTGAAGGACGAGAGAGGACCAGGCCTGGATTTTATGTTGTATTTTATTTACGTTTTGTGATGTGTGTGTGCAGCAGTCATCCATGAGGGGCTGCTGCTTTTACTTTGTATTTTGTTTGTTTTATTTGATTAAAAGTTTGTGAACGTTCGCCTCCTTCTTCCCTGAACAAAGAACTGTGTTACAGTGTAACCAGCCATAACCCTGAGATTAGTTAGTGCATCTTGGAGCCAAGCGTGCCACACACGTCCTGAAAAGTGAAGCCAAAGCATCTCGATCGCCCCAGGTTGCTGATACCAGTATAGCTCATAAACACAGCCCCTCCATGTATTCTAATGTGACCAGCCACTTCTGTTTCCTTCCCATGAACCTGATGGCCCCCCATTCCATCGGTCCAGGCTTTAATCCAGTGCTGTTGTTGCATTTGGAGGAGGATGAAGTCAGCGCCAAGCTGTATCTCTGCTGTTGACTTTGGCAAGACTGGGACATTCAGAATCAGAAGTGTGTGTGAACAAAGGATATGGATCTCCTGCAGGTGCCAGCATGTAAGTTGGTACCACAGTTTATATAGGATCATCAATCTGGTGGAAGTGCAGCTTTGCATTAAATTACACATTTTAGATGTGCATCCCATCTACTCTTAAAAGTAACGTGCCTTATTTTTTTCTCACCTGGGCTGGGCTTGCTTGTTTGTTTTATAACAAAAAAGCTGAATTACCCTATTTTGGGTAAATATAAAGGCCCTTTCACACCAAAATTGAAATAAGGCTGAAGGTAATGTAAATGCACCCATGTACAGTAGAGGGCGCAGTTCAAATAGACCTTTCTGCCGTGCTGCCTTTCTGGATTGCAGAAGAGGATGCAGGAGAATAAAGGAAAACATTTACTTCATTAATAAAAACAAAAAATCTAAAGTAATTTTTGCTTATGCTTTTACTAAATCATCGAATGTCAGCAGCAAGTACACGTCTATAAAGTGAGATTAAATGCATAAAAATATTAGTTTTTTTTAAATATATATATTTAATTATTGGAGGTTTGCGTAGTATTCTGATTTTGCATTTCTCAGATTTTTTTCATTTTGAGGAATACCGAATCTTTTTTTAAGACCAAGTGAGATCAGCAAATGCATGCTCACATTTAGTCTAGAACTTCAATAACCATGTTCACACAAAAATGCCTCTGCACTTACTCCCAATTTTTATCAACATGGGGACAGGAGAGGTGTCAGTCAATAAACAAAGTAACTTGCGTTACTTATTTGAAAAAGTAACTCGGATATTTTGTTGTAAATTTAAAAGCAATGCATTACTTTACCAGTTACTTGAAAAAAGTAATAATTACGTATGTATTATATATAAATAAACAAAAAAACAGCCATGATTCATCCAGACACACAGTATTAAGAATCAAGGGTATTTTTTTTGTCTTGTGGACTAGCTATATATAAACATATTTTATGTAAAATGTTATTCATGAGAGTACTAAATAAAAACGTATTTTGTATGATACCTCTTATTTTGTTTAAAATGATTCACATTTTTTTAATGATTCTGCATTATTCTGCTGTTTTGCCAGAGTCGTGACGTCACCGCAGTCACTGACTTGAGCGCATGACCGTGACATCACTCCAGTTGTTTGTAGAAGCCGGAAGTGAATACAGGGAAATTACAATAAACAGACCGAGGACAGTTACTGATCCACACGAAGAGCTCAGGGGAACAAAACAAGACTGAAAGCTATTCCCGTCTAATCGTCACACTTCCTCAAGAGGAACCAGGAGCATAAAACCGGATTATTATGTCGAACATGGAGAGTATCCTAGCGGTCCGGAGGGGTCGGGCCCGAGCCAGACTTCACTGTCCCTGGGACAGTAAACACTTTTACTGAGAGTAATTTAAGAGTTGAACTCGGTCGTGGCAACATTTTGTTGTATACCAAATATATATCGGGTCACATTTTAGCCGTTAAATCTAATCGCACTTTTGGGATTTCTTTTCGCGTCACTGGAGACAGAGATTGATTTAGAGAGTTAATTATGGGTTCTAGTGTTAAAAACGATTTAAATCGATAGATGAGTCGGTGAACTCACCGTTTATATATTTTTCGTTTATGAAGTTTTGTTATGAAGTGCTTATTTTGATAGTTTCGTGCTCGTTTAAAACAACGTCAAATCCGCCAGGTATGACTGTGACGTAGAATTACGTAATGTCGCCACCTATATGTTATCTGGGTGAACTCAATCCAGCCTGTCAGACTAGTTTTAGTTTCGAGAGTACATTGTTTATATTGTATTCGGCATTGTTACGTTACATTGTTTAGGCTTGTATTGTACATATTATTAAAGCTAGCAAACATGGTGATTCCATTTTTTTTTAAATCCTTGACTTTTGACTTCAGAGCAGTTGTTTAACCTCAAGTTTGCAGCCAAAGAACTTCAACGGAGCTCTAAAAAATGCGACAAAGAAGAGAAAGCAGAGAAGGTCAAGGTCAAGAAGGTAAACAACAAAACATCTGTTTAGAAACTCCATCCTTTCATAGGAATGCTGAAGATTTCTGAGCTGCTTTATGCATATTATGTTTTTTTGTCTGGATATTTTCTGTCTGCATAGTAAAAATTATACATTAGACTTAAGTAAAAGTATATACATTGCCAAAATTATACTGATATAAATGTCAAAATATCTGGCCAAAACATACTTAAGTATTTTTGTGTGAGTATGTTGTTGAGTAACCACATTTAACAGTGTTTATTTTTGTCAGTAAATGTTCCATAATTATAGCACATGTAATTGGGCAACGGTGATTTTATGAAGCTCACTGCTTATGTTTTGGTTACTTAGGCGATCCAGAAGGGCAATATGGAGGTTGCACGGATACATGCAGAAAATGCTATCCGCCAGAAGAACCAATCAGTGAACTTCCTCAGAATGAGCGCAAGAGTGGATGCGGTGGCTGCGCGAGTACAGACGGCTGTCACCATGAACAAGGCACACAAATGGCTTTCTCCCTTTAAACCAGATATGCTCAAGTATTTATCCAATAGATTTAAGATTGAATAGTTAACTTTCGACTTTTATTCTCCAGGTCACCAAGTCTATGGCTGGGGTTGTGAAGGGTATGGATGCAACCCTGAAGAGCATGAACCTTGAGAAGGTGAGAGGGAGAGAGAGGAAGACTTCACTTTGACATAAACAGTTGTCGTGCCCTTATTTGTTTTTATGTTATTGGCTCTATATTTATTCTCTGTGTTCTGATTGGTCAGATTTCAGGTCTGATGGATAAGTTTGAGCGCCAGTTTGAAACTCTGGACGTACAGACGGCTCAAATGGAGGACACTATGAGCAGTACCACAACACTGACCACACCACAGGTCATACATGCACTCACATACTAGGCCATAAATACACTGACAAAGTAGTTGGTGTGCCTTTGCTGACACTGGTGTGTTTTAGGGTCAAGTCGATTCTCTGATGATGGAAATGGCAGATGAGGCCGGGTAAGAACATTTTAAATGCTGAGAATCTTTTTTTTATTTTTATTTATGAGTAAATACTTTAATACTCACTCTACCGATTAAAAGATTGGGTGTGGTACAATCTTTTTTTTTTTTTTATGTTTTTTGAAAGAAGTCTTTTATGCTCAACAAGGCTGCATTTATTTGATTAAAATATACAGTAATGTTGTATATTACAATTTAAAATAACTTATCTATTTGAATATCTTTTAAAATGTAATTTATTCCTGAAATGGCAAAGCAGCCATTACTCCAGTCTTCAGTGTCACATGATCAAATTAAACATTTGACGTTTGAACAGATTTTTTGTTTTTGTTTTATTTAAGCCAATGTATTTGTATTCTTCCTATTATTTATACTACTATGTATCATATATCAGATCATATATCTATGATTTAATAAATAATTAAATCAATTGGACATGCTTTATTGATACCTACACAGTAAATTATATCTTTGTAAAAAATGTCATATTAAAACAATATGTCTGTACTTGTGTGTTTAGGCTGGACCTCAATATGGAGCTTCCTCAAGGTCAAATGGGTTCAGTGGGAACCAGCGTAGCATCTGCAGAACAGGTATTTAACACATGCACAAGAATACAAACATATAACTTATATGTACTATAATGGTTTTATCTTTCTCACCATAGGATGAGCTCTCTCAGAGACTGGCCAAACTCCGAGACCAGGTTTAAGGAGGAACCGTGTGTGTGTGTGTGAGAGAGAGAGAGAGAGAGAAACTGTGTATGTGAGAGTGTATGAGAAACATATCACCTGTGTATTGACCCCTGGAAATATTGGCCTCATTGTGCCTGTTGTGTTTAGTTCCTTTTATGCAGTTGAGGGGTTTGTGCATATATGTGAGGGTGTGCAGCTTTCCTTATCCACTATAACACGCTGAAACCAAACTGTAATGACGCGTTGAAAACTGAATTAGACAAAATTAGACATGTTATATGGTAACGCTGCTGTCATCAGGATTGTTCTGGGGTCCTGCTCTCCCTCAGTCCATAATAATTGGTTTCAAGATTATAATATTGCTTGGAACATTTCCTCGTAATATTACTCATTTTATTTAAGTTCATGTTTTAAATACTTGCTTGTCTCTCACATACATTTTATGCCAATGTAGCTACATTAACCTATACAAGCGTTGGTATCTGACAGCTGTTGGTTAAAAATGGTGAAGTTTTTTCTTGCTGCACAGACACATTTTGCCTCTGCTTCAGTGGATTGTGGGAATTTGTATCTTAAAATGCATGTGATCAAGAGGATGATTTGAATAAAATCTTTTCATTTTGTCCAAGGCAGAAAAATCCTCAATTTGTCAGCCCTAAGTCTTTACAGAAAGCTTTTTCTATTTTGGTTTATCCAAAATGTACAAAAAAAATAAAAGTTTGTCAATTTACATCTCAATCAGCTGGTTCAGATGAGAATACATGTTTGTGTGTATATAAATAAACATTTTGCAAATTGCTATGTTTTAGACTGTAAATAATTTTTTTTAATTTTAATTTTTTTCTGCAGAGAGTCAGCATCTTTTGGCATTATAATACTAGTTTTCAGACTTGGTAGAATGACTGATTGGCCTGTTGGGCCTAGAGTTACAACAGGACAGGGTCCTGATTTGGTCCATTGGGCTCAAGAGCTAGAAGAGAGGTAGGTTTTGATTGGTCCATTGGGTTCAGAGTTAGCAGGCTGAGCAGCTGTTATTGGTGCACTGGTTCATGAGTCCAAGGAGAAATGTGCTGCTCAAAAAACAATTTATATATTCACATAATTTCCCTTTGGTGTCTCACCTGATTTTGTGTGTGCGCATCTGGAGTCATTTATTATAGTAGATGACAAATCATAGTATTTTTTTCGTGCAAAAGAAGAGATGCACACATGTCTTAAAACCATTTTTGTTTGTTTGTGAAAATACTAATGTGCCTAAGATTTTATATATATACACCAATCATGCATAACGTTATACCCTAATATTGTGTTGGTCCACTTTTTGCATGGACTCAACTAGACCTTTGAAGGTGTGCTGTGGTATCTGGCACCAAGATGTTAGTAGCAGATCCTTTAAGTCCTGTAAGTTGTGAGGTGGGGTCTCCATGGATTGGACTTGTTTGTTCAGCACATCCCACAGATGCTCGATTGGATTGAGATCTGGAGAATTTGGGGGCCAAATCAACACCTCAAACTCATTGTGCTTCTCAAACCATTTTTTGCTTTGTAGCAGGGCGCATTATCTGCTGAAAGAGGCCATGGCCACCAGGGAATATTGTTTTCATGAAAGGGTGTAGATGGTCTGCAACAATGCTTAGGTAGGTGGTACGTGTCAAAATAATATCTACATGGATGGCAGGACCCAAGGTTTCCCAGCAGAACATTGCCCAAAGCATCACACTGCCTCTGCCAGCTTGCCTTCTTCCCGTAGTGTGTCCTGGTGCCATGAGTTCCCCAGGTAAGCGCCACACACGCACCCAGCCATCCACATAATGGAAAACGGGATTCATCAGACCCGGCCACCTTCTTCCATTGCTCCGTGGTCCAGTTCTGATGCTCACGTGCCCACTGTGGCACTTTCGGCGGTGGACAGGGGTCAGCATGGGCACCCTGACTGGTCTGCGGCTATGCAGCCCCATACGCAACAAACTACGATGTACTGTGTATTCTGACAATTTTCTATCAGAGCCAGCATTAACTTCTTGAGCTCCTTTTGACACTGTCGCCGGTTCACCACTGTTCCTTCCTTGGACTACTTTGGCAGACAGGAAACGCCTCACAAGACCTGCAGTTTTGGAGATGCTCTGACCTAGTCGTCTAGCCATCACAATTTGTCCCTTGTCAAACTTGCTCAAATCCTTATGCTTGCCCATTTTTCCTGCTTCAAACACATCAACTTTGATGACAAAATGTGCTGTCTAATATATCCCACCCACTAACAGGTGCCGTGATGAAGAAATAATCAGTGTTATTCACTTCATAATGTTATGCCTGATCAGTGTGTAAATAAATATATATTTATAAACATTTATATATATATATATATATATATATATATATATATATATATATATATATATATATATATATATATATATATATATATATATATATATATATATATATATATATATATATATATATATATATATATATATATATATATATATATACATTTATGTCATTTTCTCCTCCCATTCTCTCCTGCCCTCCCCCTTCATACCCCGCCTTTTTGCTGGAGTGTCTTCTACTCTAGAGATGAGACAGAGAGATAGTTTGACTGATCATGGTATTATTCCATTTACCCAAAGTTCAGAAAGAGAACTGTACATTTCTAGACTAGTATGAAGATCAGAAACACACTTTGTGTGTTTCTTGATGAGCATAAGGATGCAATATGGACCAACATTCTAGAATTTTTTGGGGATCCTGAAAAGGAACAGCTGAAGGTGAGTCAGGGAATTTGTCTCACACATGCAAGCAGGTTCATACATACATTTTTGTCTCTCATGTTTATTATATAAGCACATAATCTATTAAATACAAATGTTTAGTGACTATGAGGTATAACTGTTGAATGTTATTTTGAACGATTTATAATATTAAATATGTATTCACTATTATATTTATAATGTGTTATATCATAATAATTTTCTGTAATATTTTGTTATTCTTAGTCGTTTTTTTCTATTTGACTTCACTGATACAATACTTTTTAAACAAATATTTAATTTGTGAAGTTGTGTAAATTTAAATAACAATTGTTCAACTCTGACCTATTTTTAAAACCTACTTTAAAAGTGTTTCAGTTACAGGGAGAAGAATAGAAAATGATCTTATTAGGGGATAGAATATACAGTGTGTACAGTATAAAAACCATGGAATATCCCTGTAAAACATGAAAACCCAACGTGTGTGTGTCAAAAGAATGGTTGTTAGCAACCATAATTTCTCGTGAGACATTAGCTCTGTGTGTTTATCCTCTGGGAAGACAGTTGTGTGTCACTCTGTGTTCTGTGTTTCTTTAATGATGAGCCAATTACTCAAAAACATTGTTAACATTCATCTAGACATGACACCATCCATTATCTGTTAAACCATCCATCCATCCATCCATCAATCCCTAAAGTCGTTTTCCTTATTAACCATGAGATCATCCTTCTGTTTGGTTCTTGGACAGTGGTTATTAAATCTCTCCCTGTTCGTCAATATCATATACGGTAATCTGAGGTGATTGTCATAGTGACCATATTCCCAGGCGAGAATTGTTTGCTGGTAACTCCCCTGACCTGCTGTCCCTCTGCACTTCATCCACAATGTCTCTAACATGCGCTCATGAGGAGTTTGAAGGGCTAAGTTGTACCAAAAACTAAATGTATGGCAAATGCAATGAGGGTGGGGGAAAGATTGTACAAAATTGTCCACAAAAATTATAGATAATTCTGGGGACATAAATATATATTGTTTTAATTATTATTATTATATGCAGTTCTCTCAAAGTTGTGAATAAAGGTTCTTCTAGTAACATTCATACAATGTTTGTTTAAAGTTATCTGATCTATAATAACATTAACAAAACACTAGCACAAAAATGATTGTTTATACACTCACCTAAAGGATTATTAGGAACACCATACTAATACTGTGTTTGACCCCCTTTCGCCTTCAGAACCTCCTTAATTCTACGTGGCATTGATTCAACAAGGTGCTGAAAGCATTCTTTAGAAATGTTGGCCCATATTGATAGGATAGCATCTTGCAGTTGATGGAGATTTGTGGGATGCACATCCAGGGCACGAAGCTCCCGTTCCACCACATCCCAAAGATGCTCTATTGGGTTGAGATCTGGTGACTGTGGGGGCCATTTTAGTACAGTGAACTCATTGTCATGTTCAAGAAACCATTCGAGCTTTGTGACATGGTGCATTATCCTGCTGGAAGTAGCCATCAGAGGATGAGTATGGTGGTCATAAAGGGATGGACATTGTCAGAAACAATGCTCAGGTAGGCTGTGGCATTTAAACGATACCCAATTGGCACTAAGGGGCCTAAAGTGTGCCAAGAAAACATCCCCCACACCATTACACCACCACCAACAGCCTGCACAGTGGTAACAAGGCATGATGGATCCATGTTCTCATTCTGTTTACGCCAAATTCTGACTCTACCATCTGAATGTCTCAACAGAAATCGAGACTCATCAGACCAGGCAACATTTTTCCAGTCTTCAACTGTCCAATTTTGGTGAGCTCGTGCAAATTGTAGCCTCTTTTTCCTATTTGTGGAGATGAGTGGTACCCGGTGGGGTCTTCTGCTGTTGTAGCCCATCCGCCTCAAGGTTGTGCGTGTTGTGGCTTCACAAATGCTTTGCTGCATACCACGGTTGTAACGAGTGGTTATTTCAGTCAAAGTTGCTCTTCTATCAGCTTGAATCAGTCGGCCCATTCTCCTCTGACCTCTAGCATCAACAAGGTATTTTCGCCCACAGGACTGCCGCATGCTGGATGTTTTTCCCTTTTCACACCATTCTTTGTAAACCCTAGAAATGGTTGTGCGTGAAAATCCCAGTAACTGAGCAGATTGTGAAATACTCAGACCAGCCCGTCTGGCACCAACATCCATGCCACACTCAAAATTGCTTAAATCACCTTTCTTTCCCATTCTGACATTCAGTTTGGAGTTCAGGAGATTGTCTTGACCAGGACCACACCCCTAAATGCATTGAAGCAACTGCCATGTGATTGGTTGATTAGATAATTGTATTACTGAGAAATTGAGAAGGTGTTCCTAATAATCCTTTAGGTGAGTGTACATCATTCATGGAAAGTTTTAGTGATCAAATATTTCCCATAAAACCAACATCTAAACCTCTGTTAATTCTCAATAAGAGCTTCTATAGATGTCTTTCAGGGTTGGAGCCAAACTCTGCAGGACAGCGACTCACTAGGACCGAACTTGCCTGACAATGGTTTAATTGTACCATAAGGTCCAATTGTGTACCTTTAAAGGTACAGTTACGGTATACGTTTTGTTCCCCAAGGAACAAAATTGTACCTCCGCTGTACCTTTTTTCTGAGAGTGTATAGGAAAACCCTCTTGTCTATGGTATGTCCTCATTTAGATAACTAAGTAACCGTGTGTGTTTGTGTGTACAGTATGACGGGCCAGTCGGCTGCTGAGGGATCTCCCTGCTCTCATCGTCTCTCTGTGCAAACTCAAGAGGATGAGCAAGACCGAGCAGAGAGTGTGTTCAGCAGGTCAGTGATTTCGTGTGTGTGTGGTCTGTTTTCCATATGCAAGGACCAAATGTCCTTACAATGATAGTAAAACCAATAAACCAATTTGGTGATCTAGCTAAGTGTCATAAAAGGATGAAAAAAAATCTTATTTCATGTTGTAAAAATAAATTTAAAAAAAATCCAGCATGCTGACTTTTACCTCTGAATTGACCCATCCCTAACAAATTAAAACTGTTTGTACAGGGCTGAAAGTACAGCACTGCAAATGAAAGTTTGAAATATGATTATACTTTTGGAACAGTTTGACGATTTCATAACTCTTAAACATTTGCATATGTATATGTATGTATAGCTTTATGTTAACTTATTGGAGAAAAACTGTTAATAGAAATTACATCGTTAACACATAACACATAAAAAGTTCACCAAGTCATGCAGTAGCCTATACCTCAATATAACAATCTACAGTTTAAATCATGGGCGTCGGAACCATTGTATGTGTGTGGGACAAGACCCACCCACTTTTTACGATCAATGATATTGGACCCACTCACTTTTATCGTCTCTAACATTCAGCACATGTCTGTTTACCTACCCCTAATCGATAAACACTTATTATTAAACACATGTTAGATGCTTTATTTCCACTTTTCTAATATTTTCGTCATTTTTATTGAAAATAAATGCCTTTCCGATCTGATATGTGATGGGAAAAGGGAGAAGATTGAGTTCGGCGAAAGGCGGACTCGAACCGCGGCTCGATTTGTGTCAAAACTAGATGCCGTGCGTCTTACCCCTACACTACTGCCACTCTCAATGGTATTGCGATTCCCGTAATTTTGTCTTTCCGAACTATACGCTTAGCAAGCAAAGCGGTATATTTGTACTTATTGACATCTACTCCAGTAAAAAAATTCTGAGGACCCACCCACATTTTTTTTGCTTCCGACGCCCATGGTTTAAATAATTTAAAAATAACATTTAACTCATTAATTTATGACTAATTCATATAAGTCATTTAACAAGCTTTACATTACTGCTGTTACTACTATTCAAAGGTTTGGGGTCAGTAAGATTTTTAAAATGTTTTTGAAAAAAGTATTTTATGTTCACCAAGGCTGCATTTGATCAAATAAATTACAGTAAAAACACTAATATCATGAAATATTTTTACAATTTAAAAGAACTGCTTTCTATTTGAATATATTTTCAAATGTAATTTATTGATGGCAATGCAAAATTTTCATCAGCCATTCCTCCAGGCTTTAGTGTCGCATGATCCTTCAGACATCATTCTAATAATGATTTGGTGCTCAAGAAAGAAACATTTCTTATTATTATCAATGTAAAACAGTTTATTTGCTAACCATAATACATTTTTTCCAGGATTCTTTGATGAATAGAAAGCTCAGAATTTATTTTAAATATAATTCATTGGTGTCACTTTTGATTCATTTAAAGCATCTTTGATTAAGGTATTAAAAATATTAATTTCTTAAAAAAATAATATCTTACTGACCCCAAACTTTTGAGCAGTAGTGTAATTATGAAATAATATTACACAAGAGCTTAAAAGGATAGTTCACTCCAAAATAACCTTTATGAAGTTCTTTTTTCTGCTGAACACAAAAGAAGATATGGTGAAGAATAACCAAACAGATGATGGGTTACCGACATTCTTCAAAATATCCTCTTTTGTGTTCAGCAGAAAAAAAAGAACTTCATTCAGGTGTGGAACAACTTGAGGGTGAGTAAATGATGACAGAATTTACATTTTTGGGTAATCTATCCCTTTAAGTCATATTTAACAAAAATCACTTCTTTAAGGACAGCAGAATTCGATTGGAGTTAATAAAACCATGATAATGTGTGTGATTTCAACTCACATTTCCTGCTCACATGTTCTGTCTTCATCCATTCGTTACTCTCTCAGGTCTCAGTCTGCGTGCGATGACACCTCGTCTGAGCTGCAGCGAGTAGCTGCTCTAGAGCCCCAGGATGCGCCATCAAGAAACTCCTTTAGAGGAAGAGGAGCTCTGTCCAGGTTCAGGATTCATACAAATATGCACATATTCTCACATGTGCACTGTAAACCTGAATAACTTGGCAAAAGTCAAACATTTTAAGTGATCTGTTACATCTTTTTTTTTAAGTTAAGAAATTTAACGTTTAAGTAAACATTAAGTAAGTATTTTGTACGCATACATTTTAATTGCTCTTAAATTAAAACATATTTAGTAAGCTAATTCATACATTTAACTTAAAATTGTCATGTAATCTCAATTTAAATATTTTTAATAGTGGAAACCTGGCGAGCTTTAACTAGCTAATTCAATAAATGCTAACTTTACTGGCACATTTTAAGTAATCTGAATTGTTTCATTGTTTTGAGTTTTATTAACTTGTTTCTTTTCATTTAACTTAAATTTAACTGAAACTGGGCTGGGATTTCTATTTCCCAACATGCTTTGCCATGACACTCAAAAGGGAAAGTAAATGCCAAAATAAAGTGTTATATTGTGTATGGTTTTTATTGTGTATTTTTTTGTGTGTGCAAGATTAACATTAAAGGGTTAGTTCACCCAAAATTGAAAATAAAGTCAGTAATTACTCACCCTCATGTTGTTCCAACCATGTAAGACCTTCGTTCATCTTCGGAACATAATTTAGTATATTTTTGATGAAATCTGAGAGCTGTCTCACTCCTCCATAGGCTTTAAGAGGTACTGAAACTTGATGGCCCAGAATAGTAAGTAAAAACGTCATTTAAGGAGTCCAAATGACTACAGTGGCTCTGTATTAAGTCTATCATGCAACGAAAATACTTTTTGAGCGGCAAAACAACAAAAATAACGACTTTATCCCACTATTATTGTTGTTCAATTTGAGCCTCTGACGAGAGTTTGCGGGAGTGCCACGACGCATGCGCGAGAACTGAGATTAGTAGTAGTAGAAGAAGAACGCCGTAATCTCAGGCTCAAATTGAACAACAATAATAGTGGGATAAAGTCGTTATTTTTGTTGTTTTTCCGCTCAAAAAGTATTTTCTGAGATTACGGCGTTCTTCTTCTACTACTACTAATCTCAGTTCTCGCGCATGCGTCGTGGCACTCCCGCGAACTCTCGTCAGAGGCTCAAATTGAACAACAATAATAGTGGGATAAAGTCGTTATTTTTGTTGTTTTTTCGCTCAAAAAGTATTTTCGTTGCATGATAGACTTAATACAGAGCCACTGTAGTCATTTGGACTCCTTAAATGACGTTTTTACTTACTATTCTGGGCCATCAAGTTTCAACCCTCTGAAAGCCTATGGAGGAGTGAGACAGCTCTCAGATTTCATCAAAAATATACTAAATTATGTTCCGAAGATGAACGAAGGTCTTACATGGTTGGAACAACATGAGGGTGAGTAATTACTGACTTTATTTTCAATTTTGGGTGAACTAACCCTTTAAGTGGGAGATTTAAGCTTGGTACATACTCAAGAACAAAGAAATGTGTTCGTTTTCTCGAGGTGGCAAGAACAAGAACGAAGTTCTTCATGAGAAAAACAGGTGCCAAACATTTCCGTTTAAAGTGGGCGTAACCCCGCCCACTTTAAATTTCTGACCAATCACACAAAAGTTCTCGGACACCCACAAGAAAAAAGTCTTGCTCAGATGATGTGTCGAAAACAAGCTGCGAGATCTTCCAAACCAGGGCTGCGAGAACACAAATGTAAAGATTTTGTTCTCACAGCCCTGGGAGCGCAAACTTTTTTCTCTGTTCTTGCGGAGTATGTAATGGCCTTTTGTAGTGTTGAATGTTTTGTTATGCTAGTTTAAGAGTTTCTGTTATGTTGGGTTTTTTGTTTGTTTGTAGGGTTACCATGGTGACGAGTGGAGCATGACCTTATTTTGAGAACAGATATATGTTAAATGTATTATATTGCTGTCCTCATTCGGCAAGTGCTATGCTAATGCTACAAAAGCACACATGTGTAACCAATTAGCAAGGTGGCATTTATTGAATTAGTTAGTTAAAGTCAAGTTTCCACTACTATAAATTTGAGATTACATGATATTTTTAAGTTAAATGAATTAGCTTACTCAAATATTTCAAGTTCAGAGCAATTAAACTGTATGATTACAAAATAATAATCAGCAAGTTCTGCTTACTTTACTTTACTTTACATTTCTTAATTTAAAAATATTGAGGCAATTGAATGCCAACTGATTTGCCAACTTATTCTGGTTTACAATGTGGCAAAGCATGCTGGGAAATAGAAATCCCAGTCCAGTTTAAGATAAATTAAGTTTGTCTAAATTAAAAGAAACAAGTTCATTAAACTCAAAACAATGAAGCAATTCAGATTTCTTAAAATGTGTCCGTTTTGTGAAATCAAAAGAAGAAAAAGTTCTAAATACTCATAAAAGGTCATTTGATTTGAATAATTTGTTTAATTTGAGTTGGTTCTACTCAAACCAATTAATTATTTTGAGCGTTAGGGTTTACACGCAGCAAGTCTAGATAAATGCTTTCTCTTTGCATTGCCAGGTTGGTGACTCTGGTGGTGACTCTGAGAGACTGGGCACACAGGAGTCTGATAGAGGAAGAAGAGAGACCCGATTCCTTCCTAGAGAGATTCCGGGGACCCGAAGTACGAGCCCCACCCAGTCGAAGGAGCAACAACCAACCAGATGCCAATGGAAATACTAAGGGAAATACAAAGTAATGTTACAGCTGTGATGCATCTTTTTCTTTGACAAATGGGCATGAAACTCAATCTGCATACAGAGAGGGTGTAACGTGTGTTTTTTTCACAGGAAACAATGGGAGACATTTATAGTTTCTCCATCTGATGATTTTTACTACTACTGGCTGTTCTTCATCGCCGCTGCTGTGCTCTATAACTGGGTACTTCTTGTAGCCAGGTGTGATTTTTCACCTAGTCTTTCTTCTTTTCATATTCATAATTACCCTTTGTTAATGTGCTTCTGATAAACAGCTTCCTGTGTTGGCGGTTCGTTTCTAGCGTAACTAATTGTTACGGTGCTGTTTGGCTCTTTCGTTACGCCTGTCACTCTTCCACAAACAGAACAGCCCTTTGAGACAACTGCTTGACTAACTGTACAGATGTGCGTACTTAAATATTTATGGTTCTCGTGTTCTTTCTCTTTCTGTCTTTGTATATAGAGCATGTTTTGATCAGCTTCAGACTGAGAACCTTATTGTCTGGCTGGTTTTTGACTATATTTGTGACTTTGTCTACATACTGGATTCATGCATGCGGCTAAGGACAGGTATAGACACACACACATGCCGAATTCTTGACATATATCATTATCGCAATAATGAAATTCATTAAGTGCCTTCACTCATTACAGAAACATGACATTTTGTATTGAATTGCATTTATGCATTTGGAGGATGCTTTAATTTAAAACAATGCGACTTACATTGCATTGAAGGTATACATTTTATTAGTTTCCCTGGGAGTTAAATTTACAACCTTGGCATTTCCTGTACCCTGCTTGATTGTATGAGCTACAGGAATGCTTTTTATTGTGCAAGCAAGTAAAAATCTAACTAACCATAGGCCTATTAGTTGCATGCATAACTAATTGTGCATAGTTTAAATGAATCAAATAAATAGTCGTATTAACTTAAAAAACTTTTCCATATCTATTGTTGTTGACCCAGTGTTTGTTCCATGTGATAGGCTGGAAAATCACAGTTCTGTTAATATAAATTTTGACCTCGTAATTTCTGGTGAAATGACAGACTTCTCTCTGGTGTCATATGCCAGACTTCTCCAGTCATTTTGTCTGCTTAAACCCTGCCCGTTTCTTACACATCTGCCTCCATCCATTCAAAAACTGATGGATAGAACCAAGTTCTCATCCTAATTTTTTATTTTCCGTTTCACTCAGATGTACAACACAATATGGAAGACTGATCGAATGTACTGATCGTCCATTGTGACTAAATACATTTCTTTCTTTTTTTTAAAGAACATTTTTGTTTATTTTTCTCTTGCGGTGTTCAGGTTGAGAAGGACGTGACACAGAATTGAGAATACATTCGATAAATTGTCTAATACAAAAAAACAATGGGTCATTCAGCATCTTGGAAGCAGAACAATGTGCAGATTTTTCTTTCTTTGTGTTATTGAATGAATTATAAAGCATTTTTATGCTCTCCCAGGTTACCTGGATCAAGGACTTCTGGTGAAGGACCTAGCGAAACTCAGAGACAGCTACATTCATACATTTCAGTTCAAACTGGACGTTATCTCCATCCTTCCCACAGACCTGGGGTACATCATTATGGGCATCAACACACCACAGCTGCGCTTCAACCGCCTCCTGCGCTTCTCTCGTATGTTTGAGTTCTTTAATCGGACTGAGACGAGAACCAACTACCCTAACATCTTCCGCATCTGGAACTTGGTGCTCTACATTCTGGTTATTATCCACTGGAATGCCTGCATCTTCTACGCCATCTCAAAGTCGCTAGGTTTCGGGTCAGATCAGTGGGTTTATCCCAACATCTCATCAACAGAGGAAGGCGCTCTAAGACGGAGTTACGTATACTGCTTCTACTGGTCCACACTGACGCTGACCACCATCGGAGAGATGCCACCACCCGTACGGGACGAGGAATATGTGTTTGTGGTGTTCGATTTTCTTGTCGGAGTGCTAATTTTTGCCACCATCGTGGGTAATGTGGGTTCCATGATTTCGAATATGAATGCCACACGGGCAGAGTTCCAGGCACGGATTGATGCTATTAAACATTACATGCATTTCCGCAAAGTCAGTCGCCATCTTGAGACACGTGTCATCAAATGGTTTGACTACCTGTGGACAAATCAGAAAGCAGTGGATGAGCAGGAAGTCTTAAAGAATCTTCCTGACAAGCTACGAGCAGAAATTGCCATCAATGTTCATTTATCTACTCTGAAGAAAGTTCGCATCTTCCAAGACTGTGAGGCTGGACTCTTAGTAGAACTGGTTTTAAAACTGCGCCCTCAAGTGTATAGTCCTGGCGACTACATCTGCCGAAAAGGAGACATTGGAAAAGAGATGTATATCATTAAAGAGGGAAAATTAGCAGTTGTTGCAGATGATGGCGTGACACAGTTTGCATTGCTAACAGCAGGAGGTTGTTTTGGTGAGATTAGCATTCTTAACATTCAGGGTAGTAAAATGGGAAACCGCCGGACGGCTAACATTCGCAGCATCGGCTACTCTGACCTCTTCTGCCTTTCAAAAGACGATCTAATGGAGGCCGTAACCGAATACCCAGACGCTCAGAAGGTTCTGGAAGAGCGTGGAAGGGAGATTCTGAGGAAGCAGGGGCTTCTGGATGAGAGCATTGCACAGGGAGGCTTTCTTGTCATAGGTACAGACGAGAAGGTTGAACGTCTGGAGGGCTCACTTGATGTTCTACAAGCACGTTTTGCACGGTTGCTCGGGGAGTTCACAGCGACTCAAAGCAGACTGAAGCAAAGAATCACAGCGCTTGAGAGACAATTGTGTCATACAGGCCTTGGGCTTGTTTCAGATCAAGAGATGGACTTTGAGAGTAATGCTAACACACCACGAGCTAATTCGACTGCATAGATATGCAGATTATATTTCTAGATGCATAAATTCACAGTTACAGACATTTGCTTTTTCAAACACGCACCAGCAGCCTCCAGCTTTTAGACTTGGTTTTTCAAGTATTGTCTTTAATGGATTTTTTTCAGGGAAGGCGGCATATTTAATTTACCCTAAATGAAAATTAATCTGTGAGAGAGAGATTTTTTGTCATGCTTGAAAGTCTCCTCATATCCTGATAGCAATCGCTATGTTAAGCGGTCTACATGTATTTTATAAATATATATTGTTTATAGAAAGGCGTAGGACCATAAAATGTTCATTCAATCATTGCAATCGGTCCGACAGACCAGTGTGTTCACGTGTTCACCAAGAATGGCAGGCAAACAATTGATTATGTTCGTTATTGTAGTAGCCTACTGTTACTTATTGTACTGTGAAGTCTTCTCAATAGTGTATGACACATGATGTAATCTATAACTCTGGTCGTCTCGCTTCAGGCCTGCCCTGTGCGTGTTCATGTGTTTTGGAGGAGGCGTGGCTTTGGACGATGATTTGCAGGGCAAAGCTAGCAGGATAAAGTTAGCATTTCCCAGATCACCTTCTGCACCTTTAACTATTTTTTTTAATCACTTTTAATTGAGAAAAAAGCTGAAATAACATACAATAGTAAATTCATCTATCCATCCTTTCTCCAAACCATGTGTTCAAAAATCATTTTTAAAGCTGCAGTCCGTTAGACTGGGTAAACCCAGCCTGAACTGCCGGCAATTTGATTTCACCCTGCGACTCAGTCTGGAAACCTGTACATTAATTTCTACTGCTTCTGTTACACTTTTGCAGGAACCAATTACAGACTGGCTTATCCAAGATGGGTCCCGTTGATCACGCCTCTTGTGGTCTGATTGGTTGAAGGACTATCCAATTGCGTACAGAGTCATTTAATTTATGCTCGTTGATCACGCTCAGTGATGTAGTGGTGCCTGGAGAAGTGGGTATACTCTTAATTTATGCTCCCAATTTTTTTTAAAGTGTCCCAGCAATAGATGAACATCCTGTGTTATAAACAGTGACATGTAAGACTAGTCTTGCATATTTAGTTCACCCAAAAATGAGCCAGTAGTATTTGCACATTGTCTCTTGACTTTTGCTGCTTGACTTCACGGAGTAAGGATCACTATGACATTAATATAGCCACGGAAGAGGTGCAGATTTTGCAATCAATACTAGCATACAGACAATAGAGACAACTACATAATTATACATTTTGACTATTCCTTATTCCAGGGGTTTTCAAACCTGTCAAACAACTATTCTCTCACCTTGCAAGCAGGGCCGGATTAACATAAGGGCTAGGGCTAGGTGGGGCTGAAGCCCCAGTGATTGGTCGCAGAAATGATTGACAATCGATCGAGAGCACCTAAAGTTTTCCTGTTGGGCCGCTCGCCAAACCACACCACGCCCCACATATTAAGCGCTGTTATTTACGCTACTGGAGTGCTGCGAGTACATGGGAAAATCAAAAGCCAGGTGAAGAAACGGCGCTACTTGATTAAACCGCGCGCGCGCATCCAGCAGTCGCAGCTGGATCGTTTCACACTTGCTTTCGTCGCTCTATTGAAGTCAGGAGCGCCAGGCAGTCGCTTTATCCATTTGAATTTGATACAAGCGCAACATCATGTGTACAGTTAAGGCTCTGAGGAGAAACTAGCTGAACCAGACTGAAAAGCTCCATGCAAACTGAAGTGTTGAGGTAAACTATAGGCTGCATGATGGCAGTAGCCAGCTATTTGGTCTCCCCTTATCTGTATTTTTCCAAGGTGTACATAATAAATGTTGTGAAATAATTGACCAATTGAGTGCTTTATGTAGGGGAGCGCGGGGCACAACCTAATGCGGGTTAGTTGTAACACACATGTGTAACAACCCTTCCCACACATGCCAGAATGACGAAACTTAGTGTATTTACTGGTTGCCATATCAACTTTATGTAGAGAAAAAATAGAGCCAAAATTAAAAAAAATCTCTGTAAGATATCACTGAACATTTATTTAACCATAGCAAAAGCATAGCATTCATTTTTTGTGTTTATTTAAAATAAGACAAATCCAATATTATTTTAATCTTATATATTTAACAGTTGATATAGGCTAGTTATTTAATGCTGATCTAATGCCGAAGACACGAGCCGCGGTTTAAATCCCAGTTGCGCAGGTGGGGCAGGTTGTCACACTGTTACAATGAGCCCCTATTAGAAATATGCCATTATATTCTATACTTTTATGAATTATATTTTGAGAAACCATGAGAAAAGAATGAACAATGACTGAGAGTTCATGTTCAGAAATTATTCATTATTATTTATTTAAAAAAGTTAATAATTGTATTTTAGGTTTTTATATTATATCAGGTAACATTTTAAGCTGTCATTTGGTCATGTTACACATTGTGCCCCTCACATGTTACAATGTACCCCTGCTACGGGGCATGTTGACATTCAGGGGTAAATCAAGAAAAAAGTATACACTGTATTAATGAAACAAAACCACATAATTGTACTAGAAATTGTGTTCAATTAATGTGGGAAAAAATAATATTCTGAACCCCAAGAGGATTTACACAAACTGAGAAAGTCAAAAAGCATTAGGTTGTGCCCCGCTCTCGCGCGAGTGTGAGATTATGTAAAGCTAAACAAAACATTTCATATTTGACAGCTGCTTTAGGATAGAAATGTTAAACAATGAAAAGACTATCAGCCAGAGCTCAGCTTTAGGAGGGGAAGAGACAGGACAAGAGAAGGAGACTGAGAGAAAAAGAAAGAGTGATGGAAATGAGGAGAGAGCAGGTATGACAGATAATCTACTGCCACTAACATGGTTTTGAAAGGTATTTATTATTTATTTTTGTACCCTTCAAACATCTTAAAATGCACAAATATAGATCAGAGAAATAAAAATTTTCTTGGGGGACCATACCCCCCAAAATACCTCTAATTTGGGACCTCGCAGGTTTTAAAACTCCTTAAGGCAGTTGCATGCTCAAAAGTTGTTGCTGTTTCTGGAAACCGGTTTGCTTTGACCTCATATCTACATATCTATACGTGAATCTGATATCTGGAGTTCATGCATTTATGCTATTAATGTGTTGCATCCTGGATATTTATATATTGTCCTACTTAATATTAAATTGAAAAATTCAGACAGTATACTCATTGTATCTATGTGCTTTGAAGATTTTGTTTTTAAAAAATACAAATTATTTCTGTGGCACCAAGATCGGCTACTATGGGGGCCCTTGGGTTTGTCATAGCCCCAGGGCCCTACATGTTCTTAATCCGGCCTGCTTGCAAGTAGGCTAGTCTCTGCCAGTAGTTTATTTTGTGAACTATCTCTTGGAATGGCTCATTTGCAACAGATTGTGTAGGCCTGAGTGTGCCAACATTATAAGTTTAAGTTGCAATTTGCAAATATTACTGGTCCTACTCAGCCCTAATGAATAAATATAAGATATATTCAAGATGAGGCAAGCATGGTCTCAGAGATTAGGTTTTTTTAAAAAAAATTTTTAAATATCATCTTTCAAAGAATTCAACAATATATTCAAAACAATATGTTAAACTATTATACAGGATTTGACATTAACTTTTTTGCTCAGCAGTCACTGTGGTTACTAGCCACTCAGCATTTTCACTGGCCACAATTTTGCTGTTTGGAAATTACATTTTATATGATTAAAGTTGACTTATGCATGCTTAAATTACTTGATTTTAGTCATTTTACTTGATTTAGAAGATTTAAAACCCTTTCAAACTTTCAAATGCAGAGTGACCACCCCAACTCAAGACTACATTATCAGCTGGTATGTGCAGGTGGGCAAGGGGTGAGCAATATGAGCATTAGGCTAATATGAGAAATGTAATGATAAGAGTGATTTTTTTTTTAGGCTATAAAAGAACAAAGAAGCAAATAAGCAAATACAAAATCAGAAGCCTAAATTAAAACAAAAAAAAAATTCAGATACAGTAGGTTTATTTAATAGCCTATGTATAGGCCTACATTTATTTAACACCTGTAGTTGTTTGATTAACGTTAATGACACAGGTATTTAATTGGGCTGCTGAATAAATCGACGTACTATTCTGACACATATCCAGTTATTACCCACCTATTTATGTACACTTAAGCCATAACCGACTGTGTTCTTGTGAGATACTCCACACGATGGATATTGTGACATCTGTGTGCGCGTGTAGCCTATTTGAATATTCAGGAGCAAGGAGAACGGATCAGAGAGAGAGAGAGAGAGAGAGAGAGAGAGAGAGAGAGAGAGAGGGAGAGAGAGAGAGAGAGAGAGAGAGAGAGAGAGAGAGAGAGCTTCTCATTCAGCGCGATTCCGCCTATCCCGCCTTCACTTAATCGATCAAGAATAGTAATTTAATTTTAATTGTGTGATACGAATACATATAATTAGAAATTATGTGCTGGACTGTCATGGCTAATGCAGAACACTGCTGAATGATGCGCATCAGTGGAGATTTAAAAGTGTGTACGCAATGCCGATTGATAAGAAGTGGGTAGGCCTATACCTGCATTACACCAGTGGTCACGCCTCTTGTGCAGTAGAAAATACAGAGCAGACTCCCCAGACCAATGTTCAATATTAAATTGAGCTTGGTCTGGTGATAGCCAGACAAGCAATCTGTAACTTTTTGCGCTCTAGCGTTTAATAAACAGAACTGCATGCGTCTTGTTGCGGAAGAACATTACAGCCGGAGCTACTTCTCTCTGTTTATGGCGAGTCACGCAGGGACAATGCTCCTCCGCAGCGGTTCCCAGTCTGGCCTGAAATAGTACCAAAACACTTATTATAAATGTACCATAATGATTAAGGATAAGACAAAAACATGGTTTGGGAAATGGATTCATGTTGTACATTCTCATTATATATATTTTTTAAATCTTGAACACACAAAAAAAGGCTACGGACAGCAGCTTTAAATTGAAAAACAAACGAAAATGAGAAAAGTTTTCTTGGCAACTAATTGAAATAAAATACGTTTAAGTTGATTAATTTACATTTCAGTTTAAGTTTGTCATTTTAGTAGGCTAACTTAACAATATCTAATTCAAAATAGTAATATATATTAATATTTATTAATAATAAAGCCTCGTTTTCTTTAGTGAAAAATGTCATGTGGCGTCCACTGTGAAAAGGTCCATACCCACGACAAATGCTGCTGATAAGTCCAAATGTGTATTGATAAACTGTACTTGTAACATGTCATAATACCTTAATTCGCTTTTCGCATTTAATGTATACAGAAAAAGAACAAAATTGTATTATTACTTTTCTCAGATTGTTTATCATGGTATCACTCATTTTCGTCCACAAATAAATCTGTTGTCGAACACCAGTCATCTCCTACGTGTGGTTATGACTAAATCCTTTATTTATTTATGTATCTATTTTTGATGACGAAATCCTTTGAGTAATTACGCCATTACTTGACGTCAGTCTTGGTCACAACGTAGTTTCCGGTGCGCCATTTTAGGCTGCATGGCGCAAGTTCCACTGGGAAGATGGCGGGTGAAACTGGCGTTTGATTAGTTTTTGCTTTTTTGCCAAATATGAGTTTTATGCCGATAACTGTGAAACGTTGCTGCTTTTGGTTGTGTTAAAAGCTCGGCGGTGTGTTGACGCACCGCGCGTGAGGAAGCGATGTCTACTGAAGTCCTTAGGTAAGGCGCCCTATTTTCTTTCTTTTCCACTAGTAACGTGCAAGCTGTTGTGTCTGTTAATGCTAACGTTGCTCGACAATAAATAATTTAAATCCGGTCGCAGTTTGGATGAAATCCCTGCTCTTTAATCTCTCTTAATAAAGTAATATTACGTTTTACGCTTTGGCTTTGTTGTCTTGGTCTATTAGCGCGATCCGAACAAAGAGTTGGTACTCCATTGGAGAAAGCTCTATAAACCCTATTTGAGTCATATTAAACGTAAACCTCACATATTCCTGTCAGACGGAAGCCTTCTCTCTATAGAAACTCTCTATACTGTAGTTGTGTGTAGTGTGGTTTCGTGGGTTTATAAAGAGCTATTCATTGTGTTTAACGTATCATGAGGGATTACAGCAGGAGGCAGTTGCCATGGAGATGAACTGTCTTGTCTTTGCAGACCCAGGCCGGTGGCCGGTGGAGGAAGTAAGTTAGGTGAGCTGATTGGGAAGCTCCACGAGTACCTGGCAGCAACAGAAGACAAAAATGAACCTACTTTACCCGGACACTGGAATGGTGAGTACAATAGGGAAGGTATATTAATTATTACAATCACAACAGAACCAGATCCAAACATAAACTCATTAATGGAGCAGTTATAGTTAAATTTCTCTCATGTCTCGTTGACAGGAACCACGGCCAAAGAATACCTGGAGCAGCAGGCTTCTGCCCAGACCGCAGAGGAGGTAGAGACCGTTTCTAGAATGTTTCAGGGATGTTTTCGTAATTCAACTTCAAAGTTTTCATCACTCTGGATCCCTCAACAAAAATTATTTAATAAATTATTACAGAAAATGAGCTCTGTGACCAACAAAAGTTTATGATTCTTACATCTTTTGCTTCTCGAGATAATATTCACAAATGAAAACAACTTTTATGAATTCTGAAGCCTAAATACAATTGTATCAGAAGATACATTTCTATTAATGAACTTCACCACAGTCGCATGACTTCAATGTCACCACCACTAAGTTTCAGACAACTTGCAATCTTTATTTAAAATCTACAATTTGGAACGTTTAATTCAGAATAGTTTGCAATGGCGTGAGTATAAACACAATGTAGAAGTGGATGAAATTCCTGTGTGCCATGGTGACATTCTCTAGTCTCATTTAGCCACTGTTTAGCAACCGCCTTTTTCAAGATACATAACTTAAAGAAATCACTCGTTGGTTATTGGTGATGTGTTTTTATGTAGTAGAATAAAGAAAATGTCTTGAGCTTGTATTAACCACACACCTTATTTGAGGCATTTAAACAAAAACCCATTGACTTTGGGATTCTAGAACCTGAAGTTTATAAATGCTAACTTGTTTCTGGGTTTTAGGTCCAGTGGCACTCCCATTGTAATTTAAGTATATGGCTGAAATTGAGTTTTTCGTTCTTAAAATGTTTTGTTATTTCTTTTCAGCTCAGTGGCCCCTCAGAAATGGGACTGTTATCATCGGCTCGTTCAAGAAGGTTTGTCAATTAAGGTTGAGCTGTATCTGGAGACCCTTTGTGCTCTAAGTGAACTAATTTGTAAACTGTTACTCTTACAGGAAACCGACTGTTGTCACCAAACACAGCGGGATGAACGAGTCGGACGTTTCGTCTGAGAGTGGAACAGAGGATGTGATGTCTGTCCATTCCAACGACCATGACACTAACTGTCTACCCAAAGGTGCTGCTCCCATTCTTGTATTCAGTTGGTTGATTCAGATGATCGTGCCTGTGTGATGTATTTTATGTTATGGTTTGTGTTATTGAATACATTAGGATATTTCATGTTGTCTTTGAACCCCATCTGATACAGGAACGGTGTTTGTGCTGCCAGAGCCGGTCTACAATGAAGCTCGTGATGATTTCCGTGGTCCAGAATTCCGCAGTAGACGTGTTTACAAGCAGCACAGAGATGGTTCTGACAGACGCAGAGGTAAGAGATAGGCATTAAGTTAAGCTTTATATCGCCTCCACAAATATAAATTGCCCAGCCTTATTTAAATTGTATAGAGCAGGGGTTTTCAAACTGGCATCCGGGAGCATCTTGACTCCCAGGGGTCCCCCAGAAAGTTCTATGGGGTCCCCAGAAAAGACAAATCAAAAATGGATAAAGTCTACCAAACATTCTAACTGTTTAATTTCTAAATGTTTCTCTCCTTTCTTGCCATATACATACTTCCCAGAATTGTATATGTTTGCTTTGCATCTTTCTGGTGAGTTTTTCTCACCATAGTCCCCTTTATCACTGGGGTTCTTAACGCAGTACGGATCCTGCTTGTATACATTTATTCTGAAAGTTATAAATAATTTTTAATTGAAAATGTTCTTCAGGTTTATACATCCAACATTAAGAATAGCCAATTTAACTGTTGTATTTATAATGTCACACTTGCTATTTATCTAACAGTTTAAATGTTTTTTTATGCATAGAAATATATAGATGGATTTTAGGAAGGGGGTCCCTCATAAAAGGTTCATCATATTTGGGGGTCCATGGCATTATAAAGTTTGAAAACCCCTGGTATAGAGATTTTGCTGTGTCCTGTATATTGCGGTACATGGATATATCTACTCAGCACAGGGCTGCTTTAAGTTTTTGTCTTCAATAAAGAAACCTGCATGAATGAAGAAATAAAGTGTATTAAGCTGCAAAAGACAGCATGCTATCCTGAATTCGGTTATCGTTCACTGTTTATTGCACTTCAACGATACAAATGGAATAACGGTACTATACCCATCTTATTTATTTATCATCATGAAAGCAAATACATTTACATATATGAAATTGTTTACAACATCAGTGAAGACAATTAAAAATATTGCTGCATGCAGCAATTTGGACCAAGCACCGAAGGTACCGCTAGTACAGCAAGCAAAAAGTACAGCAGTACAGCAAGCAAACAAAGACAGAAAGTCTGGAACATCAGCCTCACAGGGTTCGAACCCACAACCTGAAAGGTTTAGGGGTTGTAGCATAACATTGTGCCACTCAGTTGAAACTGATTCACCAGGCTGCTGAGAAGACCTTTCAGTGTGGGAATGAGTTAACAAAAAAGTTCCATGGCATGTTAAGATTGATTTTCAGACACTTTTCAAACGTTATTAGCTAAATTAGCCATTTTTCAAATCTCATGACCTGTAGGTGGCGCTGTTCCCAAATTTGGCATGGACCCACAGATCATGGTTCAAATGAAACGTACCAATTTTGTTTTGATTGATCAAAGTTTTGGCCGAGATACTGCTTCTAAACCAATTTTAGGTCGACCTCGTTAAGTTTGTGACATACTTTTTTTTTTTTTTCTTCATGAAAGTACTAGTTCATGAAATTCTGTTCAGTCATTTCTGTGCGACTCAGTCCAAAGATTATCTCTGCCAGTTTTTGTAAGAATTGGAGTAGCAGAATTTTTTTTTTCATTTGCTTTAATATGGCGGACAGTCACATTGTTGGAAAATGATAAATGAGCTATTGTTGCAATTGGCATAAAACAAGGAACATAATGACATCAAAAGACATCTTTTCAAAAGTTATAAGAGTTTTGCTAAATTAATTTTTCTAGATCAAAGGGTTCAAAAGTTATAACCTTTAGAAAAGTACATTTATGAACTGGTGGTGGAGCTATAGAGTTGGTCCTAGAGACTCCAAAATTGGTCCAATCACTATTCATTACCACCACTACAGTTGTGCCAAATTTCATAATTTGTTCCATTGATAGGGATGCCATAGACTCCCATTCGGGATGTATAATAAATAGTGCTGGGAATCAATAAAAAAAATAACTAATTAATTATTTTCTGTAATTAATCGCAAGTTTTTAATATTTTGATATTGTAATAATTTCAGTTACTCTCCAAATTAATGTATAAACAATTTAAAGACAGCATATTTAAAATGTGTTGTAATGGCATCTTTTTATGAGTGAAGGCCGGTATCACTGATACTAATGTCTCTATGAAACATTAATGACGTTACATTACAGTATAACTGAAAGCTCCCAATTTCAACCTTTATTAGGCTTTAAAAAATTGTGAACTTAAAACAATCTTTACATAAACCCATGTTATATTTACCCATGGCCTTCCTTGTTAGACATATACAGAAATGTAATAGTTATCAAACACCTTTCTTAACTGCATAAATAATAAATGAAATATAGATTGATCATCATTAAAGCTACAATTTTCTCTGTTCCCGTTGTTCATTGATGAACATTAATGACAGGCATCATCAGTGCTCCTGTCACTTTAAGAACGGCTGCTGACGAACATGACGCGGATCTGATGCGCTGTCCCGCTGTTTTATCTATTTGCAAAAGATAATGTAAAGTCATTAGTGTGTTAAATGAGAATCATCAAATAAACATGACAAAAAGTAGCTTTAATAAATAAGAATTTATTAAACAATTAACTTTTAGGCTTCAACGGACATGATTTTTGCATCCGAGTTGGTATTTAGATATATTTACAGACCAAAACTATTTGGTTACCAACAGTCTTCAAAATATCTTCTACATTCTGCAAAAGAAAGAAAGTAATACAGGTTTGAAGTGACATGAGGATGAGTAAATGTGTATAAACAGAATTGTTGGGCAAAATATGAAAATGTTTTTTTTTTTTTTTTTTTCAACAAACTGATACTCTAAATAAGAAACTAACGCCGCTAGTTGGTGGCAGTACATGTCTAAATTAGTAAGTTGAGTCATTCATTCGATTTGTTCAAAAAGCCGATTCATTCAGGAATTAAGTCAATAGCCGTGTTTGACTTGAAGCGGAGCTGTGTATGGTCCAGGGGGTACATGCATTTCCTGGAAAACTCACACTACTACTATGACTACGTCATCGCTTTCCAATAAGACCCATAAAAAATGGCAGCCTGAACGACTTCAACATTCTGTCTGTCAGAGATGATAACCCATCTAATGCATACCTGACTCTTATAAGCAAGTTTCGGGAATGTGACTGTGATCAAACTATGTTTTATAAAAATCACCTATCTTCTCAGGTTTTTAAAAGAGTAAGGCAATTATCATAGTTTGTTTAATTTTCCCAAAAATGATGATACATTTTTACATGATTTGTTACATTCAGTTAGCAGATTTTGACCGTATTGTGAAATAAGTGTTTGGTTCTATTGCCCACCTCAATCTTAAAGGGTTAGTTCACCCAAAAATGAAAATTCCGTCATTAATTACTCCTCTCATGACGTACCAAGCCTGTAAGACCTTAGTTCATCTTTGGAACACAAATTATATTTTTATTGTTATTAAAATTATATTTGTGATTTAAAAAAAAAAAAAAAAATTTATTATTATTTTTTTTTTTAAGCTCTATCTTCTGTATTATTCAACAAAGGTGAGCAATAAAGCAAGAATACGGGTGTTTCTAAAACACATGCAGCATCATTGCGCACCTGCAGTTAAAATCTAAGCTCAGAATTGGTCCAGAATCATTGGAGAGATCTCCCTACCCTATTATATAGTATGACCAACACAATATTAGATTGATTAAACATAAACTATTCTTTCCTTTATGCCAGGCTTGTAGGCGTATCTTGCCAAGTTAATGCTTCTAGACTGCTTTACTCTCGTGTGTCACGTGACCAGTGCGTAATCGTAGCCTTTGCTGTATTTTTTTTTAAATCATTTTGCGGTATTATCACAAATGCAATTCATCGTTCAGCCCTGCTTAAAATAGTCCAAATAGACTGCAGTGGTGACAAAAAAAGACTATTTTCAACAATCTCTTCTCTTCAATGTCATTCGTCTACGCTATTCATTTAGTAAACATAGTGCAGCACTTCCAGGTTCTATGTCAGAATGCTGGCTGATGCTGTTCACGTGAGCACCACGACACATCCGCATGATGCTGAAGCTGGTTTGTGCCAGACACAATTTATCAGCTAACCATATAACCATATACATATATTAACCAGCTATTAGATAGTTTACAATCTTACACAAAATAATTTCCCTCACAATAGAGAATTCAGACAGTTCTCGGTGACTTTCCATTTACTACCATGTGTAACCTTTATGTTGCAACTGAAGTATATGATATAACACTTTTAGTTGTGAATGTCAGGGTATAAACTCTTTTGATTTGTATTGTGTGTGTATTAGGAGGATATGAAATGGAGAGGGTAAACTGCACCGCGTGCGGTCAGCAGGTGAATCATTTCCAACGTGACTCGGTCTACAGGCACCCTATGCTTAAAGTGCTCATCTGCAAGGTATGTATATGTGAGTCTCTGTGATAATCTATGTATATATATATATATATATATATATATATATATATATATATATATATTACACCAGTCCCTCCAGAAAAACGCGATTATGCGATCGCGTGATTTAACGCATAATCAGCCAAAGTCTGCATATTTATGCGGGGGCCGCATTTTTTCAAATACCCTGCACTTTCGCCGCATAAATTGCTTATTTCCGCGTGCAAAATATGCGGGGCTAGCATGATTTCATAATCCCCGCATTTTCGTTGACAAATGTTCGTTTACTTCACACAAGAGCCGCCATTTCCGCCTATTGCCATGGGAACGTTTTGAAGTGACGTAATTACCCGACGTGAACATCATCGAAAAGCTGCAAACCCCCGTGGTGAAACCATAGATATCGGTGAAACCATGATGAAGAGCAAACTCCCATTTGCCAACAAAAATAACAGCAAAAGACTGCACAAAGCAGTTTCCCGGTGTGTTGACCGATTTCAAAACACAGCATCATGAAGCTTTGAAGCGTTATGAATCAATGAGTCGATTCAGCGGTTTGGATCGCCAAAGTCACGTATTTCAGCAGTTTGACACGCGATCCGAATCATGAATCGACTCACTGATTCATAGCATCATGATGCTGTTTTGAAATCGGTCATCACTATATAAGTCATTATTTAGAGACGAACGGAGGTCTTATGGGTGTCCAACGACATGAGGGGACGTCATTAATGACAGAATTTAAATTTTTGGATGAACTAACCCTTAAAGAGATTGCACTTAGACATTTGAGTGCTTCCGATGCACAGTTTTGTATAGCTACCTCTGTAAAACAGGAAGTTATTTATTCATTTTTCAGAAGTTGTAGCATATTCCTTTTGTAAAGCTACAGAACTTGTTTGACTCAATGTTTTGTAAATTTGAGCCATGTGTTTATTAAGGTCTTCAATAAAACAAGATGGGAACTTAAATATCCCCAGCACTTTGTGATGTAGTGCTTTTTTTCTCTTTTTCATCAAACCGCAGTTTTTGCAAGTTCCCGCAATTTCATCGCATAAAATTGCATAAATATCCCGCATTTTTTAAGAAAACATGCCGCATAATCAAGGATTTTTGCCCGCAACAATCACAAAAAAAAGCTGAATTTTTCTGGAAGGACTGATATACACATACATACATACATACATACTTACTTACATACATACATACATACATACATGCATACATACACTCACCTAAAGGATTATTAGGAACACCTGTTCAATTTCTCATTAATGCAATTATCTAATCAACCAATCACATGGCAGTTGCTTCAATGCATTTAGGGGTGTGGTCCTGGTCAAGACAATCTCCTGAACTCCAAACTGAATGTCAGAATGGGAAAGAAAGGTGATTTAAGCAATTTTGAGCGTGGCATGGTTGTTGGTGCCAGACGGGCCGGTCTGAGTATTTCACAATTTGCTCAGTTACTGGGATTTTCACCCACAACCATTTCTAGGGTTTACAAAGAATGGTGTGAAAAGGGAAAAACATCCAGTATGCGGCAGTCCTGTGGGCGAAAATGCCTTGTTGGTGCTAGAGGTCAGAGGAGAATGGGCTGACTGATTCAAGCTGATGGAAGAGCAAATTTGACTGAAATAACCACTCGTTACAACCAAGGTATGCAGCAAAGCATTTGTGAAGCCACAACACGCACAACCTTGAGGCGGATGGGCTACAACAGCAGAAGACCCCACCGGGTACCACTCATCTCCACTACAAATAGAAAAAAGAGGCTACAATTTGCACGAGCTCACCAAAATTGGACATTTGAAGACTGGAAAAATGTTGCCTGGTCTGATGAGTCTCGATTTCTGTTGAGACATTCAGATGGTAGAGTCAGAATTTGGCGTAAACAGAATGAGAACATGGATCCATCATGCCTTGTTACCACTGTGCAGGCTGGTGGTGGTGGTGTAATGGTGTGGGGGATGTTTTCTTGGCACACTTTAGGCCCCTTAAAGCCAATTGGGCATTGTTTAAATGCCACGGCCTACCTGAGCATTGTTTCTGACCATGTCCATCCCTTTATGACCACCATGTACCCATCCTCTGATAGCTACTTCCAGCAGGATAATGCACCATGTCACAAAGCTTGAATCATTTCAAATTGATTTCTTGAACATGACAATGAGTTCACTGTACTAAAATGGCCCACACAGTCACCAGATCTCAACCCAATAGAGCATCTTTGGGATGTGGTGGAACGGGAGCTTCGTGCCCTGGATGTGCAGAATTAAGGCAGTTCTGAAGGCGAAAGGGGGTCAAACAGTATTAGTATGGTGTTCCTAATAATCCTGTGTGTGTGTATGTATGTATGCATGTATGTATGTATGTATATATGCATGCATGTATGTTTGTATATATGTATGTATGTGTATATATGTGTGTGTATGTGTGTGTGTATATATATATATATATATATATATATATATATATATATATATATATATATATATATATATATATATATATATATATATATATATATATATATAATACACATACATACATACATACATACATCTCAACACTTGATATAAAATCAACACTTTCTCAAACCTGCATTGTTTTTATGATAATTAGCATGTTTGACAACTAGTGAAACTTGCAGAGTTTTAAAAGAATGTGTTTTCTTATAGAGTTGCTTTAAATATTATATGAGTGATGACATCAGCAAAGATTCAGAGGGGATGGACGAGCAATGCAGGTGAGTGAGTGATGGATGGGAATGTAGAAATGTTTTTTTTTTTTTTTTTTTTTTTTTTGGTAGGCTCGGTCTGTGCATTTCAGTGAAGTGAGTGTTTGACATATTGGATGTGTTTGAAGTGAAGTGACATGTGGCCAAGTATGGTGACCCATACTTAATTTGTGCTCTGAATTTAACCCATCCAAGTGCACACACACAGTAGTGAACACACACACACCCAGAGCAGTGGGCAGCCATATTGCTGCGGCGCCCGGGGAGCAGTTGGAGGTTCGGTGCCTTGCTCAAGGGTCTCACTTCAGTCGTGGTATTGACGGTGGAGGAGAGCGCTGGTTATTCACTCCCCCCACCGACAATTCCTGCCGGACCTGAGACTCGAACCCACAACCTTTCGGGTTACAAGTCCGAGTCTCTAACCATTAGGCCACGACTGTGTTTTGTCACTTTTGTCTTCATTTATAAAATGATAAATTTCTATTTATGATTTAAGAAAATTAGGCTTCTTTTAGTACCTGTTATAGCAAAACACTTTTTTTCATTATCAAAATCAGCATCAATTCAATACAATAAATACCACCATGTATACTTGGTTCTTGGAAAAAACATTCTTAAAATACACTTTTCTTTTATTTATTTGTTTTTCATCTTGGGGTGAAGTGACCCAGACATTTCTCAAGATTCACTGCAGAAGGCAGCCTAAGAGTCAATGAGCAGATCATGGGTACATAATGGTGAAAGTCAGAGCAGCTAAAATCATCTCACAGTTAATGGATAGGGTTTGCAGTTGATGTATTCACTTATTTGTGGGTTTGTAAAGTAAGTGCTCTGATTCCGTTCATTCAGGTGGTGTGCAGAGGGAGGCAGTCTTATTGGCTGTGATTACTGCAGTAATGCCTTCTGTAAGAAATGTGTCCTGCGTAACCTGGGGAGAAAGGAGCTGTCTACCATCCTGGAGGAGGAGAGGAAGTGGTACTGTTATGTGTGCAGTCCCGAGCCACTGGTGGAGCTGGTGTTGGCCTGCGACTCGGTTCTAGAGAGCTTGGAGCAAGCTCAAAAACGAGTCTCCCGTACTGATCCAAACTCAGTCCGGGGAAGGGCTAACAAGGGTGGTCGGGGTGCATCCTATCTGATGGGGGCTGGAGGTGGACCAGTGCCCTCTGCAGGCCTTTACCAGCGAATGCAGCGGTTTGTAGATGTTACTACATCTTTGAGTCATTCCTTCAAGGCAGTTGTTCAAAGAGAAAGAGAGGAGGATGGAAACCAAGAAGAGAAAGAAGAGAGAATTGGCCAGTTACGGATGTTCCGCGCTGTACTGGATGATCTGCAAGCAGCCAACAGTGCATTACAGGTAAGAGGAGAAGTTAAGTTACCAGTTTTTACCAGTTAAGCTGTAAGAAGAATGCTTTAACAAACCATACAATTTTGATTAGAGATTCACAGATAAGGCGGTAATTATTTAAATGTTAAGACTGATAGTGATACATATACATGTCTGATTTTAAAATTCTATGCAATTGAATTTTTTATAAATTAAAAATAAAACACTAAAATCAATTATTTAAATGCTATTAACGATTAATTTAGGCATCTTAACCTTAAAGTAAGGAAGATATAACATTTGATACAAGATGCAGTAAAAACTATATTATGAAATATTACAATTTAAAATAACTTATTTAAATGTAATGTATTCCGCACTAATTACTCCAGTTATCAGTGTCATTAAAATAAGTTTAATATGCTCATTTGTTTCTCAAGAAACTTTTCTTATTGTCATCAATATTTAAAATAGTTTTGCTGCTAAATATTTTTGGTGAAACCATGATAGTTTTTTTTTTTTTAGCATTTTGTTGATATGAATGTATTACAACAACGTCTAATTTGTCATTTACAGGAAGCCCTTGACCACGAGCTGACTGGGTCCAAACGTGCCAGTAGAGTTGCTTTAGGGTCAAAAGGGAGGCGTAGACCAAAGAAAGCCATGTCATCACGGAGCCCTGGACTCACTAAAGAGCTGGTGGTCAAACTTACTCCTGTACCGGTCAGCCCACAGCCCATCAGCAGTACCTTTCCTTCCATTCATCCATCACCTGACAGACAAAACATAAACATTGGAGTGACAGATGGACCACTGGAAGAAAGTGGAGAAAAGGTGGAGATGGAGATGGAGAAAGTGATGGAGATGGAGGGAATGACTGAGAGAGAACGACAAATGGAGAATTATTGTGGTAATAATGAGGAGGAAGAGAAAGAGGAGGAGGAGGAGGAGGAAGAAGAAGAAGAAGAGGAGGAGGAGGGGGACCAAACTGACCCAAAAAGTTTGTCTTTATCAGAGGAGAATAAACGTTCTCCACGGGTAAAAACTACACCACGTCGTCGGCGGACGAACACAAACACCTCTGCCGAGCATGCTGGTTTAGCCGAGGATGACTCCGATTCTGACGAGGTGCCTGAAGTGCTCCAGACCGCTGCTGCCATGGCCAATAGCGAGGAAGAGGGTTTGGTAGGTAACAGTTGGGACGGGGATGAGGTAAACCAGCAAGTCAGAAAACAGCGGCTCTTTGGGCTGGTAAAAACCACACCTCCCGACAGAGGCTCTCGTAAGCGGAATCTCAAAGAGAGATCTTCATCATCCTCGTCATCCTCTTCTGCATCTTCAAGGAGGGGCTCCCAAGACCAGGGGTCTACTACAGTCAGAATTACCAGAGGAAGAGCCCACAAAGTTGCCAGGGTAACAGGACAGAGCGGGAGTTCATCAAGTGAGGTGGGAGGCCAGGAACTGGAGAGTGGTCCGAGCAGCGACTCTGACGATCAGCGGATCAAACCGCTGACAGAGGGTGTCCCATTGCTGAACTCTGGAAATTTCCAGCAGTCTTCCGGTGAGCATTTTGTTTATAAAGTAATAACAGGAACATGTTTTTCTGAAGAATATAAAAGTGTTTATAATCTAAATGTGAAAAGCTCTTAGTTTGTTTTTTAAACATTTGATCTTTCAAAAATCTGACACTGAGAGAGCACTTTTCATGATCTGATCAGTTCCTTTTTTTCTGTTTCATATTTCAGAAGCAAAATGGGTTTTGATTTTAATCATTCTTTTGCTTCGCCCTCTAGGTGATGAGATGGACATCCAGCCAGGTCCGTCTTTGTCTGTGGAGGACGATGATTTAGAAAATAGGTACGATTCTGACTACACCAGGGCCACACACACTTTCCCAGCACAGGCCTTCTCCACTGGACTTCGGCTGTCCCAAACCCACTACAGCGAGAGCTTTGATCCAAATCCCGTTTAAAAGCACGCAAGCATCCCGTCCATCCACATGCACAGCTGCTAGACAGGGCTTTTGAACATGTCTCTCATCCAAACACGCTTTTTTGCTCGATCAACACTGTCCGATTTTTATTTCCCCACAGTTTCTTCCACACGCAGTAAAGAGAATCTGTAACCGTAGGCACACACTGCCCATCAGTGGGGAAGCTCTGAGCCTGCACTGTCTAATGGAAGTCAGTGAATCATCTCTGGAGAAGCTCCTGTGTTTGAATTTTACTTCACTGACACAGACCATTGCATGTCTTTGGCAGAACTTCTGAAAGGCACATTGTCCTCTTTACTGTCTGTGCTGCTAATAAAGCTTTTAAGAGAGTAGAAAGACTCTAAACCTCTTTGCTCGGATCTGATGGATCCTGTGTTCAGTAAGACGGACAACTTCTTGTGTGTGTTTGTGTTTTAGGGCTCAGCTTCCCGGTTCTCACGCTGTAATGTTTTCGGTCAGTCAGAACAAAGGCTGTGTGGTTTGCTAACGGTAGGTGTTAGTTTTATATAACACTTTTGTTATTGGCAGTGAAATGTCATTGTTGGTGGAATTCAAGTGTACACGTTTCTTAGGCAGAGAGAAACTCAGTAGTACAGTATTAGCATTTGTGTTAAACGCGGTTGTGTTTGTTCTTTTTCAGGAGATTTTAATCCTGCGACAGACAACAGAATTTTCTACATTTAGGATCTTAAACTGAAGATTTGTTTATGCCTTTGTCTGAACTGCCTTTGTTAAATAAGTTAACGGGGGTTTTTTTTTTCGTATGTAGAGTTACTTGCGTGCTTTAAAAAAAAAATTGGTTCAGTATTACATTTACAAATCATTTGCACAATTTCTGTCCTTGTGAATTGGCGAGAAGGTCAAAATGTCATCCTGTTAATTGTTCATTTTAGCAGAAGTTGATGGATATCAGGGATTCTGCATTTTGATTGGTCATTTTAAACTTGACTCCAGCACATGTAGAAGTTTTTGAGTTGGTGGTTCTAAATGGTAGTTTAGATTGGAGCCATGGCCCTGCAGTTGGTGCATGCGCTTTAACACATTGATTTAATGGTGCTCACGCAATTTTGTAAATTTTAAGGCAGGCTTGTGTTATTTCCCTCTCGTTCCCACCCTTTTTTTTATATATTCATATAAATAAATTAGGTTAAAAGGCTGAACAGACCCAAATGTGAAACGATTGCTTTGGTGGACTTGGCTTCAGTTTGTGTTCACGAGGCAGCAGCAGGTGGCAGTGATGCTCTTTCTGGCTCCACATGTAAGCTTTTCTGTAGTCAGTCGTTAAAAGCAGCATGTGTTTGAGGTTTGAGTGTAGTCTTCACTCACATGACTGGTGTCTGTGTTGTTTGCATGGTTCTTACGGAGAGGCAATAAACACTTATTTATTCTTTCTCTTGTTCTCTGTTTTTTCCCCCATTTCGTCTCTTTTTCTGTAGCTTAACAGGGTTCCCACGCATCCTGGAAAACCTGGAAAACCTTGAATTTTGTAATGCGATTTTCCAATAATGGATAAGTCATGGGAAATGTACCGAAATATCTTGGAAAATATTTACTGTAAAGTTTTAAACAAACTGGTTCCCCGTATCACTGACAACGTTTTCATAAAATGAAGAAATCCTGGGGCCGATCGGGATTTGGAACTGGGGTCAGTTCTTATGTATTGTGGCATGAATGACATCACAGAACCATATCGTTTTGTTTTTTCATTTGCGTTTGCCTGTGTATTGTCATGAGCAGGATTACGTCATTAGTCTCTGCACACTCCGTCATTTCTGTTCTCCGCACAGATATCACTCATTGATATCAACTGAGATTGATACCATACATATTGCAATACATTATTATTATTTCCCAAAGGATAGTTACCGTATCAAGTTAATTGGATTGGACAGTTAGATTTTTCCGGAGATGACTTTTGTCACTCAAATGAAACGCTAGTTCACATTAGCTATGCATTTTGAACCATGCCAGTAACCACGATACCTCGGTGGCTATATCACCTGTAATTTCTTTTTATCTTTTGATTTAAAATTACATTCCAGATTAAATACAGCAGAATCAGAATCTGTGGTATGCAATGCAGTTAGTTACCATGGAAAATTAGCTTGACTCGTATCGATAACCATTGAACATTACATGTTTAGCATGAGACTGGTGCTATTGAATCAGAATATGACAATTCTGGTTAATATATTTTGTGTTTAGTGTTTATAAACTCAGGCAATCAGACTTGAACGTTACAGTTCAAATGTCAAACATTTTTGCTGGAGATTTCATGTAAATTCACGTAGAAGTCATGTTTTTAAGTGCAGTACTGTAAACATGGTTTTTAATTTTTGTAAACCAATGGGAGTCAACTTTTATTTTCTACGGTAAATAACAGCAGGCCACAGATATTGACTAAATATGGGAGATGTTGGTCGCATAAAATGCCTTGAAGAAATGCAAAATAATATCTCGGACAGAGTGGGAACCCTGCCTAACTTTAACATGCATCAACATTAACATGCTTCTGATAATCCATTTTTTCACCCATTTTTTGAAGTGTCCTTTTTTCTGTTTGTCTTTACTTTCTTGTGGAATCCTCTCACATTCATTGGATTTCAAAAACCCTAAAAGCTCATATTTATTGCATGCTAATGTCTTTTGTTTGGGAGTATTTATTACTGTTATTGTTTTATTAAAATATTTTACGCAGAAAAAACCCTTTCATCATTTTCATCAGAAATAAGCATGCATTATTTAGCATCTGAGAAGAGAAAATGTAAATAACTGTGTAAGAACTGTATACGAATTGTAGTTGTAATAAAAGTTTATACCCCAGCCATACCAGCCTCTGTGCATTTTGTGTATATATATATATATATAATATATATTATTTAGTTTTTGCAGGTGGTGCATTCTGTTCGGCATATTCAGAGGTTCTAATTCAAAACTCTGCCTCTGTATAGGCTAAGAATGCCTGATTCTTGTCTGCCTTTTTACATTTCACTCATAAGTAAATGTTTTAATATTAATTTGTAAAACTAACTAACCACTTTACAGTCCATTTGATCTTTTACATTGTCCAGTTATTTAATTGTTATATTTATGTCCTTTATATTTACATCCTTTTATAGTTTAAATGAGAAACTATTTACTACTCCTGAAGTGTTTTGTGTAACAAAATAATTTGGCTACTATTTGAGTGCAAATTTGAGAAGTTCTAATGAAAGAGGTTGGAGGAAGATGCATTGTTTAATGAATCTGAATCCATTGGTCACCCACCTTACATTTTGTCCCTCTTTTCTCTTCATCTCTTTTCTCTCTCTATTCCCTTTACTGCTTCATCCCATCATTTGTTCTATAAAGAATTGCGAGGCAGATTCTGCTGGCTCAGATCAAAGCTAACCTCTCTGATTCGGAGCTGGACACCAGCTCCGATGAGCAATCAGAAAGCACGAAAGGAGAGGAGGAGGAGAAGAGCAAGAACAAAACATCTGCGACAACAGACGAGGAAGGTGAGTGATGGCCATTACCACAGGTACCATGGGGAATGGACCTTGGAAACTACCACCTCAATGCATATGGCATTTCTGATGAAAAACGGCATCTGAAACTGATCTAACTACACTATTTTTATGTAGCTTTAAATTTGTTGCAACCCTGCAATAGCTTTTATTAATTTTTATGCAGCTGATCCTTCGAGTACTTACAAATGTTTTTAGACAGTATAGTGTTCATGTATTTTTATTGTTACATGAGCAAAAATAGTCTCTCTTCAGACAATGATGGCTCAGAGTCCAGTGGGTCAAAGTCAGGGTCACGGCACCGCCACCGATTGCTGCGACATGGTCTTGCCATATCAGAGACTGAAGCAAAAAGTCAAAAGCAAGGGAAGAAGAAGAGAGAAGGAGAAGTCCAAGATTTAGGATGCGTTATTGGTGAGTTAAACTTTAGATGTACATAGTCGCGCAGATTTTTTTTTTTTTACACTCTTAAAAAGAATGTAATGTTCTGATTCTTTGTTCAGACCTGGTGTTATTTAGATTTTATCCATTTTTATCCTAGTGAGCAGCAGTGATGAAACGATTGACTCTGCCCTATATGAGGAACTCAGCCTTTCAGAGTCTGAGGAAATGGGGTAAAGCTCACATTCATCAACTGGAGTCTGCTCTGGACATTACACACCCTCCCATAAAAAAAGAAGCTAATTTTCAATTACTACCTACCAACTTTAATGCAAGCAGAGATGATTAATTTTTTTCTCCTCCTCTGTGTTGATTCATTTTGTAGGTCCCAGTCGCCCACTCATAATGAGAAGCTGCAGAGTCCTTCACGCACACCTGACCAGACCACTGCTGCTAATGTGTGTGTTAGTTCCTAATATATTATGGATGCTGTAAATGTGGGTTCCCCAGTTATTTATGTATTTTTTTTTTTTGGGGGGGGGGTCAATATGTAGGGTGATGTTTCCCCAACCACAGAGGAACGTTTGAGGGGTACCCCTCGAGGGAGGAGGCAGATCAGACGGGTTCTAGAGGTGGGTCAGCTGGCCCGGGAGACACAAAGCGCTCTGAAAGAAGAGGAGGAGCGCAGGAAGAGGTTAGCAGAGCGAGAAAAACAAAGACAGGACCGTGAGAGGAGAGAACGGGAAGATGCAGACCCAGAGGTGATGAACTGCATGGTGTTGTGTTCTTTTTTTTGTGTGTAAATATTAAGAGATTAAGATAATGAAATTCTGTCCTCGTTTACTCTTCCTCATGTCATTTCACACCTGTTTCAAAAGATGATTTTTCCCTCCCCCATAGAGTTTTAGTCACCAGCATTTTTCAGAATATCATTTTTTGTTTTTCACCAAAGAAAGTCAGTCATACAGGTTTTGAATGACATGAGGGGGATCAAGTCATGACAGAATTTTCATTATTGGATTAACTATTCCTTTAATGTTTTTTAATGTTCATTATTAATGACATGATTTTAATCTATACAATAAATGAAGGTTTTGTCTATCTGTTGTCATTTTTTTTTCTCACCCTTCACCTACTTTAGGTCATCTTAGTTTCTGAGAGACAGGCCACACCATTGGTTCTCGAGCAAGATGATGTAACGCATAAGCCTATGGTGCAAGTGCACATGGGCTTTCTGAACAAACTTAAACCACACCAGCGAGAGGGTGAGAAAATTAGCCTTTGCACACCTACACCTATTTATTGTGTTAAATATTAATACAGTGTTAATACAGTACTTTGCATGAGGCATATTCGATGCTTCACAAAAACATTTGTTTTAGCATGGTTATTTATATATTTTGCTTAAGTGTGCCTGTAGAAAATATAATTATTAGATTAGATAATTCCTCTCACAAATATTGCAATACAGTGAGATTTTTGTATGGGCAAAAATCCTGTAACAGAGATGAGATCTCACCATCATCGAGTCGTTCTAGTATTACATAAAGCAGCAGCTGAGACAGCCTAAATCATAGAGTTAACCACTAATATTTGATGTAATGGTTTTGAAAAATACTAACATTGTCATTTGCGGTGCAAGTGTGGGTCAGGAATCATTATTCTGCAGGTCATATTGTCAAGGTGTTTTTTTTTTTTTTTTTTTTGTCAAATAATGTTCATTGTATTATTTTATTTACACCTTTTATGCTTTTCAAATGTATTAACTCGCCTCATAGTCTGTCATTATGACATGTAATAGCTGTGCGGTACAGGAGCTCTTCAAAACTCTCTCCGTTATCTTTTTTTGTCTTCCTGCTGTATAATTTTATAAAATTATCATTTTAAATAAGAAGTCCATTGAAAAACTGTGACAAACTCAAAAAGATCAAAAAGTAAAAATAGTAATTGTGAAATATAAAACAATTATTTTAAATTGTAAAATAAGCTAAGGCTATGCTAGAGTCCTATGACATTTTGACTTTGTGAGGCTAGAATCGTGACTTGAGCCAGTATAAAATCATTCAAATAGAAATGATTCAGGTCAGAACATGATTGTTTTTCATCTATTTAATATTCACATGCATTTATGAATCAGCATGTATGAAATTAAAGCCACTAACAGTTTGTGGTGGAGATGGTTCATGTAGTGCATGTGTATTTGTGTGGTGTTAGGTGTGCGGTTTATGTGGGACTGCTGTTGTGAGTCTGTTCAGAGTGTGAAGTCATCTCCAGGCTCTGGCTGTATTCTGGCCCATTGCATGGGCCTGGGCAAGACCTTTCAGGTATGGGGTACATGAATATTCTCCTTTTTCTTTGAAAAATCAGGAGGTGGAAGTCTTACAGACACAGTAACTGTGTGTGTGTGTGTGTGTGTGTGTGTGTTTCAGGTCATTGTGTTCCTTCACACAGTTCTGTTTTGTAAAGAGTTGCCAATGAAAAGGGCTCTGGTGGTGTGTCCACTCAACACTGTGCTGAACTGGAGGAGTGAGTTTGACCAGTGGCAGAGGGGCTTAAGACCACACAGACTAAGGGTCAGTAGAATTCGCTCACTTCCTGTGTTGATATAGGTGATGTTTGTCAGATATACACTACCCTTCAAAAGTTTGGGGTTGGTAAGATTTTTTGTTTTTGAAAAAAGTGGTGTCCTATGCACAGGCTGCATTTATTCAATCAAAAATTGGTGTGAGGATGCAAATTGCAACCGCGCACCCCTCCCTTTCGAAGCACAGAGAAGCTACGGTGGCCAACACAGGACAAAGAGGTCGTCGTCTGAGACAGCAGGGAGTAGCTAGCGCTCTTTAGAGCAGTTTGTCCGTTTAGGGCTACTGTAGAAATATGGTGGCGCAAAATGGCGGCTTTACTATAAGGAGAACTGTGGAGTGTGCTGAATATTTTTACTGCGATTACTTTTGATCCTTGCTGAATAAAAAAAATAAATCTTTAAAAAAAAATATTGACACCAAACTCTGTCTTTCTAATGTAAAGCTATCAAATGGCTTTAGAAGACTTGGAATAAAGCGCTCCAGGGTTTAATCCAGGGTTAAAATGACCCTTCAATATAATATTGATCAGAAAAAGACCAGTGCTTTTATGGAGCTTTTTTGTCATGTTTGGGGCTTGACTTAAAGGGATAGTTCACACAAAAATGAAAATTCTGTCATTACTTAGGTTGTTCCAAACAAGAGAGTTTTTCTTCTGTTGAACACAAAAGAAAATATTTTGAAGACACAGTTGACAGTAGCTATTGACTTTCACTGTATTTTTTTTCCTACTATGGAAGTCAATGGCTACCATCAACTGCTTGGTACCAAAACTCTTCAAAATATAATCTTTTGCATTCAACAGAAGAAAGCAACTCCTACAGGTTTGGAACAACTTGAGGGTGAGTACTGTCGTGGAAAATTTCGAAGTCCAATTGTCCCCTCAGTTCAGTCAATGAAGAAGAAAATCTCTCAGAAGCGAAGTTCCAGGTCTCAGAAGGTAAACTTTATTGTCAGAACAACAAAGTGAGATGCCAGCTGATCATCTGAAGTTCTTATGGTAAAACTTCATCTTATATACTTTTTCTTATCTCAACGCATCCATTGGGTACTTCCCAGCTTATCTTTTAGCTTTTAGCTCCACCTTGGGTTTCACCACCATTATAATCAATCTATACAATTTATTTCTAATGGTGGAAAGTCCCACAGTTCCCATTTTTAAAAAAACATCATCATTCAGCATTACGTCATCATTTTAAGCATGTATTTTAAAGTTACTGGGGGTTCCCATCCATTAAGGGCCTTTTCTATCTGAAGACCTTGCTTTTCTCATGGTTTTAATGTTAACATTCATATGCTCTTATTACACACGTGGTACTGTACCTTTTTAAACATTATACTGTGAAACCTTCTGTGGAATTCTCCCACAGTACATGATGACAGAATTTACTTATTTGGGTGAACTATCCTTTAAGGATCATTGACCTTTTTTTTTTTTTGGATTGTGCCTAGAAAATTCTGCTAAACATCTTTTTGTGTTGCACAAAAAACAAAATGCTAAATATTCAAACATGAGAGTGACTACTTAAAAATTTTGGAATTATCTGTTTAGCTTGAGATCAGTGAAATTGTCTTTAATTATGTCTTACACAAAGAATTCTGCAAATAATACATGCAAGGGTTCAGTTTTCTTGCCACTTTTTTGAATATGAACTTTTGACGGCATCACTGATATTTTTTTCTGATCATCTCTACTTTACTTTTTCTCTTGGGTCTGCCACACACAGGTGGCAGAGCTGGCCACGGTGAAGTCTGTGGCTGTTCGCGTTGAGCTGTTGAATGACTGGTTTACAAATGGTGGTGTGATGATCATGGGTTATGAGGTTTTTCGTGTTCTGACACACACAGCCAGCGCAAAATACAGCAAACACAAAGAAAGCTTCCGCTCAATTCTCCTGGATCCAGGTAAGTTCTTTGGAATAATCCATCTTCAAATACGGAATACAGTTATAATGTTTTTTTTTTTTTTAATTATTATTTTGAAACCGTGTGTGTGTGTGTGTGTGTATGTGTGTTAGGCCCTGATCTGGTAGTGTGTGACGAGGGTCATGTCCTTAGGAACGCAGACTCTAGCATCTCAAAAGCCATGCGAGCTATACGTACACGTAGGAGAATCATTTTGACGGGAACACCACTTCAAAACAACCTCACTGAGTGTAACACTTTTCATCTCCATTTCTATAAAAAGCTGCTAATGAAAAATGACTTCCTTATTCTTTTAATATTAAACTGTTTGAATCTTGAGATTGTCTGACCATAAAGGTGACGTGTGTTTTATGTTTATTGTTCTAGATCACTGCATGGTAAACTTCATTAAGGAGAACCTGCTGGGTTCTCTACAGGAGTTCCGAAACCGTTTTATTAATCCAATCCAGAATGGCCAGTGTGCAGACTCCACCCCTGCTGATGTCAGACTGATGAAGAATAGATCGCACGTCCTCCATCAGATGATGTCAGGATTCATACAGGTGATGAGAGCGAAGGAAAAAAAGAGCTAAAGGCTAATTGTTTTGTATTTAATGATTGTGTTTGTGTTGCAGAGGCTGGACTACTCAGTTTTGATGTCCTGTTTGCCACCCAAGCGCGAGTATGTGCTGTCAGTCAGGATGACAACTCTGCAGTGTCGGCTATACACACACTATCTGCAAACCTACAGAGGTCAGAGTCTCACAAATTCACACTAGAGTTGGACTAGTACTGTGACAGTAGAAAAGTGTCAACCTGTAGAGATGGTATGGCTCATATTAAAATTATATACTAGCTTTTCTTTCAAAATTAAAAATAAAACCCTAAACTAAAACTAGTCATTTGAAATGCTTCATTAAGCATCACAACATTTATAATGTACAGAAATTTATATTTTGAGATTAAACACTTATTAAATTGTTGTATACTAAAGAATTTTAAGTCAGCTTTAGATGGTGTAAAATATCATCTAAATGTAAAAATTGGACCAATGAGCATGCACAATTAAATATCCAATATCGGCTGATTATTTTAATACAGTATCACATAAAGATAGCCTTGGATACTAACATGAATTTAAAATGGCTAAATTGTGATATCATTATAACAAACGTTACATATGGCGCCAGATTGATAGTATGCAAGTAATCACAAACAGTGTCTTTATTTTAGGGAAAGGAGCAGGTGTGAACAGTTTGTTTCAGGATCTTCATGTTCTGAGTTTGATTTGGACTCATCCCTGGTGTCTTAAACTGGCTCAGCTGAGCAGGAATAAGGTATACACCCACTCATCCAGATACACTACTGTTCAAAAGGTTGGGGCCAGCAATAAATAAATAAAATCAAAAATTGATCAAAAGACAGTAGTGATTTCCCAAATGATTTCAACATTTTTAATAAGAAAGGTTTCTTGCGCACCAAATCAGCATATTAGAATTTTCTGCTGAAATCCATTCAAATAGAAAACATTTTAAATGATCATATTTCACAATGTTACAGTTTTTACTGTTGTTTTGATCAAGTAAATTTAGCCTTGGTGAGAGTAAGAGACCCATTGAATGGTAGTGTACACGCATGATGACTCATTTTTACAAACATCCTATAAGTGGTCACTGATTTTTCTCCATCACATTATATATTTCTGTGTGTAATGCAGGGGAAAGAGCAAGAGCCTGCTCCAGTCTTCACTGGGCTGGATGCAGGTTTGGTGAGAGATTCTGTAAAGCCAAATGACTCTGAAAGGTACACATTTTCATATCAGATTTGAATATTTTCTGTACCAATAATGTGCCTCGTGTAAAATATCATATTAATGCTAGAGTGACTTTGTTTAGAAAGACAAATTGCTCTAATTCAATGTAAATTAAACCAATAGAGAACATTTTGTTTTGGAAACAATTGGTAAATGAAAGACTGCTGCTTGAATGACACAATCACAGCCAATCGGAACATATTTTATTTGTAATATACAGTTATGTGGAACCAATGAGAGGCCTGCTAGAAGTCAAATTCTACACAAGACCAGGTTTGCGCTGATGTTTATGTTTCCACCATTTGTCTCATAGAGATGCAAAGATCACAGATTTAGTGGGTGATGGAGAGGGCAATACTGGTCCAGTCTCCTTGGTCTGTGGGTCCAATCAAAAGCCAAATGTCTCAAACACAGCCACAGTGGAAATTCCTGGTGGGGAAGCTGGTACATGTACACACAGTCTCTCACTCTGTTTCTTTGAATCTGTCTCTTTTTGTCTGTATTGGCCCATTCACACAGTGATTCCGGAAAATGCACTGATAATTTGTCACAGGATTTGTCCCTGGATCATTAGATTTTTGGTTAATTTACACTGCCAGTGATTTTTCTGGAATCTGTGTGCATGTTCACACACATCCTATAAAGATGCTAGACATTGGGATGTGACGTGTATCGTCTCTACAGTGTCTTAAGTTTGCTTAATCTCGCTCTCGCTCTCTCGATCTCAGCTTCAGTGCCATCACTACGACACAACCCCTACGTCATTGATCCTGCCTTTTCTTCACACATACCCCTTTTCCACCAAGGCACTGCTAGAGCTAGATCGGAGCCAGAGCCTAGTTTCAAATCGGTTCTTTGTGTTTCCACACCCAAAGCCCCAGCTCCAAGCCAGGAAAAGTGGTTCTTAAGTAGCACCAAAACATTGCTGGGCTAGAAGTAAGAACCGATTACGTCAGGCGCTGGGGGCGGGGTCAACAAGACCAACACAAACTTGAGATCCGCCATTGCTGTAGTGATGGGACGTTCGGATCATTTTACTGACTCGGATCTTTGAATCTCGTTCAGCAAAATGACCGAAACTTTTTTCAAGTCATTTCAGCAGAATCTAATTAAAACGTTACATGCTACATTCTTCAACACATTTAGTACTTTTGGAATAAAAAATAAACTATAAGCTAATGCAGCCATGGCCAAACTTTGAGAAATAATATTAATTAATTGCTTAAATTGCTTCAGTCTATGAATGCAGTCTGTTAGTTCACCTTACCTCCCGATCCAAATCGTGCTTTCCTTTGTCACTTCACATTTAAACACGTCTGTTCCCTGGAAAGTTTAGTTCACCTCTCGGGTATGAGCCGTTATTTTCCGTCATCATGTCTGATCTGGGTCGTGACAGCCTCATGTAATGCATGCGTCCGGAAACAGAATTGATTAGTTCACCAGTCTCGAGTCTTCTGGTTTGAGTCATTCGTTCATCAAGTCCCAGACCCATATGCAATATGCAGTCACCAGAAACAGAAAAGATTAGTTCATCTCCCGAGTCTTCTCGTTCAAGTCGTTCGTTCTTTTTTCACGTGACCACTTTCCTGTTCAGTGTCTCGCAACATATACAATATTACAGTCGTATTATTGACTGCATGTTGTAATATATTTATTATTATAAAATCATCAGAAGATATGTGCAATAAACATTTGTTATGCATATCCTGAACAACCCAATGTGTCCAGGCTTCATAGGAAAATCAATTAAACTAGCTAAAAAAAACTGAACTAAACAAACATAATAAAAACCTCACTTGTTTGTAAGGAATTGTGAATTAACCATAGACTGTAAAGGAATTAACTAAGTTCTGTATCCAACACGGATGTCACGTGACAAAAAACGAGACTCGAGAGATGAGCTGTTTCTGCATTCAGCCTATGGGGACTTCAACGAACGATTTGAACGAGAAGACTCGAGAGATGAACTAATCTTTTCTGTTTCCGGTGACTGCATAACCTTGCCTATGGGCTGGGACTTGATGAACGAATGACTCAAGACTGGTGAACTAATCAATTCTGTTTCCTGTACAGAACATATGGGTTGTTGTGCATGCACAGTCAACACAAAATGAACGAATTGCTCTCTGAGACAACCCGTTGTTCTCGAGTCATATTAAAGTTTCGTTCAAAATGAACGACACATTACTACATTGTTCAAATAGCAGCTAATAGAGCTAACAGCTGCAGCTCGTTTGTAATCTCCGTCTATACAAATTACGGGAACTGCATGAATGCGTTGGATTCGCTGTGTTTTGATGCCGATGTAGGATCGTAAAGCCATGTGAATCAATAGTAACGCAACGTTTGCATTGTTGATGGATGGCTTGTTCGCAGCGGTGCTGTGCCGAGACCGATCGCCGTATGACAACGAGTCCAGCGAGAGCACACGACTGCTTATGCTTTTGATTCACTCATGCCGTTTTTTTTATATCATATGTGGATCGTCTGCGCAGCACCGATGCATCTCGAACAAGCCTGGTGTGTTTGTGTTTCCCGCTGCCCAGGGTTGCCAGGTTTTCACAACAAAACCCGCCAAACAAGCCCAATCGCGTTTCAGGGGGGCTTCCCCGGTAAAAAAAAATCACATTTGGGGGTAAAATGTGTTTTTTTTGGCATGGTTGCCTACTAAATTTCGCATTCCCGGGGCTAAATATCACAACTGGGGTCGCTTCAACCCGCGGACATGATAAACAGCCCGCGGCAGCAGTGTTGAAGTAGCCCAATTCCGCGGGAAAAGAAAGATGAGACGTATACAGTGACGTAAGACCTGGCTCTGTTGTGGCTCTCTAGCCTGTGGAAAAGCAAACGGTTCAGTTGAACCAATTATGAACTGGGACTAGCTCTGGCTCCGATCTAGCTCTAGACTGCCTTGGTGGAAAAGGGGTAACAGGGCACGTTTCAGGACTGATCCCGGCAGTGTTACTAGGTCCCCATCCTGGGATCAATCCTGGGGCGTGTTTGCGTTCACATAGAAGGCACTCCCACAATTCTTTGGCAATTTTCTGGGATCAACGTTCTGTGTGAAAGGGGCTTATGTCTGTCTCACTTTGTGTCTCTCTCTGTCAGGATTCATTGTGGGTAACGGGCCATCTGCTGACTGGTTTCTGCCATTTGTAACAGCAGCTGATGCCAAAGTGCTGGAGCATTCTGGGAAATTACAGTTGCTACTGGAGATTTTATGCTGGGCAGAGGAATTACAAGACAAAGTGTGAGAAACATGTACTTGAATAGAAGTAGCACTTGTTATAAGCTTTGTTTTGGTTCATATTTATATTTGGTTAAGTGAAAGAAATTAATACTTTTAATGCGCAAGAATGCTTAACATTGACCAAAAGTGACAGTAAAGACTGTTATAAATGCTTTTTATTTCAAATAAATCAAAGAATCCTGAAAAACATATCACAGTTTCCATAAAACTGTTTTCAACATTGATAAATAAGAAAGGTTTCTTGAGCATCAAATCAGCATATTAGAATGATTTCTGAAGGATCATGTGACACTGAGGACTGGAGTAATGATGCTGAAAATTCAGCTTTGCATCACAGAAATAAATTGCATGTTAAAATATATTAAAATAGGAAACAGTTACGTTAAATTGTAGTAATTCACAATATTACTGTTTTTACTGTATCGTTACACTTTTAAACACTATTGTCGATTAAAAGATTGTGTGCTAAATGTTAAGAGTGACACTTTAAGTTTGACACATGAATGAATGCTGTTTTCTTTTGTTCAGGTTGGTGTTCAGTCAATCTCTGATATCACTGGACCTTATTGAGAGTTTCCTCTCATATGCAGATGAGACCAGCGGGAAGGAATGTTGTCCATACAAAGGTAAACCCACAGTTTATACAAGGGATTGTTACTGTTAGAACTGTCATTTGTTAATTTGTTTTTGTGTGTATTGTCAGGAAAGAAATCGTGGGTAAGAAATAAAGATTATTATCGTTTGGACGGCAACACAAGTGCTTGTGCCCGCAAGAGATGGGCTCAAGAGTTTAACAACACTAAAAACATAAGGTACTGCACACAAAATGTTTATAAACATGACATTTAACTCTTATGGATTTCTTGTCCTGACTCTTGGTGTTTCCTCTTTGTTAGAGGGAGGTTGTTTCTGATATCCACTCGTGCGGGGTCTCTGGGAATCAATCTGGTTGCTGCAAACCGAGTTGTGGTTTTTGATGCTTGCTGGAATCCATCATATGACATCCAGAGCATCTTCAGAGTCTATCGCTTTGGGCAGAAAAAAACTGTAGCTGTGTACCGTTTTCTGGCTCAGGTATACACATAATATCAAACCTTTTTGGGAGAACTTGTGTGTGTGTGTGTGTGAGAAATATATATAAATATATATATATATATTTGTGAGGACTGTCTTGGTTTTATTTATTTATTATTTAATATAAAATATTGTAATGTATAATATAGTTTACATATATATTATATTTGTATTATTTATTTTATAATTTATACAGTACCTGTCAAATGTTCGGAAACATTACAATGTGTCAAAAATACAGTGAAAAAAGTAATATTGTGAAATATTACAATTTAAAATAATTGTATTTCATTTTAATTAATTTAAATTTAATTTATTTAAATGATGACCGCTGACTTTTCAGCAACATTTATTATTATTATTATTATTATTATTATTATCAATGTTGAAAAGGGAGAACTGTTGTGCAGCTTAACATTTTTGTGGAAACGGTATCATTCAAACATTTGTGGTAAGATTAAAAAAGGAGAGAAAAATTTATACTTTGATTCATCAAAGATGCATTCAATTAAGTGACAGTGGTATATTGTTACAAAATATTTCTATTTAATAAATGCTTTTATAAATGCAAATAAATGCTGTTCATTGAACTCTATTCATCAAAGGATCCTGAAAAAAATATCACAGTTTCCAGAAAAAAATTAAGCAGCAACTGTTTTCAACATTGATAAGGAATGTTTCGAATTGTAGCCTCTTTTTCCTATTTATAGTGGAGGAGATGAGTGGTACCTGGTGGGGTCTTCTGCTGTTGTAGCCCATCCGCCTCAAGGTTGTGCGTGTTGTTGCTTCACAAATGCATACCTCGGTTGTAACGAGTGGTTATTTCAGTCAAAGTTGCTCTTCTATCAGCTTGAATCAGTCGACCCATTCTCCTCTGACCTCTAGCATCAACAAGGCATTTTGGCCCACAAGACTGCCGCATACTGGATGTTTTTCCCTTTTCACACCATTCTTTGTAAACCCTAGAAATGGTTGTGTGTGAAAATCCCAGTAACTGAGCAGATTGTGAAATACTCAGACCGGCCCGTCTGGCACCAACAACCATGCCACGCTTAGAATTGCTTAAATCACCTTTCTTTCCCATTCTGACATTCAGTTTGGAGCTCAGGAGATTGTCTTGACCAGGACCACACCTTGCATTGAATGCATTGAAGCAACTGCCATGTGATTGGTTGATTAGATAATTGCATTAATGAGAAATTGAACAGGTGTTCCTAATAATCCTTTAGGTGAGTGTATATTCAAATAACATTGACCAAAAGTGACAGTAAAGACTGTTATAAATGCTTTTTATTTCAAATGTATATTCAAATAGAAAACAGTTATTTGAATTAGTAATATTTAGCAATATTACTGTTTTTACTGTGTTTTTACTCAAATAAATGCAGCCTTGGTCATCATAAGAGACTTCTTTCAAAAACAAAAAATATTGTAATGTCTGAACATTTGAAAGGTACTATATTTTATATAGTTTTAATATATATATACTGTTTGTAACATCAAATGCTTTCATTTTTAATGTGTTTTGTGTGTGTAGGGGACGATGGAACAGAACATTTATGAGCGGCAGGTTGCTAAGCAGTCTCTGTCTTCCCGTGTTCTGGACCAGCAGCAGATTCAGAGACACTTCACACACAGTCAGCTGAATGAACTGTATCACTTCCAGCCAGACCTCCGGCCCAGTAAACACACAGAAATGCCTGCGGTAAACACTGATGCATAGACCCTGCTGTTGTACACACAGATAATAATTATGACCACAACAAGGTTTTGTGTTCATTTTGTCTATCAGGATGAGGTGTTGGTCCGGTTGCTGCAGAGCTGTGAGCAGCTCATAGTAAGTTATCATGAACACAACTCATTGTTAGACCACCGGCAGGAAGAGGAGCTGAGTGAGGAAGAGCGCAGAGCAGCCTGGGATGAATACCGTGCAGAAAAGAAGGTACATATTGTAATAAGTCAGTGGTTCTCAAGACGTAGTACAGAGCGCCCCCAGGTGGTATACATCGTAGCCCTGGTAATTTTCACTTTTATGTGAAAATCATAATTGTCTGTATGCATCATGTTGATGCATATCACACTAGCCCTCATTCTGCACGTGTCACAGTTGTACAACAGCTCATTAATGATTGGTCCCTTTCAGGCCGCTGTACAGATCTCCAATGAAGCTGCCTCCAGACAAGCCAATCGGGACCTACTGGTACAGTTTCTTCTCTAACCTTTAAGGATTCTTTATTTGTGTGTGTATTAAACAGAAACTCTGCTGCTGTAGACTGCAGTGCTAAGAATGTGTCTTTCTCTCCTCAGCTCACTCATACTCTGCAGGCTGTGGCTTTGCGAAATTTAGGCAATACGACCAAGAACACTCCTCCAACTTCACTTCCTGTCAGTCAAGGCAATGCCCAACATTCTGCTGCTTTGGATGTGAACTCCAGCATCACCTTTCCGCTGAAGCAACCCAAAGTGGTTTACTCTGTTTCAAAAGCAAATACATAGCCTGAAATAGACTTGGTATAAAAAAAAAAGGTCCAAGACCTTCTGCTTTTCGAACTACCTCAAAACCAGTACGAGTATGCAGAAAAGTGTCCGGCACATGAAATATGTATGTTATTTTTTAAAATCTTGTTTGGCCCAACCAGGCATTGTTAGGCGGAGTTTGTGTGAATATGTCCTTTTGGACACAATGAGGTTCTGAAGACAAAAAGACTGTTGCCAGTGTCTTTGCTAACACCTTTTATGTTTAAATATTAGAATAATTTAGTTTACAAAAAGACTTCAAAAGTCCAAAGCTCAATCTGTTATGACGTGAGCATTGTTCTCTGTTCGACTGCTTTTTAAGATGAAAAGAAATAAAGGAAGAAGAAAAAAACACTTGCTTGCTGTGTCCTGTGGAGGCACTGTTTCTCGTATTACTGTGCCTCATACTATGGACTGGATGCTTCAGTCACAGTGATAGGGAGTCTCGCGCTTATCTCGACGGACACCGTGATGCTTCTCCCCGCGTGCCTCCGCCGCTGCGCGCGGCTTCTCTACTGGATCCCCGTCACGGTCATTATCGTGGTTGTGATGTGGTCATACTACGCCTATGTCGTGCACTTTTGTTGGAGTGAGTAATACTTTTGCAAAATCATTAAAGTTAATTTAATGACGCAGATTTCGTGGGATTAAAAGGTCATACGGGATATTTAAAATGTAGGAGAGACCGAACTTGATGTAACATTTTATTTCAGCGTCTGTAACTGTATTTTTTTATGTTTTCAACGTTAATGATGCTCCTATATTTGACTGCTACTGATTAAAATAGTTCTGAAATCCACAAGTAGCCTATCACTTATCTGTGTAATTCAGTTACAACTCCATTGCTGAGGTGGGTTTTTTACAGTCTTGTACAGAATATGATTTAAATGTTCTAAGTTAGTTATTATTCCAACAACTATCACCACCCTAACCCATAATTTATGTTAACGAATAGAAAACATTTGAATTCAAAACGGCAAATAAAATTGCAATTAGTTTGGAAACAAAATCAGATATACTTAGCTATAACAAAAAACAATATATTGTGTGTATTAGTCAGACAACTGACAAATGAAGCCTGTGAATGTGTACTATTTTTGTGCAGTCTTTGTGGGTCTAGTAGAAGTTCATTGGTGGTCATGTATTGTAGTGATTTCAGCCCTGTAGCTCATGTCATATTGGTTAAATTGAGGCTGTTGCACTGAAAAGTCATTGAGCACCAGTTATAAATCTAAATATTTAAAACGCTGTTCGTTATTGAATATATGACATCAGATATTATAAATGACTCTTGTTCATATTTGTGTGGCAGTCCTGCTTACCTGTGCAACTCAGAGAGGTATGAAATCTTTGTTGTTATAAATATTTATTGTGTGAAAATATGCAATTCTAATTTGCGTTTACTTTATTTTGATTGATAATTGGGTATGCACTTATTTTCTCAGTGGTGTTCCTTTGCCTGTTCCATGTTTGTTTTGGGATGTTCTTATGGTCATTTTGGAAAGCAGTGTCTACTCCACCGTCCTCTCCTTCTGTGGAGGTACAGTAGCTTCATAAATTGATAGTTCTTTACAAAAACAAAACAAAAAGTAGTTCCCCCACTGGACATTCTGGAGAAAGAAAGCCTATAGCTTTTGGATATGGTACAATCATAAAGGCATGTTTTTTTTTGTACACATCATAGAAAAAACTGACTTTTTGATGATATATAAGTATGATAGTACAATAGTACCTTATACAATAGACATTGACAGGGAGATTTTATATATATATATATATATATCAGATATGGCTACATTGCATATATTACAGTGTGATTGTTCATTTGATAGAGCACCCGGTGAGATGTAAGTAGCAAAATGTCCGACTACTGTTTTACTATAGAAAGTAGCAAAATGTTTAATATCTGACTACTGTTTTACTATAGAAATGTTAAATTGCCAACAGTAAAATTCAGTGATGCAAACTACTAGACTTTGATTCATGCACTTCATAATAAATGTGACAAGACTAGAAACATAGTGAAGGGAATGAGTATAATAAATATTTAAAAATATACATTTTATTTGCAAATAATTCAAATAAATAATTTAATTATTTAAGGCCCCCCAAAATTGGTTTAGTCTCCCCCAAATGTTTAAGACATGGTTATAGCCTTCCATCAGTGTACCATAGTATAACAGCAGTACGTTTTTGCAAGAGGAATTTCTGCTGGCTTCACCCCCACAGTTAGAAGAGATAAGTAGACTTGGGCTCTTACGGGGGTCAGCCCATCCACTTTCAAGTTATTCAAGTCAGGCATGTCATATGTGACAAATGAGTGTAAAAGAAACCCCTCTCCCTCTCAGAGTGCCGCCATCTAATTTACTAATTGTATGTGTTTGTGTGTGTGTGTGTGGGTGTCTGTGTTCAGTTTCAGCTCTCCTCTTCAGACTCGCTGCTCTATGAACGGGAACGTGGCGGTATAGAGAAGAGTCAGATTCTCCTGGAAATCTCCCAGAAGCTTCCAGTTCATACACGTACAGCAACCGGAGGTCAGGAAACTTGTCAGTGCTATCACGAATAAACATGACAATGTAAAGTATAAATAAAATCTACAAACTACACTGAACTGACTCCAAATGTAACTCGATTCACACTGTACCTGTAAACATTAACCTGCTTCATCAACACCATGTAATTGAGGGAAGACACTGAACTCTAGATTACTCCAGAGACACTGAATCTGCAATTAGTGCATTTTGAATGGCCTTTAGTGAAAAGCATCTGCATCATGTTAGAAGGTTCCCTGCTTCAGTGGTTCCTGCACTGCTTTGTAACAGAGGGGAATCTGTAATGCATGTACTGAATACTCAAAATTTATTATATTCTAGGTCTGTGTCTTGAGTTTGCAGTCTGATTCCCAAACAAATGACTCTTATGAGCTTATTGTTTTATCGAATATTTCAAAAAAGAAAAGTTGCCATTTTAATCAATATCAAACACTGCCTTACTTTTGAGCATTAGCAGAGAGAGAATTCTCCCATATGGACAAAATGGAGATTAAAACCAGAGGCGAACAGTGGTGAAGTATTTTTAAATTCTTCTCAAGTACATATTTCTTTATATACTTTATCATGTACTTTTTTCTTTGGAAAACTTTTACTTCACTTCATTCCAAAACATCATGTACTTTTTACTGCACTACATTTAATAAATAAAAGGGTGTCGTTTTATTACTTTAATACTTAATTACATTAAAAATGTAGTACTTTATTTATTTTACTCAAGTAAAACTTTGAATTACTTTTACTTGAGTAAAAGTATACAGTACTACATTTTTAATGTAAATAAGTATTAAATGAGATTCAATATGAAACACAGTGCAGTATAAATGACAATATTATGTTTTGGAATGTTGTGAAGTAAAACTTTTCCAAAGAAGAGCACTGAAAAAATACATATACTTGGAAAGTAAAAATACTTCAATACTGTCCGCCTCCGGAGCCAAATGAATTGGAAATTTGGAATCTGATCGTATCAATACTCAGCCCCACAACAAACCACAATTTTGCTGAAAATCTATGAACAATAATGATGCCAAATACACTGTCTTGTAACAGAACACAACATTTCATACAAATTCTTACTAACATCTACTTGTGTGTTGCTCTAAACACATTCATACTGGTTTGGTGCAATGTATGGATAAGAAAATGATGACGGAATAGTCTTCTTTTTAATTTTTTACTTTAATACAAAAGTAAACAACTTGCAAGTGATCAATTCAATAACACCAATGTGTCAACAACAAACAAAACCAATAAACAAAAAATGAGAATAATAAAATAATTCCAGCTTACTTACCAGCCCCTATCATATATGGTAACACTTTAGTTTAGGGTCCAATTCTCACTTTTTAACAAGTTGCTAATTAGCATGCATTTAATAGGATATTGGCTGTTTATTAGTAATTTTAAAGTCTTATTCTGCATGACCACATCCCTTAAAGGGATAGTTCACCCAAAAATGAAAATTATCCCATAATTTACTCACCGTCAAGCCATCCCAGGTGTATATGACATTCTTCTTTCAGATGTATACAATCGGAGTTATATTTAAAAAAAATGTCCTGGCTAATCCTAGCATTATAATGGCAGCCCAAAATTTGAAGCCCAAAAAAGTGCATCCATCCATTATAAAAGTAATCCACACGGCTCCGGGGGGTTAATAAAGACCTTCTGAAGCTAAACAATATCCATATTTAAAACTTTATAAAGTAAGATATCTAGCTTCCGACGCGCCACCTTCCATATTCAACTTACGAAAAAAGTGTAACGTCTCTCACAGTTCAAAACCCTTGCGCATTGTTACGCCACTTATGCTTTTTCCGTAAATTGAAGGCGGTATTTAATATAACTGGTTGTATTCGCCTGAAAGAAGAAAGTCATATACACCTAGGATGACTTGAGGGTGAGTAAATCATGGGGTAATTTTCCTTTTTGGGTGAACTATCCCTTTAATCCTACCCAAAACTTAACAACTGCCTTACTAACCATTAATAAGCAATTGCTTTTGATTGAAGTCTGAATTCTCCAAGATTTTTGTTAAGTAATCTAAAATGATCTTCTATTATAAGATATACAACATGAATTAAACCATACATAACAGTCTCTTATCAAAGAAAGAAATTCCATTTACCCAAACGTTGGAGAAAATGTTATTTATTTATTTGGTTGTTTGTGTGTGTGTGTGTGTGTTCATCTCAGCTATCAGGTTCTGTCATCACTGCCAATTGATAAAACCAGATCGCTGCCATCACTGTTCTGTCTGCCAAATGTAAGAATTGTTCTCTCTCTCGCTCTCCATTTCTGTGTGCGTATCAGTGCATCTCCCACTCATCTACGCACTCTTCCCTTAATGAAAGGGAGAGACGTTGAAATGCGATCTGTGTGCGAGTGTGTGTGTGTGTGATAATTACAGGATGTTGTTGTAGCGCTTGGTCACATTTATTTGAGTGGACACAGTGAATCTTCTCAAATGAGTTTCGCTCCATGTCAATATCAGGTTCCCTGCCTTTGATTAAAGTCCAGGTCCTGAGTGTGAGAGAGAGAGTGAGAGCAATGGAGAAAAAGAATGACTGTGTTTGTGGAGATTTTGAATGTGTGTGTGTCTGATTACACTAGGGTTTTTATTATTATTTAATGAGAATAGTTCCTGTGGCCTGTGCGCTTCACTCCTGCTCCTGTCTCTATCTTTTTTTTGTAGGTGTGTACTGAAGATGGATCATCATTGCCCCTGGTTTGTAAACTAAATTAAAATTGATCCCATTTACTTTCTTAATGCACATTTATGTTTATTGTGAATGATTTATTGGTGTATTTTATTCTAAAGAATAAAGAATCTTTGTAGTCTATTGCTTAGTAATGGTTAATCAAAGGTTAGTAACTTACTCTTCCTGTAAACATCTTTTATTTTCTATTGTTGCTTAGTAGCTATTTGGCTTCAATAGCCTGCAAAAACTTAGATATTAATTTAACTTGCATTCAGGACGTAAAATGGCTGGACTTAAACTCTTAACATGTTACATGTTTAAATGAATAATATTGCCTTTTAAAAAAAGTGACACCTATTCTCCTCTTCCATGTATGTTGTGTGTTGTTGTGAGCATGTTCAGGCTGAATAACTGTATTGGGTTCTCCAACTATAAGTTCTTCATGCTCTTCCTCCTCTACTCACTCCTGTACTGCCTCTTCATCGTCGCAACAGTTACGCCGACCTTCATCCAACTGTGGCTGGTGGGTGACCCTTGTGCCTTTTGCATTGCATATTTTTTTTAGCAGGTTTTACATGCACTTTGAGTGGTAGAGACTAGCATCAGATATTTGAAATATACTTTATTTGAATATTAATTTTCATAAAACTATGTTTAACTAACAAAAGTATTTCCAGTGTTTTCACTGACCAAATGAATTGTATTTTGTAAAGATAAGGCATTTTGATTTTGATGGCTGCTACACTCCAAAAAAAATTGGGACAGATAAAAAAATAAAAGTGAAAATCTTATAGAATATCAGAGTTGAACTGTTTTGAAACAACCCACAATAAGCAGGTGAATTGCTGAGAGTATCTTGATTGAGTGTAAACAGAGCATCTCAGTCTTTGCTAGCAAAGATGGGTCATGGCTCATCACTTTATGCCAAATACCATGAGAGAATTGTCAAATAGTTAAAAAAAATCGCATTTCTCGTTGCAAGATAATAATAATAATAATAATAATAATAACTTTATTTTATATAGCGCCTTTAAAGGCAACTTCTCAAAGCGCTGTACATAAGAACATAAAAACCACAACAGAATATAACAATATGTGCATATATATATATACACATATATACATATACATACATGCACACATACACATACATGTACATACACATACATACAAAAACACACACACATATATATGAAAATAAATAGTACAAAAAGAAAATATAATACAACTAAAAACAACTTAAAATAAAACTACACAAACGCTTCCCTAAACAAGTATGTTTTTAAGCTGGATTTAAAAATGTGCAAGGAATTTGCATTTCGTAACTCTACAGGCAAGGAATTCCAGAGTTTAGGCGCAAGATTTGAAAAAGCCCCATCTCCCATAGATTTTAGGCGAGTTACAGGGACCGATAAAAGACCTGCATTGATGGATCTAAGATTTCGAACTGGGGTGTATGGTGTCAAAAGGTCAGTCAAATATTGTGGTGCCAAATTGTTTAGTGCTTTGTAGGTCAGAAATAATACTTTAAAATCAATACGGAATTTAACTGGCAGCCAGTGCAGTGATTTAAGAATAGGTGTAATATGCTCTCTTACACTAGCTACAGTTAAGATGCGTGCAGCGGAATTTTGTACCAACTGTAATTTGTTGAGATTTGTCTTTGAAATTCCAGCCAGCAAGGAGTTACAATAATATTAGATGGCAAAGAATTTGGGTCTTTCACAATATACATAATACTTTGAAAAAATTCAGGGAATCCAGAGAAATCTCAGGCCGTGTAGGGCAAGGCAGGAAACCTCTGTTGAATGTGCGTGACCTTTGAGCCCTCAGATGGCATTGCATGAGAAACTCTATTAAATAATTTAACTATAATTAATTAATAATTAATTTGTTACATTTATATAGCGCTTTTCTGGGTACTCAAAGCACTTTACATGTAGAAAGGGGGAATCTCCTTAACCACCACCAATGTGCAGCATCCACCTGGATGACGCGACGGCAGCCATATTGCGCCAGAACGCTCACCACACACCAGCTGATTGGTGGAGAGCAGACAGGGTGATGAAACCAATCAGTATATGCGGATGATTAGGAGGCCAGGATGCTGGGGTTACACCCCTACTCTTTTTTTGAAGGGCATCCTGGGATATTTAATGACCACAGAGAGTCAGGACCTCGGTTTAACGTCTCATCCAAAGGACGGTGCTTTTTTGACAGTATAGTGTCCCCATCACTGTACTGGGGCGTTAGGACCCACACAGACAACAGGGTGAGCACCCCCTGCTGGCCTCACTAACACCTCTTCCAGCAGCACACAAAAAAATTGTATTTTCATCAGCAAAGATGAATAAATTCTGTAAAAAATATATATATTTCTCAGTGTTAGTTTGTTAGCTTCTGCATACTAATATAAATATGGGGCCTTATTGTAAGGTATTACCAGTAATAATTGTATGAATAATTAAATACATTCTTAATCAATAATTCTTATTTCTGTTCACTCTCTCGCTCTCACTCTCGCTCTCAGGGCAAACTGTTTGATAGTTGTGTTAAACTGCATGTTTTGTTCCTGACACTGGTGTCGGCCATGTTTGCTGTTACCCTCTGTTTTTTGCTCTTCTTCCACATCTGGCTGCTTGCCAGCAACAAAACTACTCTTGGTAAAACCTGTTTTTCACATATGCACATTATTTATATAAGGTTTTGTAGGTGTCATAACATCTCTTGCTCTCTGTCTCTCAGAGTGGTTGTCAGTCCCCTTTTTTGCAGATGGACCAGGAAGTGAAGCATTTGATGTAGGTGTCTGGGCAAACTTCTTACAGGTGTTTGGAAAGAAAAAGATATACTGGCCATTCCCAGTGTTTAGCAGGTCAGTATTAAGCAGTAATCACCATATTTGGCAACCTTAAACAGCCTACAGATTATAATCAGTATATTTTGCAGAATAATTGTTTATTCTAATTAATAATAATAAAAAAAACTACTGTTCACAAGTTTCAGTAAGATATTTTTTTTTCTTTTACCATTCAGCAAGGATGCATTAAATTGATCAAAAGTGACAGTGAAGATTTACAGTGCAACAAAAGATTCCTATTTCAAATAAATGCTGTTTTTTAACTTTCTATTCATCAAAGAATCCTGAAAAAAATGCATCATAGTTTCTACAAAATATCAAGCAGCACAATTGTTTTGATGATAATAGGACTCTCTAGCAACAGGTTTCTTCAGTACTAAATCAGCATAATAGAATGATTTCGGAGTGTATACACATTTCAATCATGAAAACTCTCGGTGTGTGTATATATATGGCATTGATTCAACAAGGTGCTGAAAACATTCTTTAGAAATGTTGGCCCATATTGATAGGATAGCATCTTGCAGTTGATGGAGATTTGTGGGATGCACATCCAGGGCACGAAGCTCCAGTTCCCACTCCACAAAGATGCTCTATTGGGTTGAGATCTGGTGACTGTGGGGGCCATTTTAGTACAGTGAACTCATTGTCATGTTCAAGAAACCAATTTGAAATGATTCAAGCTTTGTGACATGGTGCATTATCCTGCTGGAAGTAGCCATCAGAGGATGGGTACATGGTGGTCATAAAGGGACGGACAGAAACAATGCTCAGGTAGGCCGTGGCATTTAAACGATGTCCAATTGGCACTAAGGGGCCTAAAGTGTGCCAAAAAAACATCCCCCACACCATTATACCACCACCACCAGCCTGCACAGTGGTAACAAGGCATGATGGATCCATGTTCTCATTCTGTTTACGCCAAATTCTGACTCTACAATCTGAATGTCTCAACAGAAATCGACTCATCAGACCAGGCAACATTTTTCCAGTCTTCAACTGTCCAATTTTGGTGAGCTCTTGCAAATTGTAGCCTCTTTTTCCTATTTGTAGTGGAGATGAGTGGTACCTGGTGGGGTCTTCTGCTGTTGTAGCCCATCCGCCTCAAGGTTGTGCGTGTTGTGGCTTCACAAATGCTTTGCTGCATACCTCGGTTGTAACGAGTGGTTATTTCAGTCAAAGTTGCTCTTCTATCAGCTTGAATCAGTCGGCCCATTCTCCTCTGACCTCTAGCATCAACAAGGCATTTTCGCCCACAGGACTGCCGCATACTGGATGTTTTTCCCTTTTCACACCATTCTTTGTAAACCCTAGAAATGGTTGTGCGTGAAAATCCCAGTAACTGAGCAGATTGTGAAATACTCAGACCGGCCCGTCTGGCACCAACAACCATGCCACGCTCAAAATTGCTTAAATCACCTTTCTTTCCCATTCTGACATTCAGTTTGGAGTTCAGGAGATTGTCTTGACCAGGACCACACCCCTAAATGCTGCATTGAAGTAACTGCCATGTGATGTATCTCTTCATCATGGCACGTTAAGGGTGAGATTATATTAGGCAGCAAGTGAACATTTTGTCCTCAAAGTTCGGCAAGCATAAGGATTTAAGCGAGTTTGCCAAGGGCCAAATTGTGATGGCTAGACGACATGGTCAAAGCATCTCCAAAACTTGGGGGGGTGTTCCCGGTCTGCAGTGTCTTTCAGTATCTATCAGAAGTGATCCAAGGAAGGAACAGTGGTGAACCGGCGACAGGGTCATGTGCGGCCAATGCTTATTGATGCATGTGAGGAGCGAAGACTGTCCTGTGTGGCCTGATCAAACAGACGAGCTACTGTAGCTCAAATTGCTCAAGAAGTTAATGCTGGTTCTGATAGAAAGGTGTCAGACATTTTGTCAGACACAGTGCATCACAGTTTGTTGCTGCATCCACCGCCTAAAGTGCCAACAGTGGGCACGTGACCATCAGAACTGAACCACGGAGCAATGGAAGAAGTTGGCCTGGACTGATGAATCACGTTTTCTTTTACATCACGTGGATGGCCGTGTGCGTCACTTACCTGGAGAACACTTAGCACCAGAATGCACTATGGGAAGAAGGCAAGCTGGCAGAGGCAGTGTTCTGCTGAGAAACCTTGGGTCCTGCCTTCCATGTGGATGTTACTTTGACATGTACCACCTACCTAGGCATTGTTGCAGACCATGTACACCCTTTCATGGAAACTGTATTCCCTGGTACCTGTGGTTTCTTTCATCAGGATAATTCGCCCTGCCACAAAGCAAAAATGGTTCAGGAATGGTTTGAGGAGCACAACAACGAGTTTGAGGTGTGGCCTTGGCCTCCAAATTCCCCAGATCTCAATCCAATCGAGCATCTGTGGGATGTGCTGAACAAACAAGTCCGATCCATGGAGGCCCCACCTCGCAACTTACAGGACTTAAAGGATCTGCTGCTATACCAGATACCATAGCACACCTTCAGGGGTCTAGTGGAGTCCATGCCTCAGCGGGTCAGGGGAGCGAAAGGGGAACCAACACAATATTAGGAAGGTGGTCCTAATGCTATGCCTGACCAGTGTATATATACAGTGTTGGCCAAAATTATTAGAACACTTGGCATATTTAAGAGCTTTCAGTTGTTTTTGTTGAATTGGCCATTACAATACCCATTAAACAAATTAAATGCCTATAAAGTCATGATTATGCTCTATAAACCAGGTAATTTTCCTTACAAAAAACAAGCTAGGCCTATTTCACTGTCAATGTCACACAATCAAGTTTCTTCACAGAAGAAGGCAAATTACTTGTGTAATCATTGTCAGGTGTGATTGTGGTTAAATTGATGGTAATGCAAGAGTCTTAGGGCACAACTGTGATTTCTTTTGAATGTACAAGGCCTATCTTGCTCATCAAGTGATTGGTAACATCAGGGTTTTGTCACTGAGGCCACACCACACATTGGTGTGAATTCAAAGCATCTAGAAGTAGCCTTGAAGCACGTGTTGCTCTTTGAACATGGATAAGGTGAAAGAAGGAGCTTACGAGTGAGCAATGGGTTCGAATAAAGGCCCTTTTTGATGCTGGCTGGAGTTACCGCCGCATAGCCAAGGACGTGAGATGCAGTCCAAGCACTGTAAAGTACACTTTAGACTGCCATGATGCCACCAATTCACACCAGAACCGAAAGGGGAGAGGTAGAAAAAAGAAACTTTCAGACAGACAAGTGAAGCATCTCATAATTCTCAGTCTTAAGGACAGAAGAAAAACCTCACGAGAACTGCGTGACAAGATCAATACCACAATGACTAATGGTGCAACAGTGTCTTCAAGAACTGTCGGAAACTGGGAAAAGGACTTAAAATAGAGTGAAACACCTGAAATTTGCAAGAGAACACAAGAAATGGACAAAGGAAGATTGGTATAAAGTGTTGTGGACTGACAATTCCAAGTGCAAATGAATGAATGAGGCCAGCAGATATTACCCTGTAGCCCAAGACTGGTTTCCCACTGAAGCTAAGCAGGGTTGAGCCTGGTCAGTACCTGGATGGGAGACCACCTGGGAAAACTAGGTTGCTGCTGGAAGAGGTGTTAGTGAGGCCAGCAGGGGGTGGTCACCCTGTGGTCTGTGTGGGTCCTAATGCCCCAGTATAGTGATGGGGACGCTATACTGTAACAAGCACCGTTCTTTGGATGAGACGTTAAACCGAGGTCCTGACTCTCTGTGGTCATTAAAAATCCCATGGCACTTCTCGTAAAAGAGTAGGGGTGTAACCCCGGTGTTCTGGCCAAATTCCCTCCATTGGCCCTTACCAATCATCCATTGAATTGGCTCTATCACCCTCCTTTCCACCAATAGCTGGTGTGTGGTGAGCGCACTGGCGCCGTTGTACTGTGGCTGCCGTTGCATCATCCACAGGGGCAGTTGTGGCCTAATGGTTAGAGAGTCGGACTTGTAACCTGAAGGTTGCGGGTTCGAGTCTCATGTCCGGCGGGAATTGTCGGTGGGGGGAGTGAATAACCATTGCTCTCCTCCACCCTCAATACCACGACTGAGGTGAGAACTGAACCCCCAACTGCTCCCTGGGCACCGCAGCAATATGGCTGCCTGGGTGTGTGTTCACTACTATGTGTGTGCACTGGGTTAAATGCAGATGGGTTACACTGGTGGTGGTTGAGGATATAACTTTGGGTGTACAGTAGTACATATGAAAGTGCTATATACTGTAAATGCCCCATTCGTTCAGTTTGTTGAAGAATGTATGTTCGATGGAGGGAGGGGGTAGTATTATGGTGTGGCTTTCAGCCTCAGGAACCTTAAAATAGAGTGAAACACCTGAAATTTGCAAGAGAACACAAGAAATGGACAAAGGAAGATTGGTATAAAGTGTTGTGGACTGACAATTCCAAGTGCAAATGAATGAATGAGGCCAGCAGATATCACCCTGTAGCCCAAGACTGGTTTCCCACTGAAGCTAAGCAGGGCTGAGCCTGGTCAGTACCTGGATGGGAGACCACCTGGGAAAACTAGGTTGCTGCTGGAAGAGGTGTTAGTGAGGCCAGCACGGGGTGGTCACCCTGTGGTCTGTGTGGGTCCTAATGCCCCAGTATAGTGATGGGGACGCTATACTGTAACAAGCACCGTTCTTTGGATGAGACGTTAAACCGAGGTCCTGACTCTCTGTGGTCATTAAAAATCCCATGGCACTTCTCGTAAAAGAGTAGGGGTGTAACCCCGGTGTTCTGGCCAAATTCCCTCCATTGGCCCTTACCAATCATCCATTGAATTGGCTCTATCACCCTCCTCTCCACCAATAGCTGGTGTGTGGTGAGCGCACTGGCGCCGTTGTACTGTGGCTGCCGTTGCATCATCCACAGGGCCTAATGGTTAGAGACTCGGACTTGTAACCCGAAGGATTCGATGGAGGGAGGGGGTAGTATTATGGTGTGCCTTTCAGCCTCAGGAACCGGTGACTTAGTGAAAATTGTTGGCATCATGGATAAGAGAGTATTTAATTACCACAACATTCTGGTGAGGCACGGAGTACCATATGGGAGTTGTCTTTTCAGGCCTGGATTTATTTTCCCAGAGGAAAATGACCCTAAACATTCTTCTAACTATTGCCTGAACTACCTGAGATGGAGGAAATCTGCTGGAACATTTAAAATGGTGGGCTGGCCCCCTCAAAGTCCGGACCTGAACCCCATCGAGCACATTTGGGGCGAGTTGGAAAATAAACTGGACAGATCTATTGTACATTCAAAGGAAAGCCTCAGTTTCAGAAGGCATGGGATAACATTAGTGTTGAAGTTCTCAGGCAATATATTGACACTGGGCCAGAGAGAGAAATATAATTGAAAGCAGATATTTTAAATTACAATAATATTTCACAATATTACTGTTTTTATTTTTGATCAAATATACAGCCGTGGTGAGCATAAGAGACGTTTAATTAAAATTGTAGCCATATTATTGCTTACTGTCTTTTATCACATTATAAAAGCAATAAGCCACTCAAGGCTGGTCTTATAGTGATGGTACCATAGTTAAGGAAGTTTTAGGTTTTGTTTTGCCTAAGTGATAAAATCACTGTAAGCACAGCCTTGGGATTGAAAAACTTTTCCTGATAATAACACAGATGCCACAGCTAATGTTTACCAACTGTTTCTTTTATGTTTATCAGTCAAGGGGATGGACATTCATTCCCCTTGAGATGGCAGATATCGTCTCGCAGTCCTTCAGTGATAAATGGAAATGGGCATTCTGTCATGGAAGGAATTGTGGGTAAGAAACATTTGATCTGAATCATATTTCAAAATTCGACAAATTGGCTAATCAATCTAAGCCCAGTTTGCCGGTTTAGAGAGAGTCGTCTAATTATGTGCTAGCACTGTAGTCAGAATGGTTTGGTAAATCTTTTATTTAGAGGGAGCCTGAATTTATCCCAGTTCTCACGCTGTCTCTGAAGGTGATCTCCTCTCTGCTTCTGTCATTAACTTAAGTGTGCGATCACAAAGAGTAGGATTACGAACACACATCCTCTAAAATTCCCCCACTAACTCTAAATAGCACTCTGATTATTATTATTTTTTTAATTCTCAGAAGTAACTGGCAGTTTAGGAGAGAAACGTAGGGAATCTTCTATTGTAATACAAAGTTTATCTTTTTTCATTTTATAATTTTAGAAAAAGGAAGTTCAGACTCCAAGTTTGTGTTGCCCTCTTGAGGCCAAGCCAAGGCTGCACAGCCTGATCAAATTGTGATTTGAGCCATTTGTCTGTATCATTCTTTTCTGCCATCAGTCTCACCTGAGGGGGTCTCTGTTACCGTAGCTGTGGATGACTAGCAGTAATGAAATAAGGTATGAGAAATGCTTGCTCTGCAGTGCCAAAGTGTTCCAATGAAACAAAATAAAATCCAAATAATAGAAACGTGTTTTTGTCTTTGTAGGTTAACGAAATGCGTTACGTGACATTGTCACAGTGAGGTGATTTTAGAAAGATCTCAATCACAGGTTAAGCTTACAGGAGTGGTGGACGGCCTTCAGGGAGACGAGGGGTGAGGGTGAACACCTGCTGGCATGCTCAGTTTTCACCTGGAGCATTTCCTAAGGGAGCGATCAGGTCTCCGAAACCTCTTTTACTGATCAGGGTGTGAGAGCGCTTTATCAGGTGTCCCTATAAAGTGATCATCTTTTCAATAAAATATTTTTGCGCTGAAATGTAGTGGTGTTTTTCTGTTGTATGATTGGATTTATGGTGACACTATTAAATAGTGTCTTACAGATTAATTTAATAACAGATTTTATGAAGAAGAAAAAAAGACAATATGTTTAATAAAAAATTTTTATTTGTAATTTTCTTTTTGCATCATTCTAGAATCTTCTGGAACACAGTTTGTTTTAATCCTGGTGGTATCATGGATAAGCACATGATTTTGAAAGATCACATTAAACATGGATAAATACATAATCAATAAAAATACAGAGGCCAGCCCTGATCAACCAATCTCACACTCACACAGACGCTTGCTGTGGGCTGGTCAGGCTTCAGCTGAATCCAAGTGAACTTGTGTGCAATTGGTGGCTTGTCAGTCTGTGCCGAAATACCTCTGGCCAAAATGTGTCGGAGCGACAGCATGAACTTCAGTTGTCAGTATAGTGATGTCAGGAAACTCCTGAACAATGGACCGTGCACCTGCACACAGCGTTATGGAGGTGCAGTATTTATTTATATATATATTTATAGAGAGAAATTAATACGTTTTTATTCTGCAAGGGTGCATTAAATTGCATAAAATTAAATCAAAAGTGACAGTAAAGACATTTACAATCTTACAAAAGATTTCTACTTCAAATCACTGATTCCTTTGAACTTTTAATTAATCAAAACATGTTTCCACAAATATATTAAGCAGCAAAACCATTTTCAACATTGATAATAAGAAATGTTTCTTGAGCACCAAATCAGCATATTATAAGGATTTCTGAAGGATCGTGTGAAACTAAAAATTGGAGTAACTTTGCCCAAAAGGAAAAATTACATTGTAAAATATATTAAAATACAAAACAGTTTTACTGTATTTTTGATCCAATAAATGCAGCCTTGGTGAGCGTGAAACATTTCAAGTTCATCCTACTGACTCAAAACCATTAAACGTTAGAGTATATAATTTATACATCAAAATATGAAATGACTGAGTGTATGTTTACACGACACCGTTTTCAACCGAAAACTGAAAACTTAATGCGTTTTGACTGGTGTTTTACACGACAACAGCATTTTTGGGCCTGAAAATGAAAGCTTTTGAAAACTGTTTTTTTTTTTTTTTTTAAATGATGCCATTAACATCTCCATGTAAATAATAAAAACGTGAATTTGTGAAAACGTAACATGCACATGTGTAGAACGTTTTCGCGGGGTGTTTCGTTACAAACTATTTGCCAACTACTGACCAGGGGCCCGTTTCAATAAGGAGGTTCAACCAACTCTGAGTTTAAACTTGAAGTTTTGGGTTTCAGAACAGCTGAATTGAGCTAGTTCAATCTGAGTAGACCGACTCAGAATTGAGATTCACCATGGCAACAGCACCTGAAAAAGACGTCTACATACTTCCGAGACAAACGCAAGTTTAATTCTTAGTTTAAGTTCGAAATTAGTTTAATTTTCATGGTATCCCACAGGCAAAAAAGAAGTATAAAAACATAATTCAATCAGGTAAAGCTTTACACATAAAAGGTTCATGGGTGTAGGCTACATAACTTTACAAACATTTGACATATCATTCAGTGTCTATTTCAATGTGCAGCAGCTTTTCCCACATAGTCTAATGTTCTTTTCACATAAATGTTCTCTGATTCATATTCATATTGGAAAGGCATTTACTTTTAATAAAAATTAATTAAATGTTCTAAAAGTGGAAAAAAAAGTGCCTAATGAAATGTTTAATAATAAAAGCATTTATTTGGTAGGGTTATGGGTAGGTGTAGAGAAGGCTTTTGTCCCATCCAAGGCAGCATCCATTTAATAATTTTATTAAAATAATGTATTATTGCATCCTGTTAATGAACAACAATACGGAGGTGCAAATAGTATGTATCTGTAAAAATAAAGCATTATTGCATGTAATTACTATTTACACATTGCAAAGAACTGCTACTTTTATATGGTGTAAATAGAATTTCACTATTTTCTCTTAGTGTGCTATTTCACTTAGTGTGAATATATATAATCGCTAAGAATTTTATTTTCACTTAGTGCAAATAAAATCTAGTTGCTATTTGCACTTAGTGTAATTAGCTGCCTTTTTAATTGGGGTAATGAAATTTACATTTGACTTCTACTCTAGCCAGCCAACAGCAAGAAGGCAGAGGCTCGCAAAACACCAGCACACAGAGGAGATAGAGGAAGAATATTTAAAGGAGTGATGAATTGAGAAATCAACTTTCCTTTGAGCCTTTGGTATATAAAAGTTAATCGTGATAAGAATATCCTGCAAGTTTCAGAGCTGAAAACGTCCTTGTTAGTCAACAAAAAGCTTTTATAGACACCAGGCCCAGAAAATGAGCTCACAATATGTCGACCATTGACGTAGTAGGACACAGAAGCACCGCCTCAAGCCCACCCACGACTCGTGGAGCTAAACGATGCGGAATCGTTTGTAAACAAGATAGAGGTCGAGACTGGATTTGCAGACATAGAGATTAAAACACAATGCTGTGCCTTCTATATTGGATCCGACAGGAACGGTGCAACACACACTTGTGAGCAGGGCTCTGAACCGGTTCAAGGAACGAAAACGAAAACCGGAAACGAACGAAATTTTAAGAGGAACAAAAACGGAAACGAAATCAAAATCAATTTGAATCGTTCTGAACAGAAACGTTAATTTGAAATGACCATTAACCGGTTAATAACGTTATTTTATCGTTCTCTTTAATATTTTAATTTGGCAGTGACCAATCATGAAATGAGTAGTACAGCATGTGACGTTGACGGATCAAGCGTGAGTGAAATGCCCGCGCACCATCGTCTATGAATCTACCGGTAACGCAAGTCAGTGTGAGCGCGCATTTTCATGCCTCAAGTACATTTCTTTCCCCGCTGAGGTCTACAATGAATGTGCAGGTATTGGAGGACATTCTTTTCGAACGTTTAAATAAGCAGTACGGACTTTAAGCTCAAATAGACTGATTTAGGATAGTTTATGGATTCCGTTTAAGCCTATCCAAGTAGGCTATAGCATCTATCAAACATTTTTCCTATAGTCTTTCAGATTGCCAATACAGGACAGGTCAATGTTTTCTATATAGACGGTTGATGCTTCGTATTAAATGGTATGTTATATTGCATTAAATGCAAGCTTTATTAGCTGACTGAATTTGATTATGTGATGCAAGAACGTGTTGCGCAGTGTTTGCTTTGAAATTAGCAGTTGACGGTGCATTAAAAGAGCAATGGTTATCCAGTTTATTTATTCTTTATTCATGCATTTTTTAAAACAAGTCGTGTTGAAAAAAAGTTATGTACAAAGAATGTTATCACTCTTCTGAAAATAATTCGGCATTAGATTTCGATAGCCACTTTCGATTGTCTAACGCTCCATTAAAACAGGTCCGCTGTTTATGCCTTGTAATTAATGCATGTATTTCTGGTTTTAAAAATGTTATTAAATAAATATTCAAGTTTAATTACCATGTGTTATATTATTAATAAGTGAAAATAAGTCTATTTATACATATTTGTTTAAAATTTATACATATTTGTTTAAAGTATAGGCTTAATTAAATAACGTTATTAACCGGTATTTTTTCATATCAAACCGTTTTCGGAACAGTAATGTTTATTGAGGAACACAAAAACCGAAACGCTATAATATCGATTCTGCTCGGAGTGAACCGATTGATATTTTTTTCCGTTTTTAAGCCCTGCTTGTGAGTAAAACATGTTTTTTTTTTTTATATATATATGTACTAGTATTGCATTGTTACAGATCTTTTGATATCTATTGATTGCATACCTTAGCACGCGGTCACAGGCTGGAGAAGGTGTTATTGGTTCATTCGTGATCAGACTCTGACTTGTAACGCCAGTAGTGAGATGGACTTTGTAACAACGTCTTTAGTACCTTTTATGGGTCTTGTGAGTGCAAATTACATTGCTGTCAATGGAGGCCTTTCTGAGCCATCGGATTTCAACTAAAATACCTTAATTTGTGTCCCGAAGATGACCAAAGGTTACGGGTGTCGAACAACATGAGGGTAAGTAATTAATGACAGAATTTTCCTTTTTGGGTAAAGGAGGAGACCGAAAAGAAACTCTGGGTTTACCAAAGAAAACCTGCTCCAGACCAGGTTAGGGTCACAGAGTAAGTTACCATGGTAACTGTGTGTGAGTATAAGTTAACTCTCTTTCAGAAACTGGCTTGACATACCTCCCATTCTGAAACCGAAAACCTTTTCTGTTTCCCTCATTTCAGGGTTAACATACTCAAAGCTTTCACTTAACCTCCTTTCAGAAACGGGCCCCTGTTATGCATAATACAGCCCTTTTAGTCATTTTTGCAGATCTGTGTGAATGGGGATTGTTTTGATAATGTTGTTGTCGGTTTTTAATATAGTGTTGTCATGTAAACATACCCAGAGTATCTTCCAAATATACAGCTAAGTTCAAATAGTTTCATAAATGTTCCTTATTCGTTTGTTACCAAGAAGGCTATTAACATGTACTAAGTAGATAAAATAGAGATTTTACTCATGATATGGATTTGCAAATGAGAATACAAATCAGGTCTTCACTGTTTACTCTGTGTCCGTGTCTTACCGTGTGGAGTGGAGAATAGACTCAGTAGTATGATATGTTTGGCCTGCAGGCCGTGTTCCTTCAGCACCCTCACCGCTTCTATCACAGTGTTGCCTGTACCTGAACACACACAACAATGAATTGTCTCTTTAAATGCCATATTTGACCATGTTTAAATCCAGATTTCCCCTCAAATCGGTGCAGAACATGCAACAATTGGAGTGGTTTGAATCATGGGCTAATTTTCATTTGAAAGTACTCACCCTCAAGCCATCACAGGTGTATATGACTTTCTTCTTTCTGATGAACACATTTGGAGTTATATTAATACAAATCCTGAAGCTTCCAAGCTTTATAATGGCAGTGTGGAGCAGCTTCCACCAGACCGCCTTCCGTATTCAACTTACACAGAAAGTGTAACGCCTCTCGCAGTCTTTATTAATCCCCCTGGAGTACGTTTAAGATGGATGGATGTGCTTTTTTGAGCTTCAAACTCTATGGACCCCGTCACTGTCATTATAAAGATGGAAGCATCAGGATATAACTCTGATTGTGTTCATCAGAAAGAATAGTCATATTCACCTAGGATGGCGTGAGGGTGAGTAAATCATGAGGTTGTTTTCATTTTTAATGTGAACTACTCCTTCAATGCCTTGTTATAGAGGTGAATCACTCACTGAGAATAGGGTACATGAGCAGAACTTTCCTTCTGCTGATGTCAGGAGGAAATTTTGCATAGTAAACTTTGGCCTTTTGTGTCTCCTCATCACTCTGGATCAGAATCTTCCCAATGCGGATTGACCTGCAGCAATCTCTTAGGCCTTGCTCCATGGCCTCACCTGCTCACAATAACATGTGTTTTGAAGTATAAAAGGCATGCACACTTTATATGGCTGTTTTTATTATTATTTAATCGTGGCTGTGTATGAATTTGTGTGAAAGAAAGAGACTCACCACTTCTCATGATGCTAACCCCACAGTTTCCCTTTTCAAACTTCACACCCTCATATTTATGACCTGCATAAGGAATATAGAACACAACTTAGAATTTGGACAAATTCAACAGCTGATAGCAGCAATGGCATGTTTGTATGCCAAAGGATTACAGTAGGTTTAATCACCATGGTAACAGGCTCACCTGTTGGTGTGGTTACAGTGCATTCACTGTATGGAAGCTGATTGAGACCCTCTTCCACCACTAATCTTATCTGAGAGCAAAACGACAAACAACCAGTCAGAATCAAATTGAAGGATTAGTAAACCAAACACAGAACAGTCGACCTACTAATTTTAAAATACAAAATAAAATAAAAAAGTTGATTATTTAATAATATAGTCAAATTAAAAAAAAAAAATCATGTAATGTGAAACGTAATCAACCAACCATGTTTTCACTTTGTGTTGATTGCAACATGCCGTGTGTGAACTGCCTTTACAAGGTCTTACGCTGCCATCACGTGCTCTCCGAATTAACGTAAATACGAGTTTCCTAGGTAAAAATGTGCAGCCAACCCAGCACTTCATCACAATCTCTCCATTCAGCCAGGATCATCAACCATAACTCCGTCCAGGACAGCCAGGAATCTTGGAGTTGTGATTGATGATCAGCTAAAATTCACTGACCATATTACTGCAACAACCCGGTCCTGCAGATTTGCGTTATACAACATTAGGAAGATTAGACCCTTCCTATCAGAGCATGCCACACAACTCCTGGTCCAAGCTCTTGTTCTCTCCAGACTGGACTACTGTAATGCTCTTCTAGCGGGCCTTCCGGCATACACTATCAAACCCTTGCAACTGATCCAGAATGCAGCAGCGAGGGTGGTCTTTAACGAGCCGAAGAGAGCACACGTCACGCCTCTCTTCATCAGTCTCCACTGGCTGCCAATAGCCGCTCGCATCAAATTCAAGACACTGGTACTCGCCTTCAAAGCAACCACTGGCTCTGCACCAATATACCTAAACTCGCTTGTGCAGACTTACACTCCCTCCAGGAGCTTACGTTCTGCCAGTGAACGACGCCTTGTGGTGCCATCCCAAAGAGGCATGAAATCACTCTCACGGACCTTTTCCTGGACCGCACCCACCCTGTGAAATGACCTGCCTATCTCAATTCGAGCAGCCGAGTCTGTAGCCATTTTCAAAAAACGGCTAAAGACACATCTTTTCCAGCAGCACCTGATCAATCAAGATTAGCACTTAACATTCTATTCATTTTCTGTCTGTCTGTCTATAAAAAAAAAAAAAAAACTTTCTGTCCTATGTGTTCTGTGCTAGATTAACTGAGACTTGTTACAGCACTTACGTACTGTTACATACTGTTGCCCTTGACTGTTCTAGCTGCTTCTATTGCTCTCATTTGTAAGTCGCTTTGGATAAAAGCGTCTGCTAAATGACTAAATGTAAATGTAAAAATTGCTCATGAACACCCTCACATTTTGAAACTTGAACGCAATGAGCTTGTAATCACGACTTCAGAAGTCGGAATGATCAAATTTCCGATAGCACGTGAAGGCAGCATTAACAGCTGGTTATAAACCGTCAGTAGGATACATTGACATTTAAACACAAGACCACCATTCTTTACCATTTTTGGTGACACTTACCAATCTATCAGCACAGAACACAAAATCACCTCTACTGGTAGTTCTGGGTGAGACAGAAGAAGAAATAGACTCTATATTAAGCAATATTTAATACATGACATACGTTCAGTTCATTCCATAGACATTTTAGATACATTCTGATAAGTTACTGGCTTATGTTCTTGTACACATGCAATGATATATAGATGCATATGATCCAGATCTGGCCTATGAGGACACGCAATGACAATGCACTCAATCCAAATCCGGTTAAAATGCGGACTCGAGACTCACTTGTCCCGAATGATAGTCTGAAGTTCTCGTATTTGGTCATTTAATGGCAAGAGTTTCAGCTGAGGTCCTATTTGTCCATGGATGTCGCTCATGGTTTGGTTTTCACACGGCTCCGTGTCATCTCGACAGGTTTCGGCAGCGGCAGCGCTGCTCCGGGCGAAGCGAACGTGCTTCGCGGCGTGTTCGGGGCTTTCACTGTTATTCAGCTGCTGATTATGGCACGGCATCTTTTCGATAAGATACGTTTCCATATGACTAAACCCACAAGAAGAAAACACTACACGAAACCACCTGGTCCACTTAAATGGTGGCTGTTCTGTTCCACGAACAATGTTTTCAGTAAAATACCTATCTCGCCATGTCTATAGCTAAGCGGAGGCGACGCATGATACATGACGCACGCTCCCGGGAACAACAACCTGACGTCATATCCCATGTTCACATGATTGGAGAGAAACCATGCCAATCTAAATTGCATTGACGTAAGGGGCGGGACACTGCGGCCCTCGTTCACGCAAAGACGATAGATGAGCAGTGAATTGCTTATGTGGTGTTTTTAATACATCATGGTTTAATAAGTGTAATTATAGGTTAAAAGATAAAAAATGCTACCATGAAAAAATTGTCTTACAAGGCAGCAAACATATGGTAGCCCACCTTTTCCAGTAAATATTCATGATGTATATCAAGCATACAAAAACAGACCAAATAAGTAGGCTACTTGTGTTGAGGGAGCGTTGTTGCAAGTTTTCTCATTTACACGAGAAATAAGATGATTTTTATTTTCAATATTTTCAAAAGTTTGGCTTTTAAATTCATTCGTTGATATTTATTGTATGTATTTGTTATTTTAACAAAACCACTTTCGTAAAGGAAGATTCTCACATTTCCCAGTACATTCAAATTCCTTAGCTGACATTCATTTATCGAATGTAACTGCATATTTAATACTACCAGTGTCAGAAACAAATGTAATTTTTATTTTCAACTTGATGAATTTTTCTAGATTTTTGCTTTCATATTTCCTCGCTGATAGGCCTATTTATTTATTTAAAGTAACAGAATTTTTAACACCAGTTTCTAAATGAAGATTATTTTTATTTTCAATTGATGGATTTTGCAAAATTTTGGCTTTAATATTTCCTCACTGGTATTTGTTTATTTAAACTAACTGCGTATGTAACACCAGCTTGTCTGTGGGAAATAAACTAAATCTGCAGAGACCCCTAGCTGGTGCTTGGAGCTTGTGAAGCATCAGTGCGCATGCGTGCGCCTCTGCACCTGTTCAGCAGTGCCGCGCGCTCCCGATTCCATAGCGCGCCGCCGTGCAAAATATGGGGGCGCGCTCTTTATGGCAGGTCTCAAAAGAGGGGGAGCAGCAGCGCACGAGCGCGCCGTCGTTGTCAGGGACGGACGGGGTACAGCTGGGAAAAATACATACACACGCACGCACACCCCCGTCTCCGTCACACACGCACATACGGCAAAAACAAAAGCGACTCTAAGGGAAGAGCGGAACGGGAGAGAGGGAGCATGCGGCGAGGAGCAGGGGCTGCTGCAGACCTTTGTTTGTTTCCTGGAAACCCTGGAGCGCGAGGGAATAAAATGGAGTGGTAGGGGCTCCGAGGCGCGAGAGGCGCGTCCACCTGCTGCTACCGGGGAGGCAGTCCGGGCTCGCGAGAGAGGGGAAACATGGTGAGACCACTGCGTTGAAGTGGGTAACATAAAAAAACAAAAAAAAATCAACAACATATGACAACATTCCACACGCCGAGCTATCAAACGGAGTCTCAAGAGCGGGCGGGACGTGCGGCCCGGGTGTAACGGGAGGTGAGTAGCCTATGTGAGCTGTGCGTGTTTATGTGCGTGATGCGGTGTGTGGGCCAGTGTGACGCGCGTCAAACGCTGCAATGGGGAGAAATGGTGGAGCGAGTGTCAGCTGTCATGATGCGTCCATATTGCACAGGTGTGTGAGTGAGGGAGAAGAGGAGGAGGAATGGCTCAGTGTCCTGCGAAAGCTATGAGTCGCAGGCCATCGTTTGAGGGGACAGGAAGCATTGGTGCTACGTGAGGCACACACACACACACACACACACACACACGCTCTCTCTCACCCTCTCTCTCTTTCTTACACACCATCCCCCCTAAGCCAAGGCCACAGCTACATACGCACTCGTTCACAGACAGCAATAACACGAACGATGACATGTGGTGATTTTCTTTATGTGCCGTTTTACGCATTTTCATTTCCCCCGCGTTTTGCTTGCGGTCGGTGCTCGCGGCTCAGCGCCTGCGACCGATGCGGCATTTGGCGATGGGAGATGCAGAATAGCAGAGCGCGTATCATAGCGCACCAGGCCTTCAATAATTAAGGGTGGACTCAAACCTGTTACGTCTCTCTGAATAATGTAAATTCTCTTGGTTATCCGAGATGTTGAAAGCGTGCTCATCTTTCAGGTTCTTGATATAATCATGTTTAGAGTATGGAGGACCTGTCGGTCACCGGATACCTGTCCTGAGAAGCTGTTATGGAAGTTTCTTTGATGCTGTCAAGCTGCACCGCACGCGCACGGCTATAACAGCGCTCTCTTGCACCGCCACAACCACCCAAATCAATAACCCAATCCATCAATCAATCAACAATCCACGAAACAATCAATCAGAATGGACGCATAGGTCTGTTTGTTTTCTACACAGAAGCCGGACCTGCAGTCAGTGTCTCGAGTTAAGTAGGCAGTCTGGTAATGCTTTCATTGACATAAATGGATGGATGGTTGATATTTTGGTGGCCTGTCTGACAGATTGACCAAGGACAGACTGCAGCAGATTTATTGATCTCTGAAAAAAGAGCAAAATCTCTCTCTCTCTCTCTCTCTCTCTCTCTCTCTCTCTCTCTCTCTCTCTCTCTCTCTCTCTCTCTCTCTCTCTCTCTCTCTCTCTCTCTCTCTCTCTCTCTCTCTCTCTCTCTCTCTCTCTCTCTCCTCTCTCTCTCTCTCTCTCTCTCTCTCTCTCTCTCTCTCTCTCTCTCTCTCTCTCTCTCTCTCTCTCTCTCTCTCTCTCTCTCTCTCTCTCTCTCTCTCTCTCTCTCTCATAATTCCGTTATGTCTCTTGGGTGGATGTTGAAGCTGAATAAATATTAATTTCGTTTTTAATAAAAGCAGTTTGCAGACAGTGCCTCTACCCTGTTCTCTGCCTCTGCCTGCAAAGCTGGCTATACTGTTCTCAGAACAGCCCTGGGCCTTTTCTCATACTGGCACTGGTTCGCATGGAGTAAATCCTAGATCATTATATACAGTAGCCATTTCCAAATCTGGAAAACAGTACATACTGAGGAATGTTTTGGTGTAAACATTGGAAATGGGTGTTATGGATTTATTCTGCCAACAAGCCTGTTGTCTAAACACTGATGGTATTCTGACGTCAGCCAGAGAACTTATACATGGTGTATATTTATATAACGCAAATGTATATAAATCTTGAAATAGTTAGGCCGTAAACATCATGGATTTCAAGGTATATACTTAAAAAAAGGCACCAAAAATGGTTCTTCGTCGTAATCATAGAGGAACCACTTTTGGTGCTATATAGCACCATATCTTAACATGTTCTGTATATGGTAGCGGTGCTATATAGCACCTTAGTTAGCGGTGCTATATAGCACCTTAGTCAAAGAACCGGTGAAGAACCTCTAAAGACCTGCTGAAGAACTACCTCTTGAACAATAAAACAGTTGTATGTATCACAATGATGAGATGGAATCAAATCTATACCTAAAAGAATTCAATTTTTTTTTTTTTTTTTTTAAATGACATTCATATTTGAAGTGTATATAGAAAAATAATGCAATTGGAGCAGCAAACCACTGATATGCACATAATGCCCACTCAACAGTTTCAGAACTCTTGTGCAATTCATAAATCTTCAATAGGTCAGTTCTGAATTCTTATGCAAATTTGATGTGGGAACACATCAAACAGTGTACTAGAGATCAGCATTTATCCCCAAAGCATATGCAGTGTTGCCATGTTTATTTATTTTAAAAAAAATAAAAAGCTGCATCTCTTTTTACTTGCACTAACACTATTCTGACACATGCACGCACAGCCTGAGGCAAGAGAGAGCACTCTTTCTTTTCTCTTTCTCTGCTGTTATAAAGCTCTTTCATTTCTTTCACATCCTCGAGAGTTGTACTTCACAGTGAAGGGCAATCAGAGGACAGAATGATGTAAAACAATACAACTTACTGTAATGCGTGAGAGTGAGAGACAGAAACTGAAAATGGGACACAAATCAAGGAGGTACTAGAGAGAAGGCTGCTTTGTAACTCATAGTTAGCATGATAAATAAATAAATTCTCTTTTAATTGTGGGAATAAACTGAATTTAAGTTTTGAACATTTAAATACTGATGTTTTTTTCTGGATCTTCAGCTAAAGTTCGCCTAAATGAACAACAGTCATTCTTCTTCATTTTAGCTGCTAATAAACTTAAAAGAATAGTTCACCCAAAAAAAATGTATGACTGTCTTTGATGGAACGCAAAATAAGTTTATGAGAAATTCCTATTTCTTTCCATTAATTGACTAAGAACTGATACCATTAATATGGTTTCTATGTTGTTGTTTTAAATGATCTTTTTCTCTTTTTTTCTGCATTTCACCTGCACTAAACTGGCCAATGTGTATTGCCATTATTCTTTCCTATGACAAATTGCTTGGGATTTGTAAGTAAACGAATACGCATAGATGTTAACACCTTACCAAAATACCAAAAACACTAATGGATTATCAGTCAAATTTAGAGTTCTGCAAAGTTTTTTTTAATGCTGACAGATTTTAAAGATTGCATGACTTACACTAAAGCCTTTACTGTGTGTGTGTGTGTCTTTGTGTTTCTACAGGCTGAACAGTGGTAATTATGTTAGTGAGAGAGAGATTCAGCTCAGATTGATGGATGTTCTACAGGAGTCTCGATTCTCAGGGGCAGATCATAGCCCCTGCCCAAGAGATGCTAGTGAAAATGGTAGGAGTTCCAACACGCATATAAAATGCAGCATTTTACGCATTTGTGTATTTGTTAATTATTTATTCTATATTAAATATTACATTTTAACTATTACTATATGCACCTAATTTAAAAATTACATTAGTTTCAATGTAATATGTAAAATTTGTCTTTATATCCATAGCATTTTTACAGATGTTTGTCAGGGAAAAACTTGCATTTCACTTTAAAGATCCTTGTCTCACCCTCTTTTTTTTATATTTTTTATTTTTATTTTTTTTAAAAAAAATTTAGAACCACATGACCCGTTGGCAGATGTGTCACATGATCTAAGGCGCTGTGATGACATCACTCCTGCAGTGCTTTCCCTGCCCTCTCTCTGTGGCCAGAGTCAGACCTCTGAAGGTCCTCTTAGCCCAGTTGACCTGCATGATGGGTCTGTCTCCAACACCACCTCTCTATCCTCTCTCTCTTCATTCTCCTCTCTTTCCTCCCTCTCATCTCTCTCTTCTGTGCCCTGTTCCAAACCTGTGACGCCCTGGTCTGTGCCGCAGACCTGTGACAGGTCATCCCTCTCTAACATGGACTCCAGGGGCGGAGATTGCCTTAGCTGTCTGATCCCCAAAAATCAGACAGAACCGGAATCCTGTGAATCCGTACTTGGCTTTGCCAGCATTAATTTGCAATGCCTTGGCCCCGCCCCCAGCGCAGGTCGCTATGGTGACCAGGTTCTATCTGACCAGCTGCTCAGCGGTCCCGCCCATCCAACTGTAACCAATGAGGGGGCTGAGGAAGGGAGGTCGATGCAGGAGAGTGAATCAGATGAGGATCCTGCTTCCAGGAGCATTTACGAAGGTCTTGGAGAAGAGGCGCAGGACTGGAGCTGTCTAGAGACACTCATCAGTGAAAGCCGAATGGAGCTGTTGGACTTATGCTCCCGCAGTGAACTTGCAGTCAATCTGTTCTGTGAAGAAGATGTGGAGAATTACATGTTTCAAGAGGAAGAGACCGCACTCAGTACTGATGTCTGCTCGCTCAAGATACGCTACGAGTCCTATCAGGATGGAGTACAGGAGAGAAGTGAGTCTGCCCTACAGGATGAATCTCAGCTAGGATTCTTTCCCAGTTTACCTTGCAGTAGAAAGGAGGGGCCAAAAGAGAAAATGGACCAATCCATTGAGATTAAGGGTGAGGACCATGTGACCCCCAATATTAGCCCAGACAGTAACTTTCTTTTTGACCTCAGTAATTCTCCAGAAGATTCTGGTGAATTCAGTGATGACAGCTCCTGCACAGGTTCCCCAGACCATGCGCTCTCCCTCCGCCATGGCCGCTTGTCCAGAGAAAACTCTAGCTCCTCTAGCCAGCTAAGCTACCGCCTTCGAGCCAAGAGGAAGGTGGCCTACCGAGAAGACTACTTGTATGATGTGGACTCTATAGAAAGTGAGAAAAACACAGAGAAACGAGATAAACAGCCTGCTGGGCTCAAGAAGGAGCGTGATGATGACTGGTGCCCGAAGAAGAGGCGGCGTTCCAATAGGAAGGACCCACCTGTCATTATAAAATACATAATTATTAATCGTTTTAAAGGCCAGAGGCACATGAGAGTGCGGCTAGGACGAGTCGACCCATCACCTGCTATGGTCTGTTTGAGTCCAAATGCTCTGCTACGCTATGAAAGACTTGCACCGTTAAAAGCATACTGGCAGGAAAAAGAAAGGGAGCTGCAGGAACAGAATAGATTGACAGCTGCAGATACAACCAAACGTCTCAATGGCTGCAAAAGATCGCCAAGCACTACACACAAACGCAAGCACAGGTTGGCCAGACTCAGGATCCAGCAGATCCATGCAGTACAGAATTCCCTCCCCAGCCAAACTATAGTGGTCCCTGCCATCAATCAGCCAGAGGAGACTGAATCACTAAAAAGCACAGAGGAACCAAAAGAGGGCATTACCTCCATTATATACACTGCCAGGGCTAAAAGCAGAACACAGGAGAGGGAAGAAAGAAGAAAGGCAGGAAAAACAGGGAAGATAAAGAAGTTCAAAAGTGAAGCAAGGCTTAGGTTGAAAAAGTTAAAAGAGGCTGAGACACAGGAAGTCCCAGAAGCCTCTGAGATTGAGCAGTACAGCCCATGTTTACCAGAAAACCTTAGTAACTCTTTGGAAGGCAATGTCACAAATGAAGCCTCCAGTAATGACCCTGAAAAATGCACTTTGACCCCAACAGCTCCAGGGACTAATGGAAATGCCGAACTTCTCCCAGGGGGATACCTGCAGACCCTTCTCGAAGCCTCTGAGTCATCAAGCACTGCTAACATCACCTATTTCCATCCAGGGCTGCAGAATCCCAGCCTTCAGCCAGTCCAGAGCTGTGTTCTCTCTCCTCCCTCCGAATCAGAGCTGCCCCACTCTCCTTCACCTATGAACCATGGGCCGCACCACACACATTATGCTGAGCCAAACCTTACTGAACCAAACCAGCCCATTTCATGGCCATCTCAACCATCTGCTGAACAGCTGCCCTTCTCCCCGGACATCCCAACCCAGTCGCCTATGATGCCTTCTGGCTTTCCCACACCATTGCCTGTGTTAGCAGGAGATGGCACAAATGTCGCAGGGTATGGGCAAGTTTCTCTATCAGGGTGCAGGGTGTCATATGAAGAGTCCCAACCTGATGCTGATTATGGCTTGAGTCCGGCCGGGTCTCGGAGTGACAGTGGTGTAGGGCGACTGGTTAGCTTTAATTCCCTAGGGTCACTTTCTGCCACCTCTAGCAACTACAGCTCGCTGAGCCTAAGAGAGGGAGAAAGAGAGAGGGAAGAAGAGATTGGTGAGATCAACGATGGCTTCTTGCCCCATTGCAGTCCACGACTCATCCTGCAGCAAAGTCTAGAGGAGGTTGCTCCACTTCGAGAGTCCACTGATCTTCTGGATATCTCCAACTTTACCCCTGACAAGTTCCGTCATTCATCGCTATCTGAGATGTCCCCACCAGACACACCTAACTCTTCCCCACAGCTGCTGGGGAATTCTGGTAAAGTTGGAGAGTTCTCGGAGGCAGCTGAGGCAAATGTACAATGGAACTGTGGAGTTGTCCCACAACTAAATGAAGATGGAAACCCACACCTCCTTCAGATACAGTCTTTCAACACAGAGGAGGAAGATGTAGGGCTAAGGAATCACAAAGGTTCAACTAAAAAGGGTGGGAAAAATGGACAAGGCACCAAAAAGACCAAAACTCCAAAAACAGTAAAAGGAGAGAAAGTAAAGCTCCCACGTCAGGGTTCTCGTTCTGTGAAGAAGATCAAAGCCTTGCTAGAGGGCAAAGCAGCCAAAAGTGGCGGCGGGTCGGGAAGTTGCGCTTCATCCCCCACCCCATCGCTTGGCTTGATTGGAGCTCAGGGGGAGTGGCCTATTACCGGGGGACTGTCAAACGATGACCAACGAGAATTCCAGGAACCATCAAACATCCTGTCCAATATAGTGTCCGGCATGGCTGAGGTGCAGCGTTTTATGAGGGCCTCTGTGGAACCTCTTTGGGGGCCTTGTCTGTCACCAGGTCAACATGCCCTCCAGAGCCAGACACTGAAGATTCTAGGTAGTGCCGCTGACCTTAAAAAGCGGGGTGGTTCTTCGGGCGGAGGTCGAGGGAAGAAAGGGGCTGGGCGTGGTGGTAAAGCACTGCCTAAACTTCTCCCACCAGGCTTCTTTCCTACCCTTGGATTAGACTGCCTCCCACTTCCACACCGCCCAGCCCACAAAAAAATGTACCGTCACAAAAGCAGTGCTAAGTTTGCCCGTGAGGAACTCTTAGCGGGCAAAAGGGACATAAAAGGAGTAGCATTGACCGCTTTGGTAGAGAAACGGAGGTAATATTTTCTCTCTGCAATGTGCCCCTTCTATTTCTCCGTTCCCTTCCCTCGCACCCTGCCAAATCCTCCTCAAATCCTTTCCACATTTCAGAGCTGCATGGCACCGACTTTACCCACAATCCTTTGCCTAGCCCACTGGAAGGCAGGCACATCCTGCATGTCAGCCCTGCTAAACTACCTACTAGACTGACTGAAGTCTCACTGTCATGGCTGCACCCTACTCACCATTGCTGCTTTGTTGCATTTTTATCTGACAAATTTTCAGTTGTTTTTATTTGTGTTTTGTTTGTTTTCCAAGAAGAAAAATGCCTTGAAAGTCTTAGGATTCTCTTTTAGTGTGGTGTTTATCTAAATATAATTTTTTTTGTCTTTTTGTTTTCCGTTGCAGCTATAACACTGTATGTGTTAAATCGGTGTCACAGCACCATGGTTTAAACCGAGCCCAGCACCCTGATCTGTCTCTCAGCAAATGGTTGCCTTCTGTTCAGGGGTCAAAGGTTGTGTGTAGTATTCTGTGCTAAGAATCGTTTCCCCCTCGTTTCTGTGCCAACCCCTCAGAACACTGGGCTTTGACCAGCTAAAAGAAAGCATCTTCACCAAGATGTTCTTGTTTTCTGAGGTTCTGAAATTTCAAAAGAGAATTTTTTTTTTCATTATTGTTGTTTGTTTATAAATTGTGAAAAGGGGGTTCATTCATCTGTTCTCCAGTGAATCTCCTCCTGCCAGTATCAAAATGCTGTTGTACACAAACATATGCACTATTTACAAAACAAGATTATATCAAACATGTTTAAATTAATGTGCCAAACTATGAACAATTAAATGTACAGACATTTTTATCTACATAAATATTTGCTGTTTTATAATGTGGCAGTGATTGAGGAGTGTGTGTGTGTGTGTGTGTGAGCTTGGTATGGGGGGGGAGGGAGTTGTTAATCTGAGATTCACTCCTGCTGCATCACATCTGTACAAACAGGGAGGAGTCATCTCAACAATCAAAAGAAAAATGTTGGTTTATTTTCGGTATTACACTCGTGGCTAGTTCCGGATTAGAGGCATGAAGTGAGAGATGCATGACAAGAGCTGAAGTGTTATAATGGCAGAGAAAATCATTGGTTGCTTTTTATTCTGATTTATTTCTGGGTGGTAAAAGATCACCGTTCGTGTATAACAAGGTAAGAAAATGATAATTCCTTCTCATAACAAGACATATAATGCATTCTAAATTGTTACTTCCCCAAGTTTCAGTATACATTTTTCTCTGTACCTCTAATGAATTTTACACCCTTGAAACCAGTTAAGAACAGGACCAAATCTTTTTTTTTGAAAGTTTTTCTAATTTGTTGCTAGTGATGTGCATGCATTTAAAACATGATATGAATATGTGCCGTGAATGCTGATCCCCTGTATTATTACTTTCTCTGACTCGCCTGTTTTTTTCTTACCTGATCTCAAAACCATCGTTTTTCAATTACTGTTGGAATGTTATTTGTTGTGTTATAAAAAGAGGGAAAGAAGCCAACTTGGTTACCCCCATGTACTGTTTACTACATTGCTGCAGGATTGTACAACTCCCTGGATCCCCTCTTTTGGGAATATCTATTTGAAAACAGATATTTTTGCCCTTATGTTGACAGAGTGTGAAACACTTTTAAGTTGTTCACTACATTGGATTAGTTTGTGAACTGTTCCTTGTATTCGTAATGGGTATTTGTGCAAATGCTGTTCACATTGTTGTGAATGAATTGAGGTTAAATTATCTGAGAAAATGTTGATGAACACAGGTGCAGATGATGAGTGATATTCCACAGCTGGTGGTGTGATTCAGAAGTGAGCTCCTCTGAAAACGTCTTGATTTTTGGGTGAACTAATTCGAGCCTTCCCAGCCAAATCAGCCTCACCATGCAAAAAGCCAGGAAATATTAGCCGGTGAACGTTTGTTCATTTCCCCCCCATGCTGAGTGAATGGAGATGTAACGCAGTTGGTTCAGGTCAGTTGGCTCAGGGAACCCAACTGTATTTACATATCTCATTCCCTCAGCTGCTCATCTCGCCATACAAACTAGAGCTGTTCTCAGTGGTGCCCCCTGCTGTACTGTTTTTACATAGCCCTATTGTTGCTAAACCTGCAGGACATCTGTGATGCCAGTGCAGGGTGCTCTTGTTCATATTTTGAGAACAGAGTTTTACACCAGTGAAAACTTTATAGCACACATCCCCTGCATTAACTGTTCTTATTTTTAAAAAATTATTTAACAGTGTTATTCCCCTATAAGTGCATCACGTAAAGTTAAACCAGGCATATCAAAAACTTAATTGTGCCCTATTTATGAATGTATTATATTGTCAAGTTGGAAGTATTTTTTTTTTTTTTCATGATTTATTTGACACTACATTACTTGTAACTACTTTTGCCTTTTTCATCATCAAGGGAAAAAAAAAAACACTTTCTACTGCCTGGTCTGTCTTCACCAGGTGGATTCTCAATGAACTTGATGTAGGAAAAAATGATGACCTGTATATTTTTCATTGTGCCAATTTGTAACATATTTTCTAAGTGTATATTTTTCTTAGAAAGTGATGTGAGGTCGTTCTTACTGTGGCTTTGTTCTTTTCCCTTTTCAGCAAGTGAAAAGGTTGCTAATTGCCATGTTTTCTTTCCTTCTTTTTCTTTCTCTCTCTCTTATTTGTTTTTTGTTTGTTTGTTTTAAAACCAAAAATTGAAAATACTATAAAAAATAAATAAAAAACTATTGTAAAGGAGAGAGAAGGAGAGCAAGCTGTGACTCTTTGTTGAGAGTTTTTGTAATTGGACCAATCTTGTTGTAAGAGTGTTGTGCTCTAGTAAAAATATATATTAATTTAAAGATTAAAAAAAGAAACCATGAAAACAGACAGTGGAACAATAACACTAATTTGTGATCTCATTGCTGTTTTATAGATTTTCATGTAAATTATTCTAGTATTTTGTTTTTGTTGTATCTGTCACAAAAGTTGAAATATTTGTGATCAAGCCTGTATGGTGACAAATGTAATATTGGTAACTTGCTGAGTTTTGTAATCATGTTTATGGAATAAATATTAATTAAAAAGAGCTTTTGATCACTTGTTTCAGTTGTGTCTTATTTTTATTTAAGAGCAAATCTGGTTTAACAACATTTGGTTTCACGGGAAAGGCTTAAGATAGTCCCAGACTAAAATGCATGATTGAGCTGTTTTAACTGAAAGAAACTTGCACTGACATATCTTAAAATATGTCACTGCCATTGTTTTGTTTTACAATGCTCACAAGGAATGTTTTTCCTTTCTTTCTAAGACACGTTTATAAAAGCTACTTAAATGTCCTAATTGAACTAAGGTTTAATCCTGGGTTAGGCTAAACCTGAAACCGGGCCTTAATGTAGCCATTCTGTTTTCCAACATTGTTGCTCTGTCTAGTTAGTTCGTGCTCATCTGGTACCAAACCCCAAATATGCATATCTCACTGTAAATCAGCTTTGATGGCATTTTTGTTGTAAACTACACTGCTGACACCTCTTCTACCACAAGAGTGCGCTATTAATTGTGAAGTTTTCCGAATAAATCAATTTAAAAACTAGAACAGCTGCTCTAGTAACAGAATTATAATGCATGTTGTATGAAGCATAATGAGGTCATTGCAGATGTTTGTTTTTCCCGTCTGTATATATCATACACACAGGATAGTTTTAAGAAGCCTGAAGACAAGACTTTTCTATCTATTAGCTCTATCGACATTTCCCTCTATTAGCTGGTTTCGAACTAATGTTTAGCTTTATATAATGTAGTTAGGCTATGTTATATTACGCTGAAACTGGAAACTGGAACTTGATTAACTTGTGTTGCGCGCATCTTTCTGTTTAGCTGCCAGTCATCTAGCCCCCGGAAATGTATCCAATCATACATTCGCCACAGTTTATGGGTGTGTTTTACCTTGAAGGGGCGGGGCTACAAGGGCTCATAGTGCATTTGCTTCGGCGGACGGACCAGAATCAGAGATAACCGCTACCAAGGCCTTCTGCACTCACTCTATTGAGGTTAACATTGATTCAGAAGAGATAATTTTTACTTACAGTGTTTTGTAAAAAACACTGTACAGCATCCGACATTATAGGCACCACGGATCAGCCCAGAATGCCAAATATAAAGATTTTTAGCGGCAGTTCGCATCCGGATCTGTCGCAGAAGATCGCGGACCGATTGGGACTCGAGCTGGGGAAAGTGGTCACCAAAAAATTCAGCAATCAGGAAACCTGGTGAGTTATTTACATTCAGAATTGATACTGAAACATGCTTTCCCGGGATGTTTTGGCTAGGGTAAACGGAATTGTAAACACATGGTAGCCATATGTTTTTTTAGTTTGTAGTTTTTTTTAATTGGAAGATGCGCCAGACTCAAACAGGCAACAGACTCCGTTTCCCAGCATGCACCTGCATTTAGCACGTGAGATTGGGGCAGCTAATGCTAATTTTAAACGTCCCGTATGGCCTCCTGCCACGTGAGGAGGCATACCCTTATTAAATGTGCCCGTTTTAAGGGCAGTTTCATTGTTCTTATTTATAATTATTGTATTATTAATAGTTGTAATACTAATATACACATTAGACGTAACAAAATAAGTAGGCAACGTTACGTTATATCTTGACATAAAAATATCATGCTGGCTCTACTTTCTGTGTTTATATAATAGACATTTAGCCCAAGACGAGTGGAAGGCTTGTGACCCTGGAAGATAAAATGCGTCTCTTACTCTTTATCTGCTTCTGACATGTAGCCAGGCTCTTGACACATCAGTTTCAGTTTGCTTTTTTAATGGTTAACTCTCTGCTCCCCAGAGAAGACCATATTAAATATCAGCTCATATCAGATACTAAAAATAGATTTATTGTGCACTATCTTTAGTGACTGAGACTCAGCCTTTTCTGTGTGTGTTTTTGTTTGCAGTGTAGAGATAGGAGAGAGTGTGCGTGGAGAAGATGTCTATATTGTCCAGAGTGGCTGTGGTGAAATAAATGACAATCTCATGGAGCTGTTGATCATGATCAATGCCTGTAAGATTGCGTCGGCGTCCAGAGTCACCGCGGTCATTCCTTGCTTCCCCTACGCTCGACAGGACAAGAAGGACAAGGTGGGGGTGAGAGGAACAGCTTGCTTTTTAACACGTACACACAGTTAACCATACATTAATCACGCCACTGTTGGTGGATCCATGTGGGCTACTTTCTGTAATTCTTTCTTCTGTGGTGTCAGTGTGTGCTTCTTGTTTTCTTCTTTTCTGGCCTCTTGGCAACTTACAAGGCATGTCTAGTTACGCTTGCTCTTTCCCTATAGTTAGTGGTCGTGACGATGCCCGTTTATGAGTATATGTTTACGAGTGAGAATTTTGTCTGGTAGAGTCGGGCTCCAATCTCAGCCAAGCTGGTCGCCAACATGCTGTCTGTAGCCGGAGCAGACCACATCATAACTATGGACCTACATGCATCTCAAATTCAGGTACACACAATGAAACGCCTTCCCTCCTAACACGCACTCAAAACAAACCCTTATCTCTCATGAACAGAGATCAGTGAGAGTCAGGCACACGTAAAACTGGGTGGGCATTACATTTATACAGCATTTTATAGTTGAGACTTTTTTATTTATTTTATGTTTTGCTCTGTGTGATTTTAAGCCAATGTGTTGTTGTTGTTTTTTGTGTGTGTGTGTGTGTGTGTGTGTTGTTAGGGGTTCTTTGACATCCCAGTTGATAACTTGTATGCTGAGCCAGCAGTCCTCAAATGGATAAAAGAAAACATCAATGAATGGAAGAATTGCACCATTGTTTCTCCTGATGCCGGTGGAGCCAAGAGGTGTGTTTTCTCTTTCCTCTCCTGTCTGTCTCTCAAAAACATTGGGTCTCATTCAGTAACCCATATGTACGCAAAAATTATGCGTGATACCTGCGTACGAAGGTTTTCACAAACAAATCATGATTCATCAGCTATCATACTATATTAGGGGTGTAACGGTACACAAAACTGACAGTTCGGTACGTACCTCGGTTTTGAAGTCACGGTTTGGTACAGCAGGGGAGAGAACTAAATATAAAATTGCTTTTTATTTATTTTTATTAAACGGTGGTTTACTGAACAAATTGTCTGTCCTTAAAGGGTTAGTTCACCCAAAAATGAAAACTCTGTCCTTAATTACTTATCCTCATGTCGTTCGACACCCGTAAGACCTTTGTTCATCTTTGGAACACAAATGTAGATATTTTAGTTGAAATCCGATGGCTCAGAAAAGCCTCCATTGGCACAATGTACTTTACACTCTCAAGACCCATAAAAGGTACTAAAGATGTCATTACAAAGTCCATCTCACTACAGGGGTTTATGAACTACGCAACTTTATGAAGCAACGAGAATAGTTTTTGTGCGCAAAAAAAAACTATGTTAGTTTTGGGTGAACTAACCCTTTAAATGAATTCAGTTATAACTTAAATTTCTTAATGCTGTAAACTATATAAGGAGCCCGTACTTGCACATTACTATACTAGGCTATTAAAGGTTAACAACAGAGCCCAAACTATTAGCCTAAATTCAGTTGCTGTTTATTTTTAGATGTAAAAATCAACACTCGTATAACACATGACAGATTAACTTTGATTAATTTCATGACAGATTAATTTAAACATGCATTAAATAATCAGACATACATTAGACATCACTAACATGTTAAGTAGAATTTTACGAATATATAGGTTAATATATTGCATATTTTTAGTGAAAGAGTTAATTTCTCTAGTGAACTTACAGCTGTGGACACTGAATGACTTCTGAGGTAAATGCCATGTATGGAAATGGTTTGGGCGTGTTTTACACAAATGACTAACCTTGGGCGAGAGGTGGCGAATTTAGGATAATCCAAATTCATTAACATTCCAATGAGGTTAAGAACAAATTAGTGTCTCTATGCACATGGTCTAAATTCGGACCGCTGAGTATAAATGTGAATAATTTACACAATTATTAGTGAATGAGACCCATTCATTTCTTTCTTTTTCACTGTCATTTTCTTTCTTTCTTTATGTATTTTTAAGTATTGGATTGTATATTATTTGATTTAAAGCAACATAACCCTTTCAGGTTGTTAAACCTGGAAAATTGTAGTTCATAATGTTGATCAGGCTCTTGAAGACGATGGACATGAGTGTGTTTTACTCTTTTAGGTGTGGAGGGTAAGGAAATGTCAGGTTTTTTTTGGTGTGTGTGTTTGTGTGAGTGTGTGACTCTCTGCTAACAGTGGACGGCTTGGCCTAATCCTTTAGCTGTACATTATAGTGGTGGGCATTTAAAAAAAAAAAAAAAAAAAAAAGTTTGAAGCCTTTTAAAGCTTGGCTAATTTAATCATGCTGATTACATCATGTGATTTGTTACTGGAGAAATGGACTGACTGACTGCAGCGCCCCCTTTTGTAACAATTTAAGGCACTCAAGTAAGTGAGTGAGCTTACACACTGTGACAAGTTTTTACAGTTACATTTGCGCATGTGGCCTATAAACCTGAATGCAGCCATTTGTCATTTCTCACTGTTGTACAGAATGTTACCTAAGAATTGTGTGTTCGTTTTATTAGAGTGACATCCATCGCAGACCGACTGAACGTGGACTTTGCCCTTATCCATAAGGAGCGGAAGAAGGCTAATGAGGTGGATCGTATGGTGCTGGTTGGGGATGTGAAGGACCGGGTGGCAATTTTAGTAGATGACATGGCAGACACATGTGGGACAGTATGTCATGCGGCTGACAAGTGAGGACTCGCATGATACACGATCGCTATCATGCTCAAACACATGCACATTCATGATTATACTGGTAATCTGTCATGCCTCCATACAGGCCTGTCTGTGTTTTAACTGCATGTGTGCATCTGTCCTATATCAGACTGGTGTCTGCAGGAGCCACTAAAGTCTACGCCATCTTGACTCATGGTATCTTCTCTGGGCCTGCCATTTCTCGGATCAACAATGCCAACTTTGAGGCTGTCGTGGTCACCAACACAATTCCACAGGAGGACAAAATCAAACACTGCAACAAGATTCAGGCACAGACATTTATCATATTTAAAAAAGTGTTATGGTTTAGGGCTGGGTAATAATTTCCAAATAATCACAATCAATTTAGATATTGAATCTTTGAGATATATATATTTTAATCTGTCTGTTTTTAGTAAATATTTTATTACAGTTATGTAATATACCGTACATAATCACATGATTATGCAATAATTGTTCCATATGGATTTCAAAGTCAGAATCGAATCTCAAGCTTGTGAATCTGAAATAATTGCTGATATGCAAATTTGTAATGCATGTTTAAAAGTTAGCCGAGGCTAAATTTTATTTGATTAAAATTGGAGTAAATACAGGAATATTGTGAAATATTATTACAATTTAAAATAACTGATTTTAATATGTTTTAAAATATAATTTATTCCTGTGATGGCAACTGAATTTTCCGCATTATTCCTCCAGTCTTTATTGTTACATGATCCTTCAGAAATTATTCTAATATGCTTATTTGGTGCTCGGGAAACATTTTGTTTTATTTATATCAGTTTTTTTAAATTCTATAAATGAATGCATATTACTATAAATTAATGTTGTATGCTTAATATTTAATATAAATGCTTAATATTTTTCGTGAAAACAGGATTTTCAGGATTATTTGATGAATAGCAAAGAACAGCAATTGAATATATCCTTGCTGAATAAAAGTATAACATTCTTCAAAAAATTACAGCAAACAAACATTTGAACAGTAGTGTAATCTGGTATTAACTTCTGGAATATAATATCTAATTTGGTTGTTTTACAGAGTATGTTTTTGTTGTTGTTCTTTACTCTGAGCATTGACTTTTAAAAAAAAAAATTTCTCTCCCTCTCCAGGTGATCGACATTTCTATGATCCTGGCTGAAGCGATAAGGCGAACGCATAATGGGGAGTCGGTTTCCTACTTGTTCAGTCATGTCCCCTTATAACACGCACATACATGCATACACACGTCATCTCTTCACACATCACAGTGTACAGACTCACATGATGAAGAACCATTGTTGTGTCTGTCACACGTAAGAGTCTCACAAACGCATCATTTAAGACATATCCTGGACAGTAAATGAAAAGTATGAAAGCCTTCCCCTTACTGCTGCATGTGCTGACCCCCCCCCCCAATACTCAATACTCCTATCTTCTTGATTTCCATCTACTCTCCACTCTGAATGTCACCTGTCACGCTGTTATATAAATGTTACTTTGCATGTCAGTCTGTCTGTTATTTCATTTAAAACCAATTAGACAAAAAATGGAAAATATCCTGTAATACTGGATTTTTTTGTTTTGTTTTGCATTTTAACTTGAAGTTCACTATGTAACTTAAAGGTACGATGGATGTTTATGAGTTTTCTAACATCTTAGTTTTGTTCTAGAATCTTATTACTAACATGTGGCAAGATTGGAAAAGAATAGAGATAGGTTAAGCCCCTTTAGATTGCCGTTGTTATGGCAGCTGAACCCCCCCCCCCCCCCCCCCCTTCTTCTCAGGTTTCAGTTTTAAGTTGTCTTTTTTTTTTTTTTGTTGCTTTGATTTTCACCTTTTCAGGGTGTTTTGACAGGGCGAAGGCCAGATCTGAGTGGACAAATTAGGTCATTTTTTAAAGTTGTGTTAAGATGTTTTTTTTTATGTTTGATCATGTTTACAGTTAGACAGCGTTATTGTCTGCTTGAATGCAGATCTGTGAAGTGCCCTTCAGAGTAGACTAAAAAACACACTACTAAGTGGCTACTGTGGAATTGGCCTGAACAATCAGCTCATTGAACCATATTTTTGTTGTTTCTTGCTTATGTCTGTGTAAGTCAGTGTGTTTGTTCTTGAAGTAGGTTTCTATTTTTTCCCCTATGCTACTTAAGCGAGATCAGATATACACCTAACTATCCTACAGCTTACACTGGAGCAGTATGTGAGATGGGAGAGCTTGATTTGATGGGTCTATACCGTTTGCCTTAATGAAGGAAAAGAATACTGACGACTGTATCTTGTCTGAATACAGAATAAGTAAAGCATTTCATGTATAAACTTCACACCTGCTTGTTTGTTTTTATGTAACTCAACGAATGCCTTTTCACTCGTATTTTATGGATTCACAAACATAGACTCTACATGGATCTCTAAAAGCATGCTATTAAATAGAAGTAGGCTATTACACAAGCGCACTAGGTGGCGCATATACAGTGAGGAAAATAAGTATTTGAACACCCTGCTATTTTACAAGTTCTCCCACTTAGAAATCATGGAGGGGTCTGAAATTGTCATCGTAGGTGCATGTCCACTGTGAGAGACATAATCTAAATTAAAAAATCCAGAAATCACAATATATGAATTTTTAACTATTTATTTGTATGATACAGCTGCAAATAAGTATCTTTTATTAGGCCTTTTTTTTTATTTTTTACCTATATTAAATTTAAGCATCATCTTTCATATCAAATTCTTACATTTGATTAATAAATTCAGTTATAATAAGACACTATAGGGCTGTTACCAATCAAATTAAAATTAACACTTCAAAAATACAACTGCAATAAAAGATTTGTGTTTTAAATGTTTTGAACATACAAATAAAAAATGCAATGATAGTTTTAAACATGAAACTAAACTGCCTATAGGTGGCGGCAAGTGACTGTCCTAATGAGTGAGTCATTCAAACGATTTGTTCAAAACGCTGAATCATTCAGTAACAAAACACCGCGGTGAGTGTTGCTTTCCTATGGAAGCCCGTTTCCGCCATTAAATAAAAAAAAAATAAAAACAGTAATTGCGACTTTTTATCTCAGAATTCTGACTTTTTTTCTCACAATTGTGAGTTATAAAGTCATAATTCTGAGATGTAAACTCGCAATTGCGAGTAATAAAGTCATAATTCTGAGATATAAAGTCATAATTCTGAGATATAAAGTCATAATTATGAGATATAAAGTCATAATTCTGAGTTATAAAGTCATAATTCTGAGTTATAAAGTCAGAATTCTGAGTTATAAAGTCAGAATTCTGAGTTATAAAGTCAGAATTCTGAGTTATAAAGTCAGAATTCTGAGATATAAAGTCAGAATTCTGAGATATAAAGTCAGAATTCTGAGATATAAAGTCAGAATTCTGAGATATAAAGTCAGAATTCTGAGATATAAAGTCAGAATTCTGAGATATAAAGTCAGAATTCTGAGATATAAAGTCAGAATTCTGAGATATAAAGTCAGAATTCTGAGATATAAAGTCAGAATTCTGAGATATAAAGTCATTGATCTGCCGCGACCCGACACATGAGTTGTGAACACATTAAGATATTAACTGTAGTTTTAGCTGCTAATGATGGAATGATTGTCTTATTATCTGAACGGCATTAATATCTCTGAGCAAACGCGCTCTTGAGGGGATTTTAAGCGCAAGCTTTGGCGTAGAAACAACAGAACGGATGTGAGGTGGCAACGTTCATTGAACATATTCTGATGTGTTATTATGGAAATATGATCCCCAGAACTCCACCACCCTCAGAATGTGCTGTAATTCACGATGGCCTTAGAGAACGAGTGTGTCCAGTAATGACACGTCCAGTATGATCTGTCGCTACATACAGTCACCTGAGGGTGGCGCTGTTCTGGGATCATATTTCATTAATAAACGCATCAGAATATGCTGTAATGTAGGATTTCGTTTGAGAATGAATTTTATTGACCTCCATGTGCTCGGTTTTGATAATATTTAAAATAATAAATGAAATGATCTTTAGCTAATGTTACAAATTCTAATAAAGTAATATAAGTGCATATCATTAAATCTCAGCTGCAAACATAATCTAATGTCATCTTTCTCTGTGCTTTTAAATAGATATAGAGTAAGACATGTTAAATACCTCCAATATGTGCAATATTTATTTGACAAGAACCTCTTACTCCATTCCCTGTTAATTCTATTGTATTCTGTTCCATAGCACACCTGTACATACAAATTTGTCTATTTTTGTTTATTATGCATATGTGTATCTCATTCATTTATCTTTATTCTAGCCTACTGTGGTTGTCTCTGTGTACTGGAAACTTCTGTCACCAAAACAAATTCCTTGTGTGTGCAAAAATGGTAATAAATCTCCTTTTGATTCTTTCTGATTCTGGTTAAATACAAAAGAGCTATGGTTCAATTTGTCACGTGCACCATTTATTGAATACAATATTATTTTACAGGAGTATAAGCTATATTCACCGTTTAATGAAAACTGCTGCCCGATCACAACACATCCAGAGCTCTGTCGCTACATACAGTCACCTGAGGGTGGCGCTGTTCTGGGATCATATTTCATTAATAACGCATCAGAATATGCTGTAATGTAGGATTTCGAGAATTAATAGAGTAAGGCATGGAGCTTAAATACAAAGAGGTACTCTGGTTGAATTTGTGCCATTTATTAAAACATATAAGATCATTTTTTTTACAGGCTATTGCTGTTTAATGAAAACTGCTCCATCTCAACCTCATATTTATAGTTACAACTATTCGGCAGCAGAACTCACTGTACAGAACTCACCTACATCAATTATTATTTTATATGAATATAATGTAGCCTATTATTTTAAATATTATCAAAATCGAATTCTCAAACGAAATCTTGCATTACAGCATATTCTGATGCGTTATTAATTAAATGTTATTAATGAAATATGTTATTAATGATACGTTATTAATGAAATATGATCCCAGAACAGCGCCACCCTCAGGTGACTGTATGTAGCGACAGATCATACTGGACGTGTCATTACTGGACACACTCGTTCTCTAAGGCCATCGTGAATTACAGCACATTCTGAGGGTGGTGGAGTTCTGGGGATCATATTTCCATAATAACACATCAGAATATGTTCAATGAACGTTGCCACCTCACATCCGTTCTGTTGTTTCTACGCCAAAGCTTGCACTTAAAATCCCCTCAAGAGCGCGTTTGCTCAGAGATATTAATGCCGTTCAGATAATAAGACAATCATTCCATCATTAGCAGCTAAAACTACAGTTAATATCTTAATGTGTTCACAACTCATGTGTCGGGTCGCGGCAGATCAATGACTTTATATCTCAGAATTGACTTTATATCTCAGAAATATGACTTTATATCTCAGAATTCTGACTTTATAACTCAGAATTCTGACTTTATATCTCAGAATTCTGACTTTATAACTCACAATTGTGAGAAAAAAAGTCAGAATTCTGAGATAAAAAGTCGCAATTACTGTTTTTATTTTTTTATTTAGTGGCGGAAACGGGCTTCCATATAGCCTAAGCTTGTTTCCGCCACTGAATTCAAATAATAATAATAAAAACGTTAATTTTTTTAATGAATCCTATAAATAAATAAATATGTATCTCGCAAAAATACTTTATTTTCTAGATTGATATACCGTGAAATTGTTCATTATTCAGATAAATTACAACTGCACTTGAGTAACTCGCAAGTGCCTTTACACACACACACTCACTCACAGACAAACACACGTATATTTGCGACTTTTTATCTCGCAATTCTGACATTATAAATTGCCTTTTATACATATATATATACAATCAAACCAAAAATTATTCAGACATTTTTGATACATTTTTACTAGTAGGCGCAGGACACTATGTAAGTGATGATAACAAAATAAAGTAAACTGTGACATTATACACAAAAAATATTCATACAGTGGACTACCAGTAAAATTGGGATGAGTACTTGAATGCGGTAATGTTTGGGTCGAGGACAAAAAAAAAAAAAACACCAAGTTCCAACCACCGTAACCACCAAGTTCTCCCCATTCTTTCTGATGTTTGGACGAGAGGCTCATGGCCTTAATTCATGGTTACGTAATGCCTAAAAATAATTTTAGGTCTGTTAAAAACATAGAATGAAATAATGTAAAAAATAATTCACAGGTAGACAGCAGTGTTGACCAGTTGACCATCATCACCAGCCTCCTCAGCTGCACCTGCATCACCAGCCTCTTCAGCACCACCTGCATCACCAGCCTCCTCAGCTGCACCTGCATCACCAGCCTCTTCAGCTGCACCTGCATCACCAGCCTCCTCAGCAGCACCATCATCACCAGCCTCCTCAGCTGCACCATCATCACCAGCCTCCTCAGCTGCACCTGCATCACCAGCCTCCTCAGCAGCACCATCATCACCAGCCTCCTCAGCTGCACCTGCATCACCAGCCTCCTCAGCAGCACCTGCATCACCAGCCTCCTCAGCAGCACCATCATCACCAGCCTCCTCAACTGCACCATCATCACCAGCCTCCTCAGCTGCACCTGCATCACCAGCCTCCTCACCTGCACCATCATCACCAGCCTCCTCAGCAGCACCATCATCACCAGCCTCCTCAGCTGCACCATCATCACCAGCCTCCTCAGCAGCACCATCATCACCAGCCTCCTCAGCTGCTGCACCACCATCATCACCAGCCTCCTCAGCTGCACCTGCATCACCAGCCTCCTCACCTGCACCATCATCACCAGCCTCCTCAGCTGCACCTTCATCACCAGCCTCCTCACCTGCACCATCATCACCAGCCTCCTCAGCTGCACCTGCCTCACCAGCCTCCTCAGCAGCACCATCATCACCAGCCTCCTCAGCTGCACCATCATCACCAGCCTCCTCAGCAGCACCATCATCACCAGCCTCCTCAGCTGCACCTGCATCACCAGCCTCCTCACCTGCACCATCATCACCAGCCTCCTCAGCTGCACCTGCATCACCAGCCTCCTCACCTGCACCTGCATCACCAGCCTCCTCAGCTGCACCATCATCACCAGCCTCCTCAGCTGCACCATCATCACCAGCTTCCTCAGCAGCACCATCATCACCAGCCTCCTCAGCTGCACCATCATCACCAGCCTCCTCAGCTGCACCATCATCACCAGCCTCCTCAGCTGCACCTGCATCACCAGCCTCCTCACCTGCACCATCATCACCAGCCTCCTCAGCTGCACCTGCATCACCAGCCTCCTCACCGGCACCATCATCATCAGCCTCCTCAGCTGCACCTGGATCACCAGCATCCTCAGCAGCACCACCGGCATCACCAGCCTCCTCAGCTGCACCTGCATCACCAGCATCCTCAGCTGCACCTGCATCACCAGCCTCCTCAGCTGCACCTGCATCACCAGCCTCCTCAGCAGCACCATCATCACCAGCCTCCTCAGCTGCACCTGCATCACCAGCCTCCTCACCTGCACCATCATCACCAGCCTCCTCAGCTGCACCTGCATCACCAGCATCCTCAGCAGCACCACCTGCATCACCAGCCTCCTCAGCTGCACCTGCATCACCAGCCTCTTCAGCAGCACCTGCATCACCAGCATCCTCAGCAGCACCACCTGCATCACCAGCCTCCTCAGCTGCACCACCTGCATCACCAGCCTCCTCAGCTGCACCTGCATCACCAGCCTCCTCAGCTGCACCTGCATCACCAGCCTCCTCAGCTGCACCACCTGCATCACCAGCCTCCTCATCAGCACCTGCCTCACCAGCCTCCTCAGCAGCACCATCATCACCACCACCAGCCTCCTCAGCTGCACCATCATCACCAGCCTCCTCAGCAGCACCATCATCACCAGCCTCCTCAGCTGCACCTGCATCACCAGCCTCCTCACCTGCACCATCATCACCAGCCTCCTCAGCTGCACCATCATCACCAGCCTCCTCAGCTGCACCTGCATCACCAGCCTCCTCAGCAGCACCATCATCACCAGCCTCCTCAGCAGCACCTGCATCACCAGCCTCCTCAGCTGCACCTGCATCACCAGCCTCCTCACCTGCACCTGCATCACCAGCCTCCTCAGCTGCACCATCATCACCAGCCTCCTCAGCTGCACCTGCATCACCAGCCTCCTCAGCAGCACCATCATCACCAGCTTCCTCAGCAGCACCATCATCACCAGCCTCCTCAGCTGCACCATCATCACCAGCCTCCTCAGCTACACCATAATCACCAGCCTCCTCAGCTGCACCTGCATCACCAGCCTCCTCAGCAGCACCATCATCACCAGCCTCCTCAGCTGCACCTGCATCACCAGCCTCCTCAGCAGCACCATCATCACCAGCCTCCTCAGCTGCACCTGCATCACCAGCCTCCTCACCTGCACCTGCATCACCAGCCTCCTCAGCTGCACCATCATCACCAGCCTCCTCAGCTGCACCTGCATCACCAGCCTCCTCAGCAGCACCATCATCACCAGCTTCCTCAGCAGCACCATCATCACCAGCCTCCTCAGCTGCACCATCATCACCAGCCTCCTCAGCTGCACCATAATCACCAGCCTCCTCAGCTGCACCTGCATCACCAGCCTCCTCAGCAGCACCATCATCACCAGCCTCCTCAGCTGCACCTTCATCACCAGCTTCCTCAGCAGCACCATCATCACCAGCCTCCTCAGCTGCACCATCATCACCAGCCTCCTCAGCTGCACCTGCATCACCAGCCTCCTCAGCAGCACCATCATCACCAGCTTCCTCAGCAGCACCATCATCACCAGCCTCCCTAGCTGCACCATCATCACCAGCCTCCTCAGCGGCACCATCATCATCACCAGCCTCCTCAGCTGCACCACCATCATCACCAGCCTCCTCAGCTGCACCATCATCACCAGCCTCCTCAGCTGCACCTGCATCACCAGCCTCCTCACCTGCACCATCATCACCAGCCTCCTCAGCTGCACCTTCATCACCAGCCTCCTCACCTGCACCATCATCACCAGCCTCCTCAGCTGCACCTGCATCACCAGCCTCCTCAGCTGCACCTGCCTCACCAGCCTCCTCAGCAGCACCATCATCACCAGCCTCCTCAGCTGCACCATCATCACCAGCCTCCTCAGCTGCACCTGCATCACCAGCCTCCTCACCTGCACCTGCATCACCAGCCTCCTCAGCAGCACCATCATCACCAGCTTCCTCAGCAGCACCATCATCACCAGCTTCCTCAGCAGCACCATCATCACCAGCCTCCTCAGCTGCACCATCATCACCAGCCTCCTCAGCTGCACCATCATCACCAGCCTCCTCAGCTGCACCTGCATCACCAGCCTCCTCAGCTGCACCTGCATCACCAGCCTCCTCACCTGCACCATCATCACCAGCCTCCTCACCTGCACCTGCATCACCAGCCTCCTCAGCTGCACCATCATCACCAGCCTCCTCAGCTGCACCTGCATCACCAGCCTCCTCAGCAGCACCATCATCACCAGCCTCCTCAGCAGCACCATCATCACCAGCTTCCTCAGCAGCACCATCATCACCAGCCTCCTCAGCTGCACCATCATCACCAGCCTCCTCACCTGCACCATCATCACCAGCCTCCTCAGCTGCACCTGCATCACCAGCCTCCTCACCTGCACCTGCATCACCAGCCTCCTCAGCTGCACCATCATCACCAGCCTCCTCAGCTGCACCTGCATCACCAGCCTCCTCAGCAGCACCATCATCACCAGCTTCCTCAGCAGCACCATCATCACCAGCTTCCTCAGCAGCACCATCATCACCAGCCTCCTCAGCTGCACCATCATCACCAGCCTCCTCAGCTGCACCATCATCACCAGCCTCCTCAGCTGCACCTGCATCACCAGCCTCCTCACCTGCACCATCATCACCAGCCTCCTCACCTGCACCTGCATCACCAGCCTCCTCAGCTGCACCATCATCACCAGCCTCCACAGCTGCACCTGCATCACCAGCCTCCTCAGCAGCACCATCATCACCAGCCTCCTCAGCTGCACCATCATCACCAGCCTCCTCAGCTGCACCATCATCACCAGCCTCCTCAGCTGCACCTGCATCACCAGCCTCCTTAGCTGCATCTGCATCACCAGCCTCCTCACCTGCACCATCAGCACCAGCCTCCTCAGCTGCACCTGCATCACCAGCCTCCTCACCTGCACCATCATCACCAGCCTCCTCAGCTGCACCTGCATCACCAGCCTCCTCACCTGCACCATCATCACCAGCCTCCTCAGCTGCACCTGCATCACCAGCCTCCTCACCGGCACCATCATCACCAGCCTCCTCAGCTGCACCTGGATCACCAGCATCCTCAGCAGCGCCACCTGCATCACCAGCCTCCTCAGCTGCACCTGCATCACCAGCATCCTCAGCTGCACCTGCATCACCAGCCTCCTCAGCAGCACCATCATCACCAGCCTCCTCAGCTGCACCTGCATCACCAGCCTCCTCACCTGCACCATCATCACCAGCCTCCTCAGCTGCACCTGCATCACCAGCATCCTCAGCAGCACCACCTGCATCACCAGCCTCCTCACCTGCACCATCATCACCAGCCTCCTCAGCTGCACCATCATCACCAGCCTCCTCAGCTGCACCTGCATCACCAGCCTCCTCACCTGCACCATCATCACCAGCCTCCTCAGCTGCACCTGCATCACCAGCCTCCTCACCTGCACTTGCATCACCAGCCTCCTCAGCTGCACCATCATCACCAGCCTCCTCAGCTGCACCTGCATCACCAGCCTCCTCAGCAGCACCATCATCACCAGCTTCCTCAGCAGCACCATCATCACCAGCCTCCTCAGCTGCACCATCATCACCAGCCTCCTCAGCTGCACCATAATCACCAGCCTCCTCAGCTGCACCTGCATCACCAGCCTCCTCAGCAGCACCATCATCACCAGCCTCCTCAGCTGCACCATCATCACCAGCCTCCTCATCAGCACCTGCTTCACCAGCCTCCTCAGCAGCACCATCATCACCAGCTTCCTCAGCTGCACCATCATCACCAACCTCCTCAGCAGCACCATCATCACCAGCCTCCTCAGCTGCACCTGCATCACCAGCCTCCTCACCTGCACCATCATCACCAGCCTCCTCAGCTGCACCATCATCACCAGCCTCCTCAGCTGCACCTGCATCACCAGCCTCCTCACCTGCACCATCATCACCAGCCTCCTCAGCTGCACCTGCATCACCAGCCTCCTCACCTGCATCACCAGCCTCCTCAGCTGCACCATCATCACCAGCCTCCTCAGCTGCACCTGCATCACCAGCCTCCTCAGCAGCACCATCATCACCAGCTTCCTCAGCAGCACCATCATCACCAGCCTCCCTTTCTGCACCATCATCACCAGCCTCCTCAGCTGCACCATCATCACCAGCCTCCTCAGCTGCACCTGAATCACCAGCCTCCTCAGCAGCACCATCATCACCAGCCTCCTCAGCTGCACCATCATCACCAGCCTCCTCACCTGCACCATCATCACAGCCTCCTCAGCAGCACCATCATCATCATCATCAGCCTCCTCAGCTGCATCTGCATCACCAGCCTCCTCAGCAGCACCATCATCACCAGCCTCCTCAGCTGCACCTGCATCACCAGCCTCCTCAGCAGCACCATCATCACCAGCCTCCTCAGCAGCACCATCATCACCAGCCTCCTCAGCTGCACCTGCATCACCAGCCTCCTCAGCAGCAGCACCATCATCACCAGCCTCCTCAGCTGCACCTGCATCACCAGCCTCCTCACCTGCACCATCATCACAGCCTCCTCAGCGGCACCATCATCATCATCAGCCTCCTCAGCTGCATCTGCATCACCAGCCTCCTCCTCAGCAGCACCATCATCACCAGCCTCCTCAGCAGCACCATCATCACCAGCCTCCTCAGCTGCACCTGCATCACCAGCCTCCTCAGCAGCACCATCATCACCAGCCTCCTCAGCTGCACCTGCATCACCAGCCTCCTCAGCAGCACCTGCATCACCAGCCTCCTCAGCAGCACCATCATCACCAGCCTCCTCAGCTGCACCTGCATCACCAGCCTCCTTAGCAGCACCTGCATCACCAGCCTCCTCAGCAGCACCATCATCACAGCCTCCTCAGCTGCACCTGCATCACCAGCCTCCTCAGCAGCACCATCATCACCAGCCTCCTCAGCAGCACCATCATCACCAGCCTCCTCAGCTGCACCTGCATCACCAGCCTCCTCAGCAGCACCATCATCACCAGCCTCCTCAGCAGCACCATCATCACCAGCCTCCTCAGCTGCACCTGCATCACCAGCCTCCTCAGCTGCACCTGCATCACCAGCCTCCCCAGCAGCACCATCATCACAGCCTCCTCAGCTGCACCTGCATCACCAGCCTCCTCAGCAGCACCATCATCACCAGCCTCCTCAGCAGCACCATCATCACAGCCTCCTCAGCTGCACCTGCATCACCAGCCTTCTCAGCAGCACCATCATCACCAGCCTCCTCAGCTGCACCATCATCACCAGCCTCCTCAGCTGCACCTGCATCACCAGCCTCCTCACCTGCACCATCATCACCAGCCTCCTCAGCTGCACCTGCATCACCAGCCTCCTCACCTGCACTTGCATCACCAGCCTCCTCAGCTGCACCATCATCACCAGCCTCCTCAGCTGCACCTGCATCACCAGCCTCCTCAGCAGCACCATCATCACCAGCTTCCTCAGCAGCACCATCATCACCAGCCTCCTCAGCTGCACCATCATCACCAGCCTCCTCAGCTGCACCTGCATCACCAGCCTCCTCAGCAGCACCATCATCACCAGCTTCCTCAGCAGCACCATCATCACCAGCCTCCCTTTCTGCACCATCATCACCAGCCTCCTCAGCTGCACCATCATCACCAGCCTCCTCAGCAGCACCATCATCACCAGCCTCCTCAGCTGCACCATCATCACCAGCCTCCTCACCTGCACCATCATCACAGCCTCCTCAGCAGCACCATCATCATCATCATCATCAGCCTCCTCAGCTGCATCTGCATCACCAGCCTCCTCAGCAGCACCATCATCACCAGCCTCCTCAGCTGCACCTGCATCACCAGCCTCCTCAGCAGCACCATCATCACCAGCCTCCTCAGCAGCACCATCATCACCAGCCTCCTCAGCTGCACCTGCATCACCAGCCTCCTCAGCAGCAGCACCATCATCACCAGCCTCCTCAGCTGCACCATCATCACCAGCCTCCTCACCTGCACCATCATCACAGCCTCCTCAGCGGCACCATCATCATCATCAGCCTCCTCAGCTGCATCTGCATCACCAGCCTCCTCCTCAGCAGCACCATCATCACCAGCCTCCTCAGCAGCACCATCATCACCAGCCTCCTCAGCTGCACCTGCATCACCAGCCTCCTCAGCAGCACCATCATCACCAGCCTCCTCAGCTGCACCTGCATCACCAGCCTCCTCAGCAGCACCTGCATCACCAGCCTCCTCAGCAGCACCATCATCACCAGCCTCCTCAGCTGCACCTGCATCACCAGCCTCCTTAGCAGCACCTGCATCACCAGCCTCCTCAGCAGCACCATCATCACAGCCTCCTCAGCTGCACCTGCATCACCAGCCTCCTCAGCAGCACCATCATCACCAGCCTCCTCAGCAGCACCATCATCACCAGCCTCCTCAGCTGCACCTGCATCACCAGCCTCCTCAGCAGCACCATCATCACCAGCCTCCTCAGCAGCACCATCATCACCAGCCTCCTCAGCTGCACCTGCATCACCAGCCTCCTCAGCTGCACCTGCATCACCAGCCTCCCCAGCAGCACCATCATCACAGCCTCCTCAGCTGCACCTGCATCACCAGCCTCCTCAGCAGCACCATCATCACCAGCCTCCTCAGCAGCACCATCATCACAGCCTCCTCAGCTGCACCTGCATCACCAGCCTTCTCAGCACCACCATCATCACCAGCCTCCTCAGCAGCACAATCATCACCAGCCTCCTCAGCTGCACCTGCATCACCAGCCTCCTCAGCAGCACCATCATCACCAGCCTCCTCAGCAGCACCATCATCACCAGCCTCCTCAGCTGCACCTGCATCACCAGCCTCCTCAGCAGCACCATCATCACAGCCTCCTCAGCTGCACCTGCATCACCAGCCTCCTCAGCAGCACCATCATCACCAGCCTCATCAGCAGCACCATCATCACCAGCCTCCTCAGCTGCACCTGCATCACCAGCCTCCTCAGCAGCACCTGCATCACCAGCCTCCTCAGCTGCACCTGCATCACCAGCCTCCTCAGCAGCACCATCATCACAGCCTCCTCAGCAGCACCTGCATCACCAGCATCACCATCATCACCAGCCTCCTCAGCAGCACCATCATCACCAGCCTCCTCAGCAGCACCACCATCATCAGCCTCCTCAGCTGCACCTGCATCACCAGCCTCCTCAGCAGCACCATCATCACCAGCCTCCTCAGCAGCACCATCATCACCAGCCTCCTCAGCTGCACCACCTGCATCATCAGCCTCCTCACCTGCACCATCATTACCAGCCTCCTCAGCAGCACCATCATCACCAGCCTCCTCACCTGCACCACCTGCATCATCAGCCCCCTCACCTGCACCATCATCACCAGCCTCCTCAGCAGCACCTGCACCACCAGCCACCCCGGTTGCACCGGCATCACCAGCTAAAACACACGCACACACTTTGGCTGAAAAATGCAAATGTTTTTTTTTTTTTTGTAGTAGTAGTAGTAGTAGTAATTTGTACATAATATATTGATGTTAATGATGTTACACAGTAGTGCTGTTTTTTTTGTGTATGATATTTTATTTTATTTTTATAGGTGTGCATGAGGCATGGGCGGGGAAAAATGTCCACGTTCTTCTGTCCAAAGTTGGTCTTTACAAACTTTTTGGGGCATATTGAGAGGATTGGTCCCAACAAGGAGCTTGAGAGTGAGGTATCCCTTTACTACAACAACACAGATAATAGTATAAAAATGAAACTGCCTCTGTAACACAACATTTTTTGATAATATTTTATAGGTGATCTATGAACAAAGCATATTTGACCGTACTTGTACGGAAATATAATCTGTGCAATGCTGGTGAAACAGCTGCTATAGACACATTTGCAATGAGTGCAATATGGAAGAAACAGTTTGGAAGAATCTGGTTATGTACTGGATTGTAATATTGCAAATTTGCCTTTTTTGAGTAACTGAAATTCAGTATTTTTTTGTGACAACCTTCAGATTGATCCAATGGCACACAAAGTGATTGTAGGAATTGTAAATGAACACCATCACTGGATGTTGGTGGTGAGAAGAGCATTGCACAAATCTTGCTGCTTTAATCTCTGTATCTATAGTTATGTATAAACTCAGTGTTGGGGGTAACTTAATTGAAAGTAATTTAATTACAAAATAAATGCAACTGTAATCCATTAGTTACTGAGAAAAAATGTGTAATTAAATTACAGCTACTTATGCAAATGTCAATGATAACTAAGGGGTTATACTGAATATTTTCTAAGAAAAATGTAATTATAATAATAATAATTAATATATTGAATAATATTAATTTGTTTAATTGATTTCTTTCCCAAATTGCATTAAAATATGAGACACCAATGTTTCAGGAGTTTAGGACACAGATTAGGACACATGCTTATTCAATAACCGTTTTATTTCCTATTTGGGTTTATGTATATGCTTTCTTTTTTAAGACTAACTGTTTATTCTAAAGCATTGTTAGATGCCAGTGTTTCCTGTAATAGATATGCATAGATTTGATTTCAAACAGTTCATATTACACTACTTCTTGTTATGATGATTTTAAATCTATATTGAACCCCAGAATGATCTCAAAATAAAAGAGGTGCTAAAGTCAGATTTTTTTGGTGGCTGTGCTTTAAAATTGAATTATTATAATATTAATGATTTTGAAGGTGTTGAAGGATTTTGAAAGTCTGACAGTAATCAGTGTTGAGCACTATTTTAAGGTTAACCGTGTCTGGTTAAATTGTTTGAAAATGATTTACAGTTGAAAAAAATTTGTTAGAAATGTAGAAAAGTAATCAAAAAATAATCAAACATAACCTATTACGTTACTTTAACATAGTAATTGAAATAATTACTTAAAAGTAACTTGTAATCTGTAACCTATTATTTCCAAAGTAACCTTCCCAACACTAGATACATTTTATTAGCCATTTACTAATTATATTGGGACATACATACATGCTGTCAGTTATTATTAATGAGATCCACACAATACTCCACAATGTAGAATTTCACTAATATCAGTAATACAATGGATTTCTACCTAATGTTGTGTTTCCATGTCAATAATAAAAGGTAATGTACCCACACGAGAAACAATCCCTTTTCTTGGATCCCCTGGGGGAAACAGAAACTAAAATCAAGATTTGCCTGGAATCTACAAGGTACAATTGACTTTAAAATGTAGTTGTACTTGTGTCTTTTTGGGTTGTTAAATGATGATGTGCAACAGATATACCATTTACTTACTTTAGAGCATTCATGAGGAAAAAAGGCTGCAATGTCTCAAGGTGGACATGCACCAGTCTCCCTCATCGATGCCAGCAAGATGGCACATCCTGTGGTGTCCTGGTCTTAAAAGTGAGTTAAAAGTGAAATCATACCATCAGTATCAATTAGAGCAAAGACCTACACCATATGTAATTAATTAAATGTGATGTTTGATTCGCTTGTAATCAATTAGAGAGAAAATTGTGCCATTCTGCTAATCAAAGTTCCCTTCAGTTTGCTGAGAAACTTTTGCAGGTCGAGGCTATAAATGTCGCCACTTACCAGAAGGCAGTGGACAAGTTGAGGCTGGACATATCCACTTCCCTCCTAAGAGAATCTGATCTGTTTCCTTTTGGCTCAACATTTTCAATCACTTCATGTTGTTAGTTTTATGCATTTTATAGCATAAATATGCAACTTTTCATGGTTTCAATAGAATTCATAAAAGTGCAGAATATAATAGCACATTTGTAATAGGGACACAGTGTTACAACGCACCCCACCTGCGTAACTGGGATTAAAACCTGGCGTGTGTCTTCTGCTGGTTAGATCTGCATTAAATATCTCAACTGTTAAATATCTCAACTCTCGCAGACTGTCTTGAACAGAGACTGGTCTCTGTTGGTTCCAGCATCAAATCATTTTGAGAGTATAGTAATATGACTGAAGCCATTAACTGGGGTGAATCTCATGGATTTGGCATTTTCCTAGTGGGAGATATGAGGGGGTGCATTTCCTGGCAGACTGTCTTGCTGTGAAAAGTGCCTTTACACTAAACGTACTACTGTACATACAATACACCTACTTCATCTAATGCAAAACATAGTATTAATGTACTTTCAACCAGAATTTTCAGGTCATAGGATTGAGTAGTTGATTCCATTAAATTGGTTCTATTTAAGTGTGTGACTTTATTTTACATAAATGCAAGACACAAATGTGTTATATTATGGGTATACATTGTTACAATATATCAACATGAACTAATCAAGACTGACTGTAATTATATATATATATATATATATATATATATATATATATATATATAAAGGATATGTGTGTGTGTGTGTGTGTGTGTGTGTGTGTGTGTGTGTGTGTGTGTGTGTGTGTGTGTGTGTGTGTGTGTGTGTGTGTGTGTGTGTGTGTAACTTGCGAGTTACTCAAGTGCAGTTGTAATTTATCTGAATAATGAACAATTTCACGGTATATCAATCTAGAAAATAAAGTAGAAACAAACTATTTTTCTACTATAAACTATAAAAATATATCTACTAATCAAACTATAAAAAAAGATTGCGAGATTTTTTTCAGTGGCGGAAACAAGCTTAGGCTACATAATATCTGGACTTTAATGAGAGTAAAATGTGATATATAACGAGAACGCTAATGATTGGTGTCGGTTGTTATTCGTTTTAAGACGGTTATCTACAAATGCGCGTTCTCGCGACGAGGGTGCTTTTCACAGCAGGGGTGCTGTTTACGGCACAACACCTGTTGCGCGAGGAAGTAAAACCCTTTCAGTTGTCCCAGACAAAGATTAATGTCGAGCCCTTATGGTCGAGTGTTCATTCATGATTTCCATTCTTTGACTAAGGTGCTATATAGTACCTCTGAAGAACCGCTGAAGAACCACTGAAGCACCAAAATTGGTGCTATATAGCACTAAAAAAGGTTCCCCTATGATTACGAGCCAAGAACCTTTTTTGGTGCGATATAGAACCTTTTTTTTTTTTACCTAGGCTATGACTCAACCCGTAATATAAGACTTTGGCCATATAGCTACAGGACCTATCCAAGTCATTCATCACAGCAGTATCAACATCAGTAGGCTACCTATTGTATTTCGGCCACACCACAAGGTGTCACTGTGGCCTCAACGCTTCACCCTCGCCTACTCTGAGCTCGATTGCTATGTCTGAGGTAAACCACGCCCTCCTCATTACCCTACAGACAAAGAAAGGTAAAAATACACACATGTAAAAATACATAAATGTAAAAATAAATAAATGTATAAATGAATAAATGTGGAAATAAATAAAAGAATAAATAAATAAATTTTGAATAAATAAGGAAATACATTTATAAATATATATTTTTTGTGTTTTTTTTGTTGCTTTTCTTATGCTATATATATATATATTTTTTATTATTATTATTTATTTGACATTTCTTTGTATATTTATTTATGTAGGTATTTAGTTTTAATTTTGGCAGACTTGGCATTCCATAGAACTGAGGAGCTGCAGCGTGTATGAATGTCACGCCACATTAGAGCGCCAAAACAGATCGCGACGGCTCGGGAGAGTCTATGGTCTCACTCCAGTCTGGGAAATTAGCCCATTTCCAATTATTATTGTGAAGTTAACGATGCTATCAACTTCACCCCGAAAAGCGACTATAGTTTCAAGGTATGCTACTGATATTGGTCGTGTTTGGGAATATTTTCCCGATATGAATCATGACCTACATTAATTTATTTTTAATAAAATATGGAAAGTGGTTTGAGGTCTGGTTTACAGACCCTGTCTATGTCCATTCTGGCTGACAGCCCACAGCAACCAATGAGAAATAAGTTCACCCATCCGTCACTCAGCAGAAACTACAATGATAGTCGTCAGTACTGAAGTAGCCTAATTGTGAGGAAAACAGATTTGCCAAATTATCTTGTTTGTCAAAGTCACATTAAACAGAGCTTTATCCAAATACCGACGAGTCACGAGCTCGGCGTCAAACTCGCGCTCTCCGTGATGTCCAGACTTTATCTCGCAGCACGATTGCGGGATTACCGTCTTATCTTAACGAGCAATGTTCCCACGGCTCAGTAGTGCAAGCTATCCTGTTATCATCCACTTGTCTTATTTATGGAAGCCTGTTTTGATGTGGACGAGTGACAGAGAACGTGCGTGCTCCTACACAGCGCGTCCATTAAACGGGTCAAATAATATTTCCAAAGTTATTATTGAGGGAATTGTGTTTTCTATCACCAGCAAACAAATACAAGCGTACTCGCACAGAGAAAGAGAGAGAGAGAGAGGACAGAGCGCTCGCCTAGTTACCTCCTTTCGACCTCCTCAACTTTTAACCCCGCAGTGCAGTGCGCGCAGCCGTCGCGCGCAGTGATGTTGACTGACAAGCGCCGATTTTTTCCCGAACAGTTTGCAGCCTAAGCATAAAGTCTGCACCATAATGTGAGTATAGTGAATTTCTTTCCTTACGCTATTTAGGCTTGTTCCTCCATTTTTTATTTGTATTTGGGAAGCTCATAGGAACATGCACGTGTAGCCTATCATGGAGGAAAAGAGGAGTTCGCGAAATGTGGGGTTTATTGTGAATTTTGTCGCCGTGTGTGAATTTGGACATGGCGTGTCATGAGTGTGTGTGAATGCAAAAGGTGTGACGACATAGGAGACATCTAATTGGAGACAGAACGGATGGACTGAGCAAAGAGAGACACGGCAGAAGGGGAGCTTGGTGAAGGTGTCTGAGAAGAGAGGAAGATCGAAATGAAAACGTTCTAAACGCTTTTGCTAATATTATCATTTGTTTTCAAGGAGATAACAATATATGCCTATTTGAGAAACTGCATTTAATCAGTGGCAACGAATTTTAAACCTGTTTCGGAAATAATTCAGCAACGAAAAGCTCTTAAAAAAAATGAGGTAAGAGACGTCAAAAATCCGAGTATGCCTACACTCTAAAAAAAAAAGGTTCTATATGGCACCAAAAATGGTTCTTCGTCGTAATCATAGAGGAACCACTTTTGGTGCTATATAGCACCATATCTTAACATGTTATGTATAAGGAAGCGGTGCTATATAGCACCTTAGTTACCTTAGTCAAAGAACCGGTGAAGAACCTCTGAAGAACCTGAAGCACCAAAATTGGTGCTATATAGCACTAAAAAAGGTTCCCCTATGATTACGAGCCAAGAACCATTTTTGGTGCGATATAGAACCTTTTTTCTTTTTTTTTAGAGTGTATGTAGCCTACGAGGAAAATACAGGTTAAAGAGAAAATAAATGTAGACCTTGTAAGTATTTGGATTCTGTAGAGAAATACATAAATCTTATCTAGGATAGCAGCCCGCAAATCGCGATTTTCCAACAGTCGGTAGGCTATATAAACTACTAGCCTATTTATAAACGTTTTACATTTTCAGCCAAAAACCTTCACTCTTAGTCTGTCATAAATCTTCTCAATCGAACGCAAGAATAGCTAAAACGCTCAACTTTTTTTTATTAAGGCAAAACTATTTCTATTTTCTCTAAATAATATTTCACAGGAATGTAAAGAAATAATATGTTTGTGCGCATTTTTAGAGAACATTGTTCTTTGTGTGTTCCTGTGGATTTTTTACTTATTGATACAGTTTTTATATTGAATTAAAATCTGGAGATCACCTGCTGAAAACATTTCTACAATTTTCCATTGCGCATTTTTTAGTTCACCGTAGTTAAACTCAAACGGGGATATGGCGGATTTGGAGTTCGGATCTCTACAATCGTGTTCCGGCGGCGATTCCCCAGCGATGGAATTCGAGAACGATAAAGATTCCGGACATCACGGTCGGAGCAAAACCGGGTCGCCGCCACTGCAAACTGAGCTCACCCAACAGGTCAGCCATTACTGTCTGTGCACGTGCAGAATGTAAGGCAATAATTCTGCTGACACATTTTTTTTTTGTAGACATTTTGTGATTAGGCTATTATTATTATTATTGGTGGTGTTAATTATTTTAAGTGGAAATTGTTTAGTGCTCGTATATATTCACTCCGAAGATAAATCATTTAAAAAAGAATAAAAAAACGTGGAGGCTACAAAACAAACAGACATTTTTGTAGCATCACATTCATTAATACATGAGTGCATATTAAGTGTATTTAGTATGTCTTCAAAATGTAGCCTACACGCATATGTTTTTATTTTGCTCTCAAATTCGATATTATTAACTCGACTATTTTAGCTACCATACAGGAAACGCATTTTTATTAAAATAATATATTATTATTATTATGTTATATTTGTCAACCTATTCAGACAGAAAATAATAATAATTTCAAAAGCAGCTGTAATTTCAATTTCCCCCTTCTCTTTCGCCGATCCTCGCGTGCAGGGTATGGAGGGAATCAAGGTTTATTTGCACGAGAGAGATCTGTGGGCAAAATTTCATGATGTCTCTACAGAGATGATCATCACCAAAGCTGGCCGGTGAGTGACTTTCTTTCTTTCTTTCTTTCTTTCTTTCTTTCTTTCTTTCTTTCTTTCTTTCTTTCTTTCTTTCTTTCTTTCTTTCTTTCTTTCTTTCTTTCTTTCTTTGTCCCTCATAGATCGAAAATATTTATTTCCCTTTATTGAATATTATCAACTCAATTTGTGTGAACAAATTCCTTAGGCATGCAGGAGCAAAGAGCCCTTGGTGGGCAACCGAGTATAATACTGGATACCAGAAAATATTTGGCTTGATTTATAAATCCAATCCCTTTTAATTAGAGTGGGTCACTTTGAATAAAATTGAAATTGATTAAATCATGTCTGATCAGGGACTTTAGCTGTTTAAAATGATTGCATTAGGCAAAAAAGAAAAAAGAGCTCTTTACATGCAATGACTTCATGGATCAGGAAAATGTTCCAGTGCACAGAGACAAACAAGACAATACCATCCATTATAATATTATTATTGTTGCCTATGTATGTATATATAGGCCTATATTATTATTATTTGTTGTTGCATAATGCAATTTGTATATTGCTATAATGCATCATTAATCTTTTACAGACGAATGTTTCCCAGCTACAAAGTGAAGGTAACAGGCCTAAATCCCAAAGCAAAATATATCTTATTGATGGACATTATTTCAGCAGACGAGCATCGGTATAAATTTGCAGATAACAAATGGTAAGAACTGCAGTGAAATTAATAAATTATAATGTATGTTAAATGCAATATATATGTTCATAAATTGATAGAAGGGTCAACATTTTTCTAAAGATGTTTAATTCTTTTACAACAATGAATATTAACTCTTTCCCTGCCATTGACGGAAAATTCCGTCATTTGTGAGAAAACCGTGTTTTCCGTGTTTTCACTGTTATACGGCAGGGGCGCTATTACACATCTTCTAAAAGAGTCCTGAATATCCAGATCAAAACACATGCGAAGAAGATGCAGAAACAAGCAATATCATATGTAATCAAAATAAGGCGACCATCAACATTAAACAGCGTATAAATCGAAACTGCCTATGTTACTGAATGAAATGTCGACCCGTGACGAGCTATAGGACTGTGCAGCATTTGAAGTGTTGATTGACTCGCTCTACTCCATCTATGTTTTAATAATCGTTCTGAATCCGATCTGGATGTAGTCTTTGACAAAAACAGCTTTTTGCTCTAAATGTTGCTTTTTTGAATTAAATTTACCCACTTTCAAGTGTTGATTTAAAAAAAAGAATGCATGAATCTAGAATAAAACCAGAGGCTCTTTTCTTTCCTTTGATTTAGGCTATTGCATGTGATATATCTGACATTCACACAACATATTCTGGGGGCCATGAAAAATTTGTGAAAATGGTCAAAAACACTGGTGGGGAAAGAGTTAAATAAGCATTTTATTAAAAATGTTCTCAGTGGTGAGTATTTTAATTATTGTATGAAAACTACTGAGCTGTTGAACATGACTGAATGAAAATGAAAGTGGAGCTAAATTAATGCTTGGAGGAATGCAAAGAGAAAGGGATGCATGCTAGTGTAAATATGAATTCATAGAAAGTGTTGTTGTGAAATGATGTATGGATTATGTAATTATGAGCATTGGTTAGGTTATATTGTTCAGTGAGCGGAGGATCCACACAGAGAAACTGTGAAGCTCATTTTGTACCCTGAACTTTTATCTTAGAATTGTGGAGCAGACAGAAAGTCCTTATCTTCTTTATAGTTGACTAACCCGTTCCTATCTACTCTGCAGGTCCATCAGTGGTAAAGCTGAGCCGGCGATTCCAGGCAGGCTGTATGTGCACCCAGACTCACCGGCTTCAGGAGCTCACTGGATGAGACAGCTCGTCTCTTTCCAGAAGCTCAAACTCACCAACAACCACCTGGACCCTTTCGGACATGTCAGTAATGATGTCAATGAGATTGAATGGGTTATTTAATTTTCTGATGAGCATGATTAAACTCCCCCACAGGCTTCCACCTCAGTTTCATTGAACTGGGCACGTCTCTTCCTGTTGTTTGCTGCAGATCATTTTAAATTCCATGCATAAATACCAACCTCGCTTGCACATCGTGAAGGCAGACGAGAGGAACAGCTTTGGCTCCAGCAACACAAGTTTCTGCACACACTCCTTTCCTGAGACGACTTTCATCGCAGTAACTTCCTACCAGAATCACACAGTAAGCAGCAGGACCCCCTATGATCATAAATAAATGGATAGATTTGCAGACAGCCGCAGTGTTCATCTTTAATCCTCTATTTTTTTTTTAGATCACTCAGCTGAAGATTGAGAATAATCCATTTGCTAAAGGTTTCCGTGGAAATGAAGATATCGAATTGCATCGCATGTCCCGTACACCAAGGTGGAGTGCACATATTTTAAACATATCAATACATATGCATGTCCACACGCAAACATATTTTACTTTAGTAGATCATAACTGCCCCATAACAGTTTGTGTATGCGAGTAATGATGAATCACTAATGTACTGTTTTTTTGTTTTTTTTTCAGTCGTTATTTAGGTATGTTGTATGTGCCTGCATGTCATTGTGGGTTGCCTCTCGTAGCCACTAATGTTGTTGTTTTAGATACACAGAGAATATGTTGTACTTTAACTAGCAGGGTTTGGGAACAAAAGTCAAAGCCTTGTGTTGCATGTTGACAGTATTGAATGTGACACACAAGAGGGGGATATTTATAGTGTAACAATATTAAGAGCAGAGCGGCACAACACACTGTCACATAGAGGTCACTGAAGGGCTAATGTGTGTGTGTCTGAATAAATGCGTTTTTGAGAGAGAGAGAGAGAGAGAAAACAGAGAAAGAGGAATGAGTCAGATTAGAAAGGGGGTATAGAGAAGATTTTTAGCTATTGTAATTGTCTCTTAGCTTAGAAATTTAATTAGAAACGATCAGTACTGTGCAAATGATATCCTTTACCCTTGCCGCCCCACTGTGCCAATGCAAATCATCAGACTGCTCTCTCTCTTTTAACACCCTGATCCATCAACCATAGTTTTGTGACTCCTCCCCTAAAAGTACCATGATTCACTTGGATTCTGCAGTAATCTGAATATAGCTTTTCTCTAATCATCATTTTCTCAAAATTTGTCTGGTTCTCTGCTGTAGGAATCAGTGTGTCTGATGCCTATTTTGCCCTTTTTCCCCAGTAAGGAGTATCCACTTGTACCACGTACTACTGCAAGGCAGCGTGTTGCTCCACCCTCTCCTGACTGTCTCTCTCGGTCTGAATACACTGTGTCACAGAAACCCAGTCCAGGCTACACCTGCTCCGACACTTCAGGTACATAGTGCAAAACCAAGAGGCTGAACTTTTGTGGCATAATATTATATATCCTGGATGTAAGTTTTATTTACTCAAATGTAGTGTTGTTGGTTGGTCCTTCGAAATGAGATAGCAATTATTTTCTGCATGCAACAAAAAAATGATGTTCACAAAACAGCCTCGATCTTGCTCGTGAGTTGAGGTTTGAATCAGGGAATCTTTTCCTAAACCGCCGTGCTTCATTTTGTATGTGGAAATTAAGCTGATTCTTGATGCGATCATGGCTATTAAAACTATTTTCAGTTTTGTTAATACAACAGTTTTTCCAATAACTGAACATTATGTAAAATGTACTATTAGAGGTAAAAAAAAAAAAAGTGCAATAAAAGTGTTGTGGCAATAATCAACATAATTGATGATAAACAGCTTACTGACATCTCAGTTTAGAGTCAAATTGTTAATTAATATAATTTATTAATTTTGGTGTCCACCTTAGAGATAATCACCATATTTGTACCATCATCTTTAAAAATATGATATTAATAATATAATATAATATAATATAATATAATAAAACGTCTTTATAGTTACTGCTGTAAAGCCATATTAATTTATTAAGGGATCTCCTTCAAAGCTTTTAGAATCTTATCTTTTTTCTGTATTCATAAAATGAACATATTTTAATGACAGTATTAAAATGTGTTTTTCAATAAAAAATAAATGTCTATTTAGCAAAATAAACAGAATATAGGACAAGCTTTGATGAAGTGATTGATTTGAACAAGTATTATGTAAAACATACTACTTTAGATGAAAGTATTTTAGATAAAACATTTTTAAATAAAACATCCACTTTTATTTATTATTTATTTTACTTACTGTGTAATTGGACACCTACATGTTTTATTTTAGGAGCCAGCATCTTCCTTGTCATTTTTGTTGTCTGTATGCAGCAGAGAACATTCTGTAAACTTTTTGCCATCCTGGATGCATGCCATTATTAATTCAAAAGGTCTGTGGCAGGCTTCTAAGCAAGCAGCAACTATGTAAACCCGAAACAATAAGCAACTCTTTTAAAGCAGAAATGCAATTTTCAGCTCTTATTTGCTTCGTCTTTACTAGAATTATTGAATTCGGTTTTTTTCTTTGCAGGTGACCACACCCTCACTGAAACCCCTCCCAATCATGACCCCACCTACCACCTCTTCACCTACCAGTTCTCCCCGGATGCGGCCCCTGTGCACAATGCCCCCAGCAGTATGGACACCCCACAGCACCAGCCTTGCATGTATGGAAGCTCTCAGGCGGGCATGGAGGACCTCAGGTGGGCGTCTTATACAGACAGCACAACTTACCAAAGTTTTTCTTCTGCTAAAGAAATGGGTGGGACTTTTGGTCCCACCACTGACCTCTCTCAGGAACTGTATCCACAATACACCTGTGAAGTGGGCGTCCAGTCACACTGCATGATGACTGATTTCTCGCTTTATGCTTGCAGTCGATCATTCAGCCAAAACCAACAACCAAACAGCTGGTGTGGGGGCAGTTGAGCAAGTGTGTGTGTGTGTGTGTGTGTGTGTAAGAGGGAAAAGAGTCTGTGAATAATTGTGATGACTTACTCGTAACTTCATCCTGAAATCACAAATTTGCATCTGTTGTGCTCCACAATTTCTATATTGCTGTGAATCAGGTAAATATTTTGTAAAATCGGTACATTTCTTAGTTCTGCTAGCTATATCATCAAAATAAATAATAACAATAAAATTCAACATAATAATGTATATCATGTGCAGTGAAGTAGCAAGCGATTATTTCATTTATTGATATAAATATTTATATATATTTTATATATACTTTTTTATAATATTTCATAATTTATCATGATTTTTGTCATTAGCTTAATATATATAAACAAAGTTTTTTGTTCACATTCACTGTGGAGCAAGTGGAAAGTAATGGGATTTCAGTATAAAAATGAGAGATTTTAATTTAAAACTGAAAAAAACAAACAACAAAAAAACCTTGAATTTCCTCTTATCCCGAACACAGTGATGGACGTTTGCATGTCCCTTGCATCTTCAGTGATGTGTGTGTGCGTGTGTGTGTGAGAGAGAGAGATTTTGTGTACATTTGTATCTCATCAAATTTCCTGATGTGTGAATCTCTGTTACCATTACTGAAACATTTTTATCAAGATACAACTACACCAAAAAAAAAAAAAAAAAAAGTGCAGTAGGTGGGTTGTTTCACTTTGGCCAGTATTTGTGAAGATTTAGAGAGAATCCTCTCTTTTACTATTTCACTTAGGAAATGCTGATGTACAAACACTAACAAACCCAAATGCAAAAGACTCTTAAATCCTAATATCCACTTGACAACGTACATGCGCTAGCTTCAAATGGGGGTCCTTTATTTTGTTTATTCTTAATCTGTAATGAAGAGAGAAGGGAATGCTGGGTACTGCACGTGTCACAGTCCGTTAAGGGAGCAGTGATGTTACCAATTCTGTCATGGCCCAAGGCAAGAGATACAGAGAGAGAGAGAGAGACAGGGAGGAGGGGCATCAGCTGGACATTTATTTATAGACACACCATGCAATAAGAATTTCATAAGTGAAATATGGTCATTTTAAAGAAAGTTTTTAATGTTGTGAAATTCATGCTCCAATTATTTATAATGACAAACTATTTAAGGATTTTGAGTTCACGATTTGTGTTTGCTGATATTTATTTATAAAGTGTTTTTTAAATTTATTGAGCAGTTTGCTTTGTCCTGACAAATGTAGAGTTTCTGTGTTTTGTGAAGGTGTTTTTTGAAACTTGTTTGAATATGAGGCTGAAATAAAATGGTAATCCACAACCATGCCTTTTGTGTTTAATCTAGAACCTACATCTTTATATGAAGTATTCTTTATTCATAGATTTTGTATGTATATGTTTGAGTGCATACATGTATGACAATAGCAGTGTGTGTGTGTGTGTGGTTCAGGTAAACCCTACATTACGAGGTAAAAAAAAAAGTCCCCACAAAGATGACAATATCCGGGGACATTTCTTGTTCCCCATCAGGAAGACGACTTATAAATCAGACTAAATTATGTTTTTTGAAAATGTAAAAATGCAAAAAGTTGTCTGTGATGGGTAGGTTTAGAGATAGTGGATAGAGTTTGTACAGTATAAAAATCATTATGTCTTTGGAAAGTCCCCATAAAACATGAAAACACAACGTGTGGGTCCTAACCCTGCGTTAAGATGGCAATATTTGAAACGCTTGTCCTTTTGGGGACAGTTTTTGGGCCCCATGAGGAAAACAGCTTATAAATGAAAATGTAAAAATGCAGAACAGCTTCCCCATAAAACATGAAACGTGTGTGTGGTGTGTGTGCCTTAGAGGTGTAGTTTCACACCTCATGTTAGACTTTGAGCTGTTGCTGGGAAGTGTGAGAGAGAGAGAGAGACTAATCAGAAGTTTGTCTTCACAGGAATGACTGGAAAGTTCTTTAGGGGAAAACAGTTTATCATGTAAAGACCAGGCAATTTCTTGTACACCTCAACAATAATTTCTACTTGGAAGTAGAAAATAATTCAGCCCTTTTCTTTCCCCTTTACCAGTTTTTACATGTTTTTTGGAAGTAAAGGATTGACATTTGGAATGCCTATTATTATTATTATTATAGGTTTTGTGGACAACAACAACATACTGCATTGTATTCAGAAAGCAATGTGTCTTTATGTCATTTATAACTAAATCTCCAATCAAATTTGGAATGACTGTGCAGCGTGTGGATTTTAGCGGCATCTAGAGGTGAGGTTGTGAATTGCAACCATCCAGCGCTCACCCCTCCCTTTCGAAGCACAGTGAAGCTACAGTGGCCGACACAGGACAAAAATTGTTGTCGCCTGAGACAGCAGGGAGTAGCTAGCGCTCTGTAGAGCAGTTTGTCCCTTTAGGGCTACTGTAGAAACATGCCATAATAACATAATATATGTGTAGAAAACATATATTATATTGTCAATGATCCTCATAAATACTACACATTGCACCTTTAAAGGGTTAGTTCGCCCAAAAATTTTAATTCTGTCATTAATTCCTCACTCTCATGTCGTTCCAAACCCGTAAAACCTTTGTTCATCTTCAGAACACAAATGAAGATATTTTTGATGAGATCCGAGAGCTTTCTGACCCCTCCATAGACTTAATTAACACTTTCAAGGCCCAGAAAGATAGTAAAGACATTGTTAAAATTGTCCAAGTGACTCCAGTGGTTCAACCTTAATTTTATGAATACTTTTTGTGCACAAAAAACAAACAAAAATAACTACTTTATTCAACAATTTTGTGTCAGACTCGTACGCTGTTGACGTAGTGAAAACATGCGTCGTGGTGCTCACGTTGTCCAATAGTAAGCCGGCGTTCTGGAAATGCTGCACTGTTTACACCACGTCAACAGCGTTAGAGTCTGACACTAGAATAAATTGTTGAATAAAGCACACAAAAAGTATACTCGTTGCTTCATAAAATTAAGGTTGAGTATATTTTACTGGAGTATATTTTAACAATGTTTTTACAACCTTTCTGGTCCTTGAAATTGTTCATTAAATGGCTGTCTATGGAGGGGTCAGACCGTTAGAGATCTCTCGGATTTCATTAAAATGATCTTCATTTGTGTTCCAAAGACGGACGAAGGTCTTACGGGTTTGGAACGACATGAGGGTGAGTAATTAATGACAAAATTTTCATTTTTGGGTGAACTAACCCTTTAAGTTCACAGAATATGAGAATATGAACTCTGAATAATATGCCTGCTATATCATTAAATTCCCCATGTCTCATCTCAGCAGAATGGAGATCTGAACCCAAATCAAGTCTTTGAAAAACCTCTGACCCTGACTGGATTTCCCGGCCCAGCTAAGCACTTATTTACTGTTAATTAAGTGATCTGAGCTCATTTTCTCAATCCTAATGGCATCATCCAGCTCCTCCAGGAAACACTCCGCTGCCCCCAGTACACTCTGGCATACACGCACAGTCCAATAAGGGCCCTTTTACCTCCCTGACATTAGCCTGTAATGCTATTAACCCGTTCATCGTTAAGATGCCCACTTAAGCAAAATGCGAAAGTGAAAGATACCCACTTAACCAAATTTATTGCGGAGAGGGAAGAGATCGAAAAGCGTACATCTTAATGTTAACGTAGTAATGTAGAGTTGTTAGGAGTGCAGCTCACAACTAATCTATGTATTCATAATTGCGTCTTCTTGTTCCTCATTTCCAGCTTTGACCTGAAGAATCTCTATCAGTTTATTGTGACCCATATAGTGTTTGGATTTAAACACTGGCTGAAGTTCATTTCATCTGTGTTTTTAATTAAATGTGTATTTAGTGTCAGCTTTTCTAGAAGTAGGCCTAATGTATTCCCAACAATGTTTAAAAGATTTTTTTTAATAGAAAAGTTATTTTAAATTGTAATAACATTTCAAAATATTACTATTTTACTGTATTTTTCATCAAATAAACCCTGCTGAGCACTTCTTTCAAAAACATCAAACATTCTTACAGACCCCAAACTATTGAAAGGTATTTGTAATGCAGTTACTCTTAATGAAGTTGATGGAAGATAAGTAGGCACTGTGACTGAATTTAAAGCAAGAATTTACTTTAACCCTTATTATACAGTGAAACATTTTTTGATTTTGGCGCGCTGAACCGCTGATTTGACTCGCTGATTCATAACGGTTCGAATCTTCATTGCTGGCTATGCAGACCTCAGTGATCCATCGGATTTCAACACAAATATCTTAATTTGTGTTCCAAAGATGAACAGAGGTCTTACGGGTGTGGAACGGCATGAGGCATGAGCATTATTTTCATTTTTGGGTGAACTAACCCTTTAATACTGCACTTTAATATGCCAATAAACCTGAAGTTGATAGAGAGCAGACTACCATGTAGTCAGCAGTTGTCAGTAATCAGTAAATACCAGCAGCCATAGAGATTCAGAGTGGGTCAGTGCATGCATGTGTGTGCGTGTTTGTATCTGGTGCTTAGTGGACCAGAAAACATATTGAAGCCCCTCCCCCATCAGTTCATCCTAAGAAGACTGTCCCCTATGGAGACCGCATAATCCTCAAAGTCAAAGCCTGTAGCCAACAGACAGAAAAGACCTTAAAAACATTACATTGTTAATGTAGATTTCCTGTACATCAAAGACTCAAACTCAAAAAGCAATTATTTGAGTAACTCAAATAATATTATTTCTATAGTGCGTTACTCATAATGTATAGAATAATTTAGTTTTTTAAGAAGTTAATTATTTAAGTATATATTTAATCCACAGAATGCAATTGACCACGCTTTTTTCTCATAGTTTTTTTTTTAATTTACTGATTACTGTTTGATGTATGCAATGATCATGAACGCCCAAATGATAGAAATAGTTGGACTGAACTAATGATACACGGCACACTGGCAATGTGGGGATGAATAGACCCCCCACTCCCCAGCGCACCCCACCTCCAAATGTTCTGGGGCAGTGTGCTTCGGCAGCAAGGAGCCACTGTCACTCTCCATTATCAAGAAAGCTCTAATCCCTCCATGCAAAACTGCCATAATGATATCACTAACCACGAGTGGCACCGCCGGTCATGCAGTGTCTGTGTATGTGTGTGTATGTGTGCAAGACCTAATGTCCACAGCTTGACCTTTCACAAACACTTGTTTCACTAATCTGAACCTTTTTTTAAATGCCTTCCTGCATCTTTTGTGTCTACTTGAATATGTTTTTAGCAAAATGAGATGTTTGGCCTCTTACTTGACCTCAAAGAGAATATTGTTTTTGAATTACTGTCTTATAATCATATCATAATCAGAAAGCTTCTGTTTTGCTCTCCATATATATATATATACTTAACAGAAAACTTACTGCATTTTTACATTTTCAAAAAAGCATAATTAAGTCTGATACATGAGCTGTTTTCTTCATGGGGACCAAAACATGTCCCTACAAGGACAAGCATTTAGGATATTTCCATCCTTGATTGGACATTTTGTTCCTATAATGTAGTAGGGTATACCTGGACACACACGCTCACTGGCTACTTTGTTAGGTAAACCTTGCTAGATGGACCCCTTTTTGCCTTCAGAACTGCCTTCATTTTTCATGGCATATTCAACTAGGTGCTGGAAACATTCCTCAGAGATTTTGGTCCAACATGATAGCATCATGCAGTTGCTGCAGATTTGTCGGCTGCACAACCATGATGCAAATCTCTTGTTCCACCACATCCCAAAATTGCTATAATGGATTGAGATCTGGTGACTGTGGAGGCCATTTTAGTTGTGAACTCATTGGCATGTTCAAAAAAACAGTTTGAGATGATTTGAGCTTTGTAACATGGCCTGTTATCCTGCTAGAAGTAGCCATCAGAATATGGGTACACTGTGGTCATAAAGGGATGGACAGGGTCAGCAACAATACTCAGGTAGTCTGTGTCATTTAAACAATGCTCAGTTGAAACTAAGGAGCCAAAGTGTGTCAAGAAAATATCCTCCACATCATTACACCACCATCAGCCTGAACCGTTGATACAAGGCAGGATGGATCCATGCTTTCATGTTGCTTACACAAAATTCTGACACTACTTTCTGAATGTTGCAGCAGAAATCGAGACTTATCTGACAACATTTTTTTCCAATCTACTATTGTCCAATTTTGATGAGCCCATGCAAATTGTAGCCTCAGATTCCTGTTCTTAGCTTAGTCTTCTGCTGCTGTAGCCCATCAGCTTCACGGTTCAACGTGTTGTGTGTTCAGAGATGCTCTTTTGAAAAACTTGGTTGTAACGAGTTGTTATTTGAGTTACTGTTGCCTTTCTATCAGCTCAAATCAGTCTGGTCAGAGTCCTCTGACCTCTGGCATTTAATGCGTTCATCATAAGTAAAAGTTTTTAATTTACCCCAAACTCTTGAATAGTAATGTGTCAAGATTTCCACAAAAATATTAAACAAAACAGTTTTCAACATTGATAATAATAATAAAAAATGTTTTTTAGCCCCAAATCAGCATATTAGAATGATTTCTGGGGGATCATGTGACACTGAAGACTGGACTAATGATTGCCAGCACAGGAATAAACTACATTTTAAATTGTGATAATAAATGCAGAATTAATCTAATTAAATAAATGCAGCCTTTGTGAACATAAGAGACTTCTTTTAAAAACATAAAAAAGTAATTCAAAAGATTTGGAACAACATAAGGTCTGTAAATGATGACAGAATTAAACATTTTGGCTGAACTACAGCTTTAATTCAAGCACTAAATCACCTGTAGCTGTTCAGTTTTTATGAACATTAGTCTCCCCCTCTCTCTCCTCTTTATCCCTCTCTCTCTTTCTCTTACCCCAGTGTTCTTGTTCGATATTGTTTACTCTCCATAAACAAGCCCTCTTTTTGCAACATTAAACGGTGCATTATAACTATCAAACAAACAAACAAATGCTCCCTGACCCCGGCTCAGCGGGACAGCTGCGGTGTCTTATCACTTATCACAAACACTAAGTGAGGGAAAACATCATCCTGAACATTGAGTGGCTCTTCTGCTCGCTCACTCACCTCTGTTATGCTCTTGAATAATGAATTTCGCCTGTTCAGTGTTCGATCATGTGTGAACACAATAGAGAGACACACAGAGACCTGATGCCTCCTAAATTGACCAAACAGCATGCATATGTGGGGCTACGTGTTTTTTTCTTTTTGAGATTTGAGGTCAGGGATAGGGTCAAATAATGCACTAAATATGGGATCCCCGGCTTTAGTACATAGGAGCAGATTTTGTAAAGGTCATGGAGGGGGATGTCTCTATCACTGGAGGACTGATCAGTAGATCCCACTGTCTCATATTGGATGTATATTTCAATTGAAATCCTAAATGAAAAGTCCGATCTTTTAAGCATGATGATTGCTATAGCTTATACTATAAGATTAATAAATATTTTTATACAGAATATGTGACTGTGCAACTTGTTTTTCTTAAGCTAAGAAACATAAACCAAATAAAGTGAAATAAATACATTTCTGTTCTGAGAAAAAAATCGTTTCTTCTCTTTTCAGCTTTGGATATTTACATGGGTGTTAAAAATCCTTTCCTCTAATTCCACACTAAGACAAGCTTTCGTGGCCTTAATGCATTAGGAGAGAAGGTGACAGGAGACAGAAGCATGTTTATGAAAGATAAATGAAGGTTTGGACACACGCACAAAAACAAAATGAATAAAAAAACACATAAAAACACTTAACGTATTTGAATTGATCTTATCAAGTCCATTAAGCATGGTAAAAAACTCTCTTTTCATGTTCTCACATTGTTATTCTAGTGGAATTATTCATTAAATAGCAAAAAAATATATTAAATTCTAATGAGGTAGACAAAAAAGTGCATTTGGCAAGCTTTGAACCAAAGAAGACATTTAACAGGCTTGTGTATAGAAATGCCTCATAAATGTTTATGGCTTACATTTGATAGCGCTTCAGTGCATAGGAATTGAAGATGATAATGTACTGATCCATACACCAAAACTGTTGTAGTAGATCTATAATAATAATAATAATAGCCTTATAATATGTAACACTTAACTTACTTAACTTAACTTAAACCCTACCACTGTAGTTAATTAATATTACTCAGTACTTATTTGAGTAAGTATAATTGAACTACATCACCTTAAAATAAAGTGTAACCTAATAGCAAGCAGCCATTAACGGGGCCAAGCGCAACAGAAGCACACAAGGAAGATAGCAGCAGACCAACTGAAAAAATGAGTGAAGGTGAAAACACCACATTAAAACATTGAGTTGTATAGAGCCAATGTCATGTTTTGTTCTATTATAGCGCCAACAAGAGGCACAATCCTACAATTTTTGTCATCGGAGTGAGCCCATACATCAATTTTGATGAAAATATCTCATTTCGTTATAGTTATAGACTGACACCTGACTTTGAATGGATTTTACTCCCCCTTACTATCAATATTTTGAAATTTGGGCCTTAGCGCTGGTTTCGTCTCGATCGGACTAGCGGTTTCGACGTAATCAGCTATCGTTTTTTAAGTGCTAAATTACCGCGCTGCACAAACCATGCACCGAAACCTGGCAAGTCTGGTATCGTTGGACTCGGCAAGGATTCAGGAGACTAAAAAAGTTAGTCCCATGAAAATAAGTCAACCCCACCCAAAGTTATAAGCGTTTGGGGAAAAAAAAACTCCACTAGGTGGCGCTGTTTCGAAACTTCTCAGGCTACTTCAGGGCATCGTGCTGATGACCCATACCGAGTTTCATAACAATCCGTGTTCATAAAATACAGCATTTTAGCACACAATTCAAAATGGCCGACAGTCAAAAATGGCCGATATGGTAAAATTGGATATCAGACGACTCGGCATGTCATCCTGAATCTAACGAGGCCACTTGGATGAAATAGCCATTTCTCGTATCTCCGGACCAGTAGGTGGCGCTGCGCCGAAACACTGCATGTTGCCTCAGGTCATGCTTGTGATGACATGTACCAAGTTTGGTTTGAATACGATAAAGCGTTGAGGAGATATTGCCTTAAGTGTGTTTTCGCAAGCGTTACGTAAAATTTGCTTGCGTGTTTATCGAAAACGATGTGATGAATCAACTTGAATTCCATGTTTTTTTGTCTGCAGGGTCTGAAGATGATCTGGTTCAATTTTTGTGCAAATCGGATGAACCGTCTAGGATGAGTTCGCAAAAGTAGGTTTTTCGCACCCTCTGCGCTTGGCCCCTAATAATAATAATAATAAAACATGGGCGTCGGAAGCAAAAAAATGTGGGTGGGTCCTCAGAATTACATTAATATACCGCTTTGCTTGCTAAACATATAGTTGGGAAAGACAAAGTTACGGAAATCGCCAGATCATTGAGAGTGTCAGTAGTGTAGGGGTAAGAAGCACGGTATCTAGTTTTGACACAAATCGACCCGCGGTTCGAGTCCGCCTTTCGCCGAACTCAGTCCTCTCCTTTTCCCATCACATATCAGATCGGAAAGGCATTTATTTTCAACAAAAATTAAGAAAATATTAGAAAAGTGGAAATAAAGCGTCTAACATGTGTTTAATAATAAGTGTTTATCGATTAGGGGTAGGTAAACAGACATGTGCTGAATGTTAGAGACGATAAAAGTGAGTGGGTCCAATATCATTGATCGTAAAAAGTGGGTGGGTCTTGTCCCACCCACATACAATGGTTCCGACGCCCATGGCTATAATATGATGATGATGTTGTACAGTTAATGTTACAGGCTATATGATAATAAAATGATTCACTCAGCAACATTATTAATAATTATTCATCACAATATATTTATTAACTAACACCAACGAACTGTAACATCAACACCACAATAAACTGAATTTCTTACTCGAGGTCAATACTCTATAAGATTTAGGGGTATTAAATTATGGAATGGTTACCATCAAGCAAGAAAATGTTCTTCCTGAACGTGTTATAAAAGATGTATAAAGGATAAATGTATTGCTGCCTTGTAATTGTTTTTTCTTGTTTATATTTTATATACCCTATATCATTTGCTTTTACTTTTTTTTTATAGCCTATGTTGTAATTAACTTGATTCAGTCATATGCATTTATACATTTGTTATTGTAATTTAGCTCTTTAATTTTATAGATTCTTTTTGTCTTTGTTGTTTAGGTGGAGGCTTTAAATAAACCCTTCTGGGTTTTCTGCCTCTCCCTGCACAGTATATGGATGGTAGGCTACTTTCTTGTTTTTATGGTATATATTTGTGCAAATAAACTAAATAGAAAAAACTTAAAACCTAAAGTTTTTTTTATTGCGTGTTTAATAACGACCTATGTATAATCACGAGGTGAGATTTATTTCGGTAAGGAAGAACAACAGTATTTAGTGAAAATTGGAATAATAATCTTCCACTGGAGGGCAACAGAGGAAAACGCTTTCTTTTTTTTGTTGCTGTGGAAACGACACACGAGCAAAAAGTTTGTTTGTCCAGAAAGCTTTTTGTGGGACTGAAAAGATGAATTTTGAGGATTACTTTCAGTCGGTTTTCAAAAAACGACTCTCATTGTAAGTATACGTAATTTATTAAACCCCAAATCTTATTTTTGTAGAACCACTATGTGTCGTAATAGTCTCCGAGGTGCAGTGTATTCTAAGCTTTGTTTGGGCGGATAAAGATGGTGAATTGCATGTACTCAGAGATTGTTCAAATGTTCAAACCTTCAGAAATATGGCCGTATAGAAGGATTTGACGGATATGAATAATACAAGCGTAATGCACCTTTTGGAGGTGCGCGAGGAGTGCGCGAGTGTGACCAGAGCACTGGAAGCGCAGAAAGAGGTGGTTGTATGAAAAAAAAACTACCGTATTTATAACTACTGTATTTACATTTTCGCTGTTCCAGTTTAAACGAGTTTAATATTTCCGTTCTCCGTATGCTTGTGTGTGCTTTTGTCAGGAGATGCAGATGAAGCGGGAGAGTTTAAGAGAGAGAGACGAAACCATTAAGAAAGAGGAGGAGAAACTGAAGAAATCCATACTGAAATATAACAAGTTTTTGCAAGTAAAACAATATTATAAATCAACTAGGCTACACTGATGTTTAAATGAATGTCTAAACTGACTTTTTGGTAACCATTTGTGTGTGTGTGTGTGTGTGTGTGTGTGTGTGTGTGTGTGTGTGTGTGTGTGTGTGTGTGTGTGTGTGTTTCTTTCCCTTAAGGAAAATGATGCCAGACGGTTGAGAGCCATAAAGAAAGCAGAGGCAGAGAGGGCTCAAATCAGACTGAAAGAACTGGAGATTCAGCAGCTAAAGACAGAGAATGATGGCCTGCAGGCACGTAAAGAGCTTCTGGAGGAACGTGTTGCAAAAGCCATATGCTACCAAGAGTTCCTGGAAAGAGCTTCAAAAAAGTCTGGAAAGGTATTCATTATATTTTAAGTATGTAGTTTGCTGTGTCTGGAATGGGGAAATGTAGCCTACTGAAACAACTCAGAGAAACTGTCAAGCTGTCTGGTCTCCCCTGCCTCATTTGACTGTGAGACTTTCCACACTTTAAGAGTCTGATCTAGAGACTGTGTAGGACAGAGAAGGTCTGCTGGTGCATACAGTCTTGCTCAAAAGTTTACACACCCCTTGCAGAATCTGTGAATAATGGTGTCAAACTTTTTGAATTTTGACATCAAGGTAAATTTTACTTAATTTGTCTTCCAATAAACATGTAAGTATCTTCTGTTGCTTCTGAAGGGCAGTACTAAATGAAAAAAAAAAAAAAAAGATATTTAAACAAAAATAAGAAACATTTGGACATCATCCTGTTCAAAAGTTTTCACCCCTCGGCTCTTAATGCCTTGTGTTTCCTTCTGGAGCATCAGTGAATGTTTGAACCTTTTTTAATAGTTGCGTTTTAGTCCCTCAATCATCCTCAGTGTGAAAAGATGCATCTCAAAATCATACAGTCACTGCTGGAAAGGGTTTAAATATGCAAAAGATGCTGGAAAACTGAAGAAGGTGCAGGACCTGGAGGATTTTTCCTGAAGAACGTTGGGCAGTTTAACGGCTCAGGACAAACAAGGGACTCAAGGACAACCATCACAAAACAAAACAGCCGTGGATCATCCAGGTAACGACACACAGTAAGGGGTGTGTAAACTTTAGAGCAAGACTGCATATGAATTGCAACACCAGCCAGGGTTCCCGCGGGCCATTGAACTTTTACTAAGCACTGTTACATGTTTTAAGAAGTTATGTGTTTACCATTTGTATATGTTACATATAAATTGTTAAATATGTAAATGTTACAAAAAATACATACATATAATGTATTTTGATAATGGGTAAGTTTGTTGTTTATGTGTATACAGCAATAATTTTCAAATTTCTTTTTAAAAATGTGCAGCAACCCTGAACTCTCAATATGGTGGTTGTACACACTAGAGGAATTATAAAGCTCTGTTATTTTTTAATGTTTGGAAAAATTTGTATTTGAATATCTAAAATATTGTATAGTAATGTTACACTTTTTCTTCCCCTTTTTCTTTTTTTTTAAAATGACATTTGAGTTTGAGAATATTGGTCAAGTCATTGACCGTCTTCAAACACTCCGGTCCATCCACAAAGAACTTCTAGTAAACCAGACTGCGTTAGAGAAAGAGAGAGAGAGGACACAGCAGGAACTGATACAGTACATAAATAAACAGCGAACTGTTCTCCTGCACTGTAACAACCAACTGCACCAGCAACAGACGCAGCTAGACAACATACGCTTAGAAGCATACAAATGGGTAAAAACACACACACACACACACACACACACACACACACACACACACACACACACACACACACACACACACACACACACACACACACACACACACACACACACACACACACACACACACATTTACAGTGGGTAAGTGTGTTAATGTACATACACAAAAAGACTACACAGATGCCACTGTGGCACCTCTGTCTTCTGTACCATTCTGTTTCACGAGATTACAGACTATTATTCATGTATTCAACAGGAATTAAAACTGAAGCACTTCCGTTCCACCGCAGCAAAAGAGATTCTCCTTTTTGCTCAGCTAAAGACCACGATCCTTAACATTTATCAAATGATCACACATTACACCAAGAGAGTCTCTGTGGATATAGATGACACCTTCAAGCAGTTGGAAATGGTGAATAATGCAAACTTGAATGAACCAGTATTTGTCGTTGATGTTTTTTCTTTAAAAAGTTCTTGTGTGATCAAATGCTGTGTTGAATAACTCTTTTTTTTTTTTTTTGTAATTTCAGATTCAGAAATATTTTCAGCTTATGGGAGCTATAGATGATGATCTAAAGTTCAACATTATGATAATGCCGAATCAAACCGAAGAGAATGACAGAGGAGATTAAGACCCAAGCTCTGAGGATGTATAACAACTGAAAATGACCAGATGTGCCTAAGCTAAATAAAAATAATCGTCTGACCACCCTTATGACACAATTATGCACTGGGGTGGGAGGGGCAGCAGGGATACTAATGGAGATTAAAAGGATGATTCATTTGAAGGGTTTTCCTTTTTAATTTATCAGTGAAATATTATCAAAGCATATTGCTATCCTGTTTCTATGGAAGCTTGTTTCTGCCACAGAATAAAAAATGTAATTGCAACTTTTTATCTCCCTTTGTGACTTTTTTGCTTCACAATTGCAAGTTATAAAGTCAGAAAAGCGAGATATAAACAATTCTGAGAAATAAAGTCATAATTGCACAATATAAACTCACAATTGCGAATTATAAGTTATAAATTATTGTGAGATATGTTATTGTGAGATACAAACTTGCAATTGCAAGAAAATGTTTTTCTCAGAATTGGACTTAACTTGAAATTGTGATTTTTTTATATATATAAAAAAAGTCAGAATTGCAGGATATAAACTTGCAATTGTGAGAAAAATAGTAAGAACTGTTAGATAAAAAAGTTGCAATTACCTTTTTGTATTTTTATACCGTGGTGGAAACAATGTTCCACATACAGCTCTGGAAAAAATTTAACAAAAAGACTTAACATTGATTTCTGAACTTGAAGTGACTGTCTCTTGATTTTTCCAGAGCTTTATTTAGATATACTGCGTAGGCAGCATTATTCATGTTTCAGACTCAGCCATTGTTTCTAAAGGCTGGACTACACTTCAATATATAAACGCTATAGGCATCTTACACTTGCATGACAAATGAAAACATGTTCTTAAGTCTGCTCAAAATATCAAACATATCAGAGTCTGTGACCTACATACACTATGCGATTTTGTGAAATCTGCAGATTGCCTCTGACTCTTGGCAACTAGCGTTTATTCTTTTAGATGGAAAATCAGGGCAAAAATGTGGGTAAGAATACTAACAAAAGATGAATGTGAACACTTCTGAATGCTTCATGAGTCTCAGTCACAGTTGGCTTTATTGATTTTATTTATCTAGGCCTAATAACATAAGAGTAATAACAGTGACTATCGGTGAATCTTGCGCTGTGCTTTCATTTCTAATTCTCTTTCATTTCCCTTTTTTACCCTTTCCTTTCTTTCCTTTCTTGGGCTTTGCACTAGCCTTCATGGCCTTGCGCACACAAAAGCCTTTCCAGTGGGCCCGAATGATATTGGCAGCTTGGCTCTGCATCTCTCTTTCTTTTTCTTGCTGTTCCCTCTTCTCCTGAGCCTCCTGTCTCTCCTGCATAATCTGGGAGTACTCCAGGTTCATAACTGCAAAAAGTTCCTCCAGGCCATTCAGCTCTGTCTTATCTTTCTCATGCATGCATGTCATTTCCTCCAACTCTGTCTAGACACACATATACACATACAAAATCAATATGTATGCATAAAGACAATATACATTTAAATATTAAAATACACAGTGATGCCCTTGATTTAAAAAAAAAATACATTGCATATACTGTTGAAAAGTTTGGGGTCGGCTCACAAAAGCTGTGCACAAATGTATCTATATGATAAAAATACAGTAAAATAAATCCTATTGAGATATATTATTACAATTTAAAATTATTATTCTCTTAACTATCTCTCTTATATTTTAATGTATTTTATTCCTGTGATTGCAAAGCTGAATTTTCAACATCATTACTCCAGTCTTCAGTGTCACATGATCCTCCAGAAATCATTCTAAAATGCTGATTTGCTGCTCATTTCTTATTATTAGAGTTGAAAATTGTTATTATGCTTAATATTTTTTTTGTGGAAACTAAAACATGTTTTCAGGATTCTTTGATTAATAAAGAACAGTATTTATTTAAAAATAATTTAATGTAAAAGTCTTTACTGTCACTTTTGATCAAATGAATGCTGAATAAAAGTAGAGTGGGAACATGGCTTATTTCTCCAATCAGAAATGAGCTAGAGAGATTATATTCATATATATCATATACTCAATCTTCTCTCTTTTCCCATCACATATCAGATCGGAAAGGCATTTATTTTCAATAAAAATGAAGAAAATATTAGAAAAGTGGAAATAAAGCGTCTAACGTGTTTAATAATAAGTGTTTATCGATTAGGGGTATAGGTAAACAGACATGTGCTGAATGTTAGAGACGATAAAAGTGAGTGCGTCCAATATCATTGATCGTAATAAGTGAGTGGGTTCTGACGCCCATGTATGTATGTATATATATATATATATATATATATATATATATATATATATATATATATATATATATATATATATATGTGTGTGTGTGTGAAATATATATTCCCGGAAGAAAGCAACCACATGTGACCATTCCTATACTGCACGTTAAAAAATAAAAATAAAAATTTCAGATTTTTGTCATACTGTCTAAACTGTTTGCGTAAAGTCATCATTTTAATCAGTGTTTTCTTAGCTTCTAAAAGGCATAGCTAGCATGTGCCAAAGCTATTGTGCTAACAAAGCAAATTTTATCATCAATATATAAATAGTACACTCACCTAAAGGATTATTAGGAACACCATACTAATACTGTGTTTGACCCCCTTTCGCCTTCAGAACTGCCTTAATTCTATGTGGCATTGATTCAACAAGGTGCTGAAAGCATTCTTTAGAAATGTTGGCCCATATTGATAGGATAGCATCTTGCAGTTGATGGAGATTTGTGGGATGCACATCCAGGGCACGAAGCTCCCGTTCCACCACATCCCAAAGATGCTCTATTGGGTTGAGATCTGGTGACTGTGGGGGCCATTTTAGTACAGTGAACTCATTGTCATGTTCAAGAAACCATTTTGAAATGATTCGAGCTTTGTGACATGGTGCATTATCCTGCTGGAAGTAGCCATCAGAGGATGGGTACATGGTGGTCATAAAGGGATGGACATGGTCAGAAACAATGATCAGGTAGGCCGTGGCCCTAAATGCATTGAAGCAACTGCCATGTGATTGGTTGATTAGATAATTGCATTAATGAGAAATTGAACAGGTGTTCCTAATAATCCTTTAGGTGAGTGTATATTGTTTTATATCAATAGTCAGGTATCTCCCCCTTTTTATTTAAGTACGTTTTAAGTAGAAACCTGACTAGGCATACATTTGACATGTTCTGTGTTTGCAGTATGCCACAAGAAAGGAAATGCATAACAGACAGGGGTGTCCTTTTAAAGATGTTAGCAGCGAAAGCTTATAAGGCTGAGGCAAAGGGCTTTGCCATTTGGCACATAAGAATATAAGAACATATTCAACAATCACTTAAATGCACAGTTCAGTAAGCTTTCACAGAAGTATTACGTTTCAAAAATATTTTGTAGTTCAAATTTATTGTAATAATTTACCAAAACCTAGTTGTTACTTCAAAATATTTCCCCCCTTTTAGCCTACTAGACCGTTCACACCAAGAACGATAACTATAAAGATAACCACAATGGCTGCATCTCAATCAGCTCCCTAGTTCAGTAGACAGGGCTCTGGGGGAATCAGTGAACTAGGGAGCTGATTAAGACGCACCCTATATTAGCGGCCACACCATGTGCTTGTCTGTCGCTTTAAATACTCAAGCTTGTTACAGCAGAATGGATTTTGATTGGCTGTCAATGTTATCGGTCATCAGTTGGATACAATCATTTTGAAAGTGATTCCAACAATATTGTTTCTCTGTGCCATTATCGTTATAGCTGTGATGTGAACTCTGCCATTCATTAATATTGAGAACGATTTTTAGAACTATATCTTTATCATTATCTTTATAGTTATCGTCCTTGGTGTGAACGGGCCTTTAGTCTTTATAAAGCCAATTTAACAGTGAATACCCTGCCTGTTTAGGCTACTGGCTGTTCACAAGTAAAATAAATAAATTAGAAAATTATGTGAAAGAATGATTACTAATGAATTTAATGATTTTAATGAATGTTGCAACTGCCCCTGTGACCTGTTGCAACCGTCCCCTGTTATGGGGTCAGTTGCAACATTGACTTGGTCTATTTAAGTATAAATTGTACATATATTATCATATGTACACATGTTGCAGCAGTGTGGGTGGGTAGCTGACACAATTCTGGCTTTCCAGTACAACCAGTTTCTGAAAACCGGTTGCAACCGTCCCCCACTCTCCCCTATTAATTTAAAGAAAAAGAACCTACAATAAATCTTACTGAGCTCAAAGTCTTGAACAGTATCTGCAAATTCATCTTCAAGCGACTACATCAAACATCAGTAAAGACCATGTTAGATTAATGTCTACCTGTTTCTCTCCCATTTCAGCATCATATTTCTGGATCAAGTTCTCGATCTCTGTTTCTTCCTTGTATTTTTTCTGCAAATCAAAAATCAGTAACATTTACAATAAAATAACCATGCTTGCCGTTTCATTAACTGGATGTACCCCAGGTGTGCACACCTTTCGTAGTTCCAGTTCTCTCTCTCTGTTTGCTGCAATCACATTATTGAGCTGAGCTCTCAGTTGATTGGCCTCCTGCTGCATACGAGCTCTCTTCGCCTCTGAAGTTTTCTTGTCTGATTGGCTCTGTTTCTCAGCGTCCTGCTGAGTTCGGACAACAGACTCTTCCAAACCCTTTTCCATCTGATGCAGTGAGCTCCTCAGCTGGTGCACTTTGTTATTTAACACAGAGATCTAAATAGGAGTGAGAGCCAGAAAGAGAAAGAATGTAAGAAAAGGGTAGAATAGAGAAGGAGAGCAAGTAGTTTGGAGAACTCATTCATCTGTGAAGATTGCTCCTTATGGTGCTTCTCACCTTTGTATCCTTGGCTTTTATTGCCATTGCAACCTCTTTGTCCAGTGAGTCCATCAGTTCCTGGTTGGCAGAGTGACGTAGACTGACTTCCAGCATCACCTCTCTGCGTTCTTTCTCCTCCGCAGGAGTTGTGAGGAGCCTCTCCAAAACGACCTCCCTCAACTCGCACAGGCCATCTCTCAGTTTCTGAGACCATATCTCTTCCCCTGTGTTAGGTTCTATCCTCTTTAGCACCTCTTTTGTGGTCGGAATTGCCCTAAATAGCCGCACAATGTTACGAAAGGAGTCCTGAACTGCTTTTGCTGATTTGGCTAGTTGTTCCCTTTGTTCAAGACTCCCATCAAGCACCATTGCTTGGTACTTTTCCTCAAGCCTATGGTGCTCTTTCAGGGCCCTCACCGCCTCCTCTCCCAGGCTCGGGGAAAGTGTTTCTGGACAGTTCAACAAAGTGCGTAGAAGAGAGGCTATCTCCATCTGATTAATGCACTCATCTAGTACCCCGAAAATGAGCTTTGCTTCCCGAGAGGATAGAGTCTTCCTGGAGGGGTTGATGGTCTTTAAGAGGTCTGCTTTAGTTTTGTTTGGAATGGTGGCTGCATTTGATAGTCTGTCTTCAAGAGGGAGATCATCTAATTTTGAGCCCATTTTTAGAGGTCTCTTTGATGGAATAAGGGAAAGAAAACTATTCACACACAAAATAAACAGAGATCATCTTTGGTGAAACAAACACTACTAACAATAAAGATTTAAAAAAATTAAAATTAAAACAAGATTTTGAAAGACATTTAAATAGCCTACAGAAGGGTCTTACTCTTCATTCAAAAAATACCAAAGTAACGTTACACAAATGTTTTAATTTGAATCATAAAAACAGTTTTGAATTAAAATTCAATCTAATATGTTATACATCACCGTGTTATTCTTTTTGGTAGAAATCCGTATTCACTTAATTAGAGTCACACTCAAACTCTGTTGTTGTTTATACCAGTTGCTGCGACAACCGTTGGCATGACATTCTTATCTTCAACCCTCCATTCCAGTGACCCACTCCAGCAAAGAACAAAATTAGACATCTCACTCGTGATTAACTTATATATGTGTAGGGGGAAAAAAACTTCCCTGTATGTTTTTCATAGACCTCATATTGTCACTTATTGTCACATTGTGACTTAATTAAAATGTTTGGAACAAGGCACATTTTCACATCGTGGCTTTTATTATGACATTTCAGCTGTGTTTTAGCTGCTGCGATCAAAAACGGCACTGTCGTAAAAAGACGTAACGTCAGATCCTCCTGCTTGACGGCGGCGGTTCTTTTATTTATAATATTAAAAGCGCGATTAAATCGCATTTTCTGCCCTATAAAGTTAAATTAGTTTATTACTAGTTTGGAAATCAGCAATATACTTTGCGCTTGTGATGGTATTTTAATAACAGCCGACGATAATGACGTAAACAGAGAGACTCTGTAAGGTTTTATTTATGTTTCGTTTAACTTGGATTGTTAAAGTTAAATTAAAACACATTTGAGGAGAGCATAAATGCACTCAATTTGGAGTTTGGGGACAATAAAGCGGTTTCTGTAACCCGTGTCTTGTAGCGCAAGTTTCTCTGCAGCGGTGAAAGCTTAGTTTATTGAACATAAGAGAATCAGTGTCCACTAAAACTGCGGTCCTCTCGTCGCCGTGTCTTTGATTCGGCGGGATGGCGGACGGGGACGACGATGTTCCGCTGATTCTGACCTGGGACGATGCGAGCAGTGGACTGCTGGACGAGGATGAGAGTGAGTAACTTTATATGTCCTCCTCATGCAGCTGACACTTCTCGTGCAATAACAATATGTCACCTGCATTTACCTGAGCTTTACTGGGGATAGAGCAGGACTGCGTGCAGGCCAGTGCGGATCTTTAAACGTTAGGCTTTTACGGCATCCATTCAGCCTTCTTCTAGATATCTGTCATCGGGTTCTGCCACTGGCATCTCTCTCCTGGGTCCGAGCTGTCAGATACCGTAGAGCAGGGAGTTTTAAACTTTTTCATGCCGAGGAAATATGGATAAATGTATCCAAATGTTATACTAAAGACAACATTACAATCAATAGATTTGATATCTTACTGTTAACAACTACCAGTGATGTCAATAGAACAACAGCACTGTAAAGATCATTTATACAATTCTACAATTATTGTCTTCAGACTCCCTATAACACCCCTCTTGCTCCCGGGTGTCCCAGGCTGGACAGACATTTGAAAACTTATGCTGTTGGGTGTCACTTAATTGGCAGTGATCAACAGTGATACTCTTACAGGAATGTTGGTTAGTACAGATCCTACAGGCTAAGCTGCTCTACGTGAAACCTGATCTTTAACCCTCAGACTTCCATCATGTGACAGTGGATAGCAAAGATGGCCATTTAACTAGTGTGAGTTCCAAACACGGACTCTAGAGGGCTCTGTAGTCAAACCTTTTCGTCATTGTTGACTGCATTATTGACATTCCTAATGTGCTGAGAGATGATTTGCAGGCCTTCTGCATAATTCACGGGTTTAGTAGAGCTAAATCATGGCTGTTTTTACCCACACATCTTTGTAAAAGCTTTTATGCAGTTGAATTTAATTTCATCAATGTGTGTCAGCAGTCATTAGTGGCGGTTTGAGAGTGAAAACAACGTTTGACGTTTTATTGAAAATAATAATTGTACCCACAACTTGTTGTAAAATAACTTGTTTTTATGTGGAAAAAAAGTCCATTGGATTGATTGTGCGGTTAAATCGTTATTTATAATTTTCTACATTTAATGATTTTTATACATTGTTGACAATCCAGTTTTAGCTTGAACTACTGAACAAATCATCTTCTACAATCAGTGGCTGGTTGCACACTAAGACTAGTCTTACAAGTTGGCCATCAATAAAAAAACTAAAAAAAACTATGCTAGTCAATGGCTGCCGAGATCTTCCAAATATCTTAATTTGTGTTCAGCTGAAGAGAGAAATTCATACAGGATTGGAACAACTTGAGGGTGACTAAATGATGACATAATTTTCATTTTTGCGTGAACTACCCCTTTAAGTCAGTTACTTAAAAACGTAGATTGGTCTAATTTGATACCGAAAAGTATGATTTTTCTACCCCTTGACTAATTGCTAGTGGGTCATACTAGACTGTCTTAAGAGAATGGCTATGTTTATGCAACTTGCCCCAGATTTACAGATATCAGTAGTATTTAATTGTCTAAACACACACACACACACACACACACACACACACACACACACACACACACACACACACACACACACACACACACACACACACACACACACACACACACACACACACACACACACACACACACACACACACAAATTATGTTGGAAGTAAATCAAGTTGGCATGAAGGCCATACATCTGAAGCCAGTCTTGGTGAATATAAGTACTATAAATTAGTATTATTATAAGTATTATGTGAGGAATTTTTACTCTGAAAAACAGATTCGGCATTGGATACTTATTGCTTATGTTACATTTACATTTATGCATTTAGCAAACGCTTTTATCCAAAGCGACTTACAACTGAGGAATACAGGAAGCGATCCGTCATGAGGAGGCAGTGAAACAGAAAGTGCCTGAAGTACTAAGTTTTGGACATCGCACAGAGCATCACACACTAGGGCAGGGAAGACGTAGAGGAAAATAGAAGGAAAATAAGGAAAAGGATTTTTTTTATTTTTTAAGATACGGTTAAGTGCTCGTGGAAGAGGTGAGTTTTCAGCTGTCGTTTGAATGCTGTCAGTGATTCTGCAATTCGGATGGAGGTGGGAAGATCGTTCCACCAGCAGGGGACGGTGAATGTGAATGTTCTGGAGAGGGTTTTTCTGCCTCTCTGTGATGGTACCACAAGCCATTGCTCCTTAGCTGAGCGAAGGCTTCTGGTGGGGGAGTAGACTTGTAGGAGCGAGTCAAAGTATGCAGGAGCGGAGCTCGTGGTGGATCTGTAAGCAAGCATAAGCGCCTTGACCTTGATGCGAGCAGCAAGTGGTAGCCAGTGCAGAGAGATGAAGAGTGGTGTGATGTGGGCCCTTTTGGGTTCGTTGAAGATGAGACGTGCTGCTGCATTCTGGATCATTTGGAGCGTTTTGATCGCACCTGATGGAAGTCCAGCAGGAAGCGCATTGCAGTAGTCAAGCCTAGAAATGACCAGGGCCTGGACGAGAAGCTGGGTTGCATGCTCTTTTATCTTCCTGATGTTATAGAGCGCAAACCTGCAAGAGCGAGCTGTCTTAGAAATGGTCTTTGAAGGACAGCTGGTCGTCAAAGATTACGCCAAGGTTTCTGATCGACCCTGAATTGGTGATCCGAGATGAGCTGGATGGTGGAGTCATTTTGTATTGTCGGATTGGCAGGGAAGACGATCAGTTCAGTCTTTGTCAGGTTGAGCTGTAGGTGATGTTTTTTCATCCATGCCGAGATGTCCGCCAGAGCGCTGGAGATTCTTACAGCTACTGTGGGGTCGTCTGGTTGGAATGAGAGGTAGAGCTGAGTGTCATCAGCATAGCAGTGGTATGAGAAGCCATGTGCTTGTATGATGTTCTTTTTAAGGCGTCTTTACACAGCTAGTAATGCTGCTATGTGTAATGCTGCTATGTGCCTGCTCAAAATTCAGTCTAAAGACGCAATGTCCCTTAAAAGTCAGACTAAATTATACCTGCTCTAACCCACCTCAGCCCCTAGAATCAAATTATGCAGTTGAAATTGCTTTGTTAATGCATTTATGCAATATTTCTGGGCATCATTAAAAAGTCTATGTAAAGACACCTAAATGCCACTTCAGAAGCACATCTTTGATACCTTTGTGTAAATTTGCCATAAGTGCTGTTAGGGCTGCACGATTATGACAAAAATCATAATTGTAGATTATTCCCTTACGATTATTAATTACGATTATTCTATAGCATTAAGCCTCAAAAGTCAAATATACATTGGTTTGGTTTCTTTAAATAAAAAAAAAGTAAAAATATGCATGGTATTATAATGTTATACTAAAAATAAAAGCAATGGGGAAAAAACTTAAGATCACCTGTAGAAAGAAAAAAAACTATTATTAAGTACACAGAATAATATAAGTGGACTTTTTTTGTAATTGCGATTACATTTTATTGAACGATTACATAATTGTGGCCTCCGTAATTGTAATCACGATTACAAATTTGATGAATTAAGTGCTAAGTGCTGTGTTAATAACTGTGGTAAGAGTCATTGATAGATAGAGATACTTTTGGTGTATTGGTGAAAATGGTTTAAAAATCACTAGTGAGATGCTGCACTCTGGTGCTATTGTGTGGTATTGCATTTTGGTGAAAATATATACGGTACAATCATTATGACTCAATAACCAACATACTATTTCTGTTTGGTCATATTTTTGGGGAAGGACCCTGTGAAGTACTGTCACTTTAAGAGTGAAGTATCCCAACCCCAACAATGTGTTCAAGTGTCCAATACAGCAGCATACCAGCTTTTGTACCTCACGCACACAGACAGAGGAGTTAAAATGCTGTGTCAGCCTTATGACAGATACAACGCTGTTTGTGGCCCCCTCTCCACTCCCATCCTGCACGCACACAGTCCATGGCCTTGTGTCAGAACTGTTTGGTAAATGGTAAATGTGATGAGAGCTGGACGCCTGACTATTTTTAGGACCTGAATGTACATTGTAGTGCTTTTTTGGAGATTTGACATGTTCTTTGTTTAGTTAGCCAACAACATTCTTCATGAAAAAACAACAACAACGTAAGGACACAGTCTGTCTTTTCGGGTTCCAGGACAGCTGTCTCTTAATTTTTGAGGAAAGAAGCTGACGTGAATATCAGATGCCTTTGCTTCCTCATTCTGCCTCAAGCTGTTGTCTCAGAATGTTTTCCGTTGTCACGGTGAAGAAAGTTTGGACATTTTAAATTCTGTGCTTTTATAAACAACCAGGCCAGATCTCTGCTCATCAGTTCGGCTTTGTTTCTTGGTGTTTGGAGGAAATCTGGAACTGGACTGGAAAGAAACTATCAGTGCTGTCTGTCTCTCTTGTTCGCTCTTGCTCTGCCAGGAACTTATTGATCATACAGAGCAAAACCCACACTGTTGTTGTCATGTGCACACTCAATAAGAGCTGTTTACAGACAGCTGTGGGTCAGTGAACTGGTCGGCAATGAAGTAACTCATTCAGTCGGCTTGTGTTTGGTCAAACTAAAAGCTCTTACTGTTTGTGATTTAATGGGCAAGGCAGTAAATTACCAGACTGGCCTGACAGATCGTTTAAAAGGGTGTTAGCAGATTCATGTTATATTCATTGCTTACAGAGAAGCAATGGTAAATATAAATTGGAAAAATGAATTGAAACTTTTTACTTCCCTCTGGGTCAAATGAAGCTCTCAGCTTGGTAGATTTGTTCAGTAGTGCCTTACATCTCAAAGGACAGCTGCGTTTTTGAGTGTTGGAAAAAAAGGACTAAAATGAACTTGATATAGAGGATATAGCATAGGAAACAGAAGATGACACGGAAGAGGGGAGGCTATGACAGAGAGACTGAAACCGAACTGATGGGGATGGCTGGAAAAGGGACTAGTGTCAGATGAAGCAACTTCGAGGTTCTGAAGGACATTCTCACTGTGTTGGGGACTGATACAAAATCCACTGGACGATCTATTCAACTGCTGGGTTGCCCTGTGATTTCTGAACCATCAACAGCCTTTCCTTCCTACATATCCTCTGAAAGAGAGGAAATGTCCAGAGTGGAATCCTTTTGGAATATCAAGCTTTTTGGGATTCAACAATAAAATGTTTGGAGTCCAGTCAGTGTTTGGAGATCTAAATCTTGTTGATGTTATTGAAAGCAATCTAATTTTTCACTTTATTCTGTAAAAGTTTGTGCGTATTTCGTATGTTTTTTTTACACCAAAAGAGACATTTTTGTGTAATTTATTTAGTTTTTAGCATAGAAACACATTATTAGTAAATGTTTTTTGTCTTTCTTAACAAACGTTACAATCAAATTAATGTATGAAGGTACAGAGAGAGATGTGGAGTTTTAAAGTAGCGTTTGGCCGCCTGGTGTGATTTTAGATTTTTTGGGAAACTGTGTTGTCTTTGGAGGAATCGTAAGCATCACCACAGGATTCTGTTCTGCTTTTGGAACGTTGGCCGCAGCAGCTGCAGCTGGCACAATGAAACTTGCATGTGCGAGTGCATTGTTTATAATTAACCCTTGCAGTGCTAAAAACTGCTTGACCAGTGACATGCTCTCTGTCTGACAACTGGGACGTGGGGCCGATCACAGGGGCTGCCATGGAAATCAGTAGTGCCGTTGACAACATGACTGGACTAACACATGATAGGCCAGTCCAAACGTCCTCCCTCTGCCAACAGTTTGTGTCTGTCGGTATGTTTTTAAAATGTGCCATAAAAAACTAAAAACGCACTACGTTAATGCTTATTTTATATTGATAAATCATTGAATTCTTTCTCTACACAGATGGGGCAGGAAATTATGATATTGTGAATAATGTCGTCATTCCGACCCAAGGAGCACCAGACCCCAGGGCCCAGAATTCTTTGCGGCAGAGTTGGGAAATGAACTACCAGGAAGCAGCAATATACCTGCAGGTAATCTTTTAAACCTCCACACGCTCAATGAAGCAGCTAAATAGACACAGATGATCACAAACACACACTCAGGGCTAATAATAATTCTCTTTCCCATTTGTCTGTGTTTGTCCTCAGGAGGGAGAGAATAATGACAAGTTTTTCACTCATCCGCGAAGTGCTCACGCGCTCAGCGCCTACCTGTTTGCTCACAATCACCTTTTCTATGTGATGGAGCTGCTGACTGCGGTGTTACTCATGCTTCTGTCCCTCTCAGAGGCCCCTGCCGTCCCCTTCCTCCGCTTGGATGTCTATGTATGTGAATTCTACTTGCATTTGTGCATACACTACCGCTCAAAAGTTTGGGGTCAGTAAGACTTTATTCTTTTGAAAGAAATGAATTCTTTGTTCAGCATTCTCTCAAATAAATGCAGCCATGGTGAGCATAAGAGACTTCTTTGAAAAACATTCAAAAATCTTACCGACCCCAAACTTATGAATGGCAGTGTATGTGTTTAAAGCCATATTGGGATGGTACTTATTTCTCATGTTGACATCTTTAAAAATAAATGTGCATAGCACCGTAGTGATAAAATGTCTTATGCTAAATAAAAAATGCTTGTAATAATAATAAATTCATATTTAATTTAATAATAATATAATTTTTATTATTTGATTATTTATATATCCTGTTTAAAAATAGGAAATTAGACAGGCTATAATTGGAATAATTTTTTTACATTTTATCTCTCGAAATGATGGATGTCATTTGAAAAAAAAAATCAGCATTTCAGTAATAAAAGTGTACATCTTTAAAATGCATCCAAATGACAGCGAAGCGCAACAGTTATTGTACAGGGCTCGGCAGTGGTCAAAATGGATTTAAACAGTCAAGTTTGAATTGATCTTTTCTTGTAAACTCAATTAAATTAACACATGACCTTGGTGTTTGTCAAAAAACAGTAGGTAATTCAGCCAGGGATTTTTAGGCTGGTTTTTGAAGAAAATCAGTAAAATCCCTGACTAGCCTGTTTAAATGTTGAAAATACGTCCTTACGTCCCCTTGCGAAACAATTACCGTCCGAATAGGGCTTATGCCTTCGTAAAAACATTTTTGTATGCTTGTGGATTTCGATTATATGAATAAGACTAAGTACTTGTAGCCTGACAAGCCAGACCCACATCAATATGTTGGGTCTGGAAACTCACCATTGACAGGGCTCAATCTGAGGGGCGGGATAAACGGTTGTCTTTCAAATTCCCTCTGCACGCAATTGGATAGCGCCATGAGCGCCACAACCAACCAGAGCAAAGAAGAAATTGAAGCCGAGCTAGCGTTAGTTGATGGACTTTCGCCGTATCTGGTTGGCAAAACTCCGAACGCATCTTCTTTTCTTAAGAATGACTTCAGTGCCGTTCTTTGTTCTTTTCTCAAAGAAAAGCTTAACTCCAAGTCTTCCAGAGTCACGGCCAAAGCCGATTCAAAAGACCGCTGTTTGTCAGCTTCTTTGTTTATGTGTAGCACGCAGAACCTCCGCAACTCTGCCGTAACGTGCCGTCATTATGTTAAGCCTGCCCACCGACTCTACACACGCTGTGATTGGCCTGACCAGAGTTTGGTTTTTCCAGCTCTCAGGTCAACTGAGAGTTGCTAGACTACACTCGCGGCAAAATAAATGTTCTGCCGCTAGGGTGCGTCTAGATTTCTAGGCTAAAGTACTTGTACACAAACACTTAAAAGTGTGTATTTTTGTTCCCATCAGATTCATGCGACACTGGAGTTATTGGCATTGGTGATGGTGGCATTTGAGTTGGGTATGAAACTCCGATGGCTTGGCTTTCGCACCTTTATACAGCATAAAAGGACAATGGTGAAGGTGTGTGCATTTTTGTAATAGACTTCCTATGTTCATTTAAAATGGTTTGTTGTTTCCTCTTTTTATCTGGATGCATGCTAGATTCATATTCACAGAAGTTCAGCTCCTGTTATCCTCTCTTGATTTGTGTGCTTTTCAGACATGTGTCCTGTTTCTTCAATTCGTTGAGGCGATTGTGGTCTTAGTCCGGCAGACATCTCACCTGCGTGTAACGAGAGCCCTGCGGCCAATCTTTTTGGTGGACTGCCGTTACTGTGGAGCCGTTCGGAGGCATATTATTATTATTATTATGTTATAATAATTTCTTAATTATTATTAAATAACAAATTATTATTTGTTAAATATTGGTGCTTTTTTTATTCTGTTGCTGTTTCTGAGATCCTATAAAAGCAATAAGCTGCCTGAGGCCGTGCGTTACAGTGATTTTTCCTAAAACCATGGGAAAATGACTGCAAAGCATGTCCTTGACATTGTGATATTCTGACGCTCTATCTCTGTTTCTGTCCTCCCTTAGAAACCTGAGGCAGATATTTCAGTCTCTTCCTCCCTTCATTGATATTCTTCTGCTGTTGCTTTTCTTCATGGTCATATTTGCCATCTTGGGATTTTGCTTGTTCTCAGCCAACCCAGCTGACCCGGTTAGTGCGTCACAGTCACACACTCACCTTTGTGTTCCACATGTTTCCCTACCTCTCACACGCATACAAACTCTGAGATTCTTTTTTTCTTCTCGCTTTACAGTATTTTAGCACACTTGAGAACAGCATAGTGAGTCTGTTCGTCCTTCTGACCACTGCAAAGTAAGTACCCTCACTCTGGTGCACATATCCTGGTTAAGATAACACGACTCTGAGTCTCAGTGGGGTTGTTTCATGTCTTCCTGTTACTGAGCTAGTAATCCAAATGTTATCAGTTCAAACCTCTGGAGTTTTTTTGAACAAGCGAACTAAGGGGAACTACAGAATTTTTCAGATCCTCTGTTATCATTATGCCCTTGAGCAAAGTACTTTACTCCAGGTTGCTATAGTCAGACTGTCACTGTTAAAAATGTAGTAAAAGTCCAATTTAATTAGAAAGTTTGCAATAATAATTAGCTAAATAATTCATAGTTAACTATTAATCCGTAAAGACCTCAGAAACTTGATTTACAAGTTTTTCCATCTTTTTTCTTCACTAGTTTTCCAGATGTGATGATGCCAGCATATTCAAAGAATCGTTGGTCATGCATTTTCTTCATTGTGTATCTGTCCATCGAGCTTTACTTCATCATGAATCTGGTAAGTAATGAACAACATCAGATCTGATTCTTTTTTTTACATGATTTATAATGTACTGTAGTTTAATTTTGTTCTAATTTTTGGAAATGTTCTTTTGCTGCAGTGTGAACTAGCCTTTACCTTGAGTTTGCTATTTTTTTTGTCTCACAGCTCCTGGCGGTAGTTTTTGACACCTTTAATGGAGTCGAGAAGATGAAATTCAAATCTCTGCTTTTACACAAGCGATCTGCCATCGAGCACGCCTTCCAGCTGCTGGTTAGTCGGCAGGTGAGATTTATACAGTAACTCTCTTTCCCATCATTGATTTTTCATGGCTGAAGCCTTGTGTACTTTGTGAAGGAAAGTGTGTGATAAATCTACATTTGTGTCTTTTATTTAGAGGCCAGATGGAGTGTCTTTGAAGCAGTTTGATGGACTGATGCGATTCTATCGTCCACGAATGACTGTACGGGATCGTTTTCTCACCTTCAAAGCCCTCAACTATTCAGGCTCAGCCATGCTGAGGTACACACACACTCGTACAAAAGTGCACACGCTCACATTCTTTCGATTATTTTAACAGATGATGAGTTTTTAAGGTGCATTTGTGCTTGTGTTTTAGTGTTCAGGACTTTTATAAGTTTTATGAAGTGATTGGACTCAAATGGAAGGTCAGAATTCACACACACCGTCACATGATTATACTCCCAGTGTGCATGTTAAATCCTCTTGAGCCAGAACATCTGGTGTGTGTGTGTTTTGCAGGCGCGACGGAGTGGGGAGCACTGGTTTGATGATCTTCCTCACACAGCATTCCTCATTTTCAAAGGTTGTTAAATTTGTATTAGTTATGGTACTTTACACTTTAATAATCTTAGAATGACCAGATACATTTATGATTAGTTGGCATCAAATATTTTCTTCTATAATACTTTTTGTGATTATTATTCTTTTTTATTAACAGGAATCAACTTAGTTGTGAAATCCAAAGCTTTTCAATATGCAATGTGTAAGTAATATTTCTTAAACACCTTGTTGTATTAACCCTTTATATATGAACATGAAATACCTGATCAGAATATATACTCCTCGAAACTGGTTCAATGAACCCCTTCTGGGTTAGTTGAAAAATTTGTATTTAAAAAATTCTAATTTGTCTGATATTCTTTTAGTACCTCTTATATTATTATATACTGTATCATTCAAAAGTTTGGGGTCTGTAGGTTTTGTTTGTTTCTCTAATGCTCACCACGGCTGCATTTATTTGATCAATGACACAGTAAAAACAGTATTGTGAAATATTTAAATATTGTGAAATTTAAAATAACTATTTTATATTTATATATATTTATATGCAATTTATTCCTGTGATGGCAATGCTGTATTTTTATTGTAATACAATACTGTTAATTTAGTGCATTATTTTGAAATATCTTTTTTTTTTTTTAAATAACAATGTAATTGTCTTTACTATAACGTTTGCTCAATTTAATGCATCCTTGATGAATAAAAGTACTAATTTCGTTAAAAAAAAAAAAAAAGTCTTACTGACCCCAAACTTTTAAATGGCAAAATATCGCACTTACACTATATTTATTCTAATATTTCTAATATTACTGTCTATTTTTCATGACTGACCTGTAACAGATCTGGTAGTAGCAGTTAATGGCATCTGGATCCTAGTGGAGACAAACATGTTAAATGGTAAGATCTGCTTGTGTAATGGAACAGTAGGGTATGTGATGCAGCTGTATTGCAGTTCTAGATAATTCTATGAATTCACCATTCAGAAACTCTTGTAAACATAGGCAACAGTTTTCTCTGTGTGAATTTGGCTCTGAGTGAGCTTTTCTCTCCTCACAGATGGTGTCTCATGGACTCGTGTTGTCCCCTGGAGTTACATTGTTTTCCTCACAAGTAGGTGTAAATTGTTTAAAATTAAATCATTAGTAAATTCAAACGTAAATGTCTTGATGAATATGAGTTCAATTTAAAAAAAAAATATATATGTTTTTTTATCCCCTGCTGATGTGTCTGTGGAATGAAGTTTATGGAATTGAGGTCTTGTTGAAGATCACAGGCCTTGGTCCAATGACATATTTCAGCTCCGGATGGAACCTGTAGGTACACACACGTACATTCATGTAAGCACTAACACACACACATGCAAAATGCCTCACCACTGTTTGTTTGCCTCTATTTCCAGCTTTGATTTCTCAGTAACAGTATTTGCCTTTCTGGGATTGATTGCTCTGGCCTTTGACATGGAGCCATTCTACTTCATTGTGGTGTTGAGACCTCTTCAGCTCCTCCGGTGTGTGTACTTATTTGTTTTTTGATGTCTTTTGGTTTGCATATACATTATATTGCCAAAAGTATTGGGACACCCCTCCAAATCATTGAATTCAGGTGTTCCAATCACTTCCATAGCCACAGGTGAATAAAATCAAGCTTCTAAGCATGCAGACTGCTTCTACAAAAATTTGTGAAGCGCATGCTGAGGTGCACAGTGGGCAGAAGTCACCAACGTTCTGAAGAGTCAATAGCTACAGACCTTCAGATTAGCTCAAGAACAGTGCGTAGAGAGCTTTGTGGAATGGGTTTCCATGGCTGAGCAGCCAAGCCAAGCCTTACAAGCCTTACATCACAAAGTGCAATGCAACGCGTCGGATGCAGTGGTGTAAAGTACGCTGCCACTTACTCTAGAGCAGTGGAGACATGCTCTCTGGAGTGACGAATCACGCTTCTCTGTCTGGCAATCCAATGGACAAGACTGGGTTTGGCGGTTGCCAGGAGAACGGTACTTGCCTGACTGCATTGTGCCAAGTGCAATGTTTGGTGCAGGGGGGGATTATGGTGTGGGGTTGTTTTTCAGGGGTTGGGCTTGGCCCCTTAGTTTCAATGAAAGGAACTCTTAATGCTTCAGCATGCTAAGACATTTTGGACAATTTCATGCTCCCAACTTTGTGGGAACAGTTTGGGGATGGCCCCTTTCTGTTCCAACATGACTGCGCACCAGTACACAAAGCAAGCTCCATAAAGACATGGATGAACGAGTTTGGTGTGGAGGAACTTTACTGGACTGCACAAAGTCCTGACCTCAACCCGATAGAACACCTTTGGGATGAATTAGAGCAGAGACTGCGAGCCAAGCCTTGAGCCAAACATTTCAGTGCTTGACCTAGACATATGCTTCTAGAAGAATGGTCAAAATTTCCCATAAACACACTCTTAAAAAAAAAACCTTCTGGAAAGCCTGTGCATATAAAGGCAGGCATCCCAAAACCTTTGGCAATATAGTGTAGTTATAGTTATTCAATTGATTTTTTTTGTCAGAGACTGAATTGAAAATCTGAAATAAAAAAAACAGCAACAGCTAATTTAAATCTCTAAATAAACTGAAACGTTGTAGGGTTGACATTTTTTTTATTTGATCAGCTTATACTCGAATTGTTATCCTGGTAATGTCATTTGTGCATTATATTAAAAGTCTATTTTTACCCCACTGTAGATAACATCTGCAGTGTAATTACTTTTTTTTAAAAAGATGTATGTCTTTAACTCTGTCATTTTGCGTGAATCCTTAAATATCTTTTTTTCTTCAGAATTTATCATATTTTCATCAGTCATAGCTATAGAAAGTTTTCCTTTTTAACAGAGTTTAATAGTTTTTTCCTCTATCTTGTCAAGGATGTTTAAAATTAAGCAGCGCTATCGGAACGTTCTGGACACAATGTTTGAACTGTTCCCGCGTATGGCCAGGTACAGAAATAATCATTCATTTCAGCTCATTACTAACAGATGAAGGATCTTCTCTCATAACATTCTCTCTGTCTTTGTAGTCTAGGCCTGACTCTGATTATTTTCTATTATTCTTTTGCCATCGTTGGAATGGAGTTTTTTGCTGGGGTTGTTTATCCAAACTGCTGCAGGTAAGTTCCTTTGAATCATCATAAATGTATTTCTTGTTTTGCGAAAATCAAAACAGACTGAACATCACCTTACATTCATCAATTTTATAAATGTAAGATGATCTAGTACTGCTTTCTTGTTACATAATGAAAGAATAGTTCACCTCGAAATGAAATAATTTACTTACCCTCATGTTATTCCAAGTGCGGTGTTCTTCTGTTCAACACAAAAGGAAACATTTTGAAGAATGTAAATGAAAGTACAACGTGATCAGTAGATGCCAAGCTACAAAAAGGACATCTCATCAGATAATGGTGTGTTCAGTTGTATGTTCTCTGTCTCTCAAAGAAATAGCACAGTTGCTAACTCGTATCGGCAGGAAAATGTGACCATTGGTAACCAAACCGTGCTAGAAGAAGGATATTACTATCTCAATAACTTCGATAACATCCTAAGTAGCTTTGGTATGTATACACACTCAGAAATACACACTTCTCTCATGTCAGTTTTGTGTTATTTAACTTGAGTTTTTTTTCTCTGTCACGTTTCAGTCACTCTTTTTGAGCTAACAGTGGTGAACAACTGGTACATCACTATGGTGAGTGTAAACGCACAAAAACACATAAAACAGCATAGCAGAGGCCTGTACCATGGTGGCAGTTGAACAAACTAGGGATCAATTTCGAGTTGAAAAAACCCAATCAATCCAATCAGGCTTTGTTGGTACCATGATGCTGATCATCAGCTTTCTCTGTCAACTCAGGCTTTGATCTTTATTTTAAAGGAACACGGCGACTTTTTGGGACTTTATCTTATTCACCGTGTCCCCCAGAGTTAGATAAATCCATACATACCATTTTCATCTCTGTGCGTGCCATAACTCTGTCTGATGCACCCACCGCTAGCCTAGCTTAGCACAAAGACTGGAGGTAAACGGCTCAAGCTAGCCTACTGCTCAATAAGTGAAAAAATATTGCCAACGTTTTTACATTTACATGTTGTGATGTGTATAGTTACATCGTATACTAAGACCGATGGAAAATTAAAAGTTGTGATTTTTTAGACTGATATAGCTAGGAATTATACTCTCATTCCTGCATAATAATCAAGGAATTATGCTGCCGTACTATGAGTGCAGCGGCGCAATGATATTACACAGCGCCTGAAAATAGGCTAACTTACGTCAACATAACCAACAAGACAACCTGCTTACACAGAGAGCGCGCTGGGGACTATTTTCAGGTGCTGTGTAACATCATTGCGCCGCTGCACCCATGGTACAGCAGCACAGTTCCTTGATTATTATGCGGGAATGAGAGAATAATTCCTAACTATATCGGTCTAGAAAATCGCAACTTTTCATTTTCCGTCGGTCTTAGTACACGATGTAACTATACACATCACAACATGTAAATAGGAAAATGTTGGCGTTATTTTGTCACTTATTGAGCAGTAGGCTAGCTTGAGCCGTTTACCTCCAGTCTTTGTCCTAAGCTAGGCTAGCGGTGGGTGCGTCCGACAGAGTTATGGCACGCACGGAGATGAGAATGGATTTATCTAACTCTGCGGGATACGGTGAATAATCTAGTCCCAAAAAGTCGGCGTGCTCCTTTAAGAGTTTAGGTGTGACATCAGTAGTGAACAGCCAATGCTGTGGAACAGTGAAACTGCGATTCACTTCTCACGAGAGAAGCAGTGTGATTCACTTCTCTCTTCTGCAGAATATTACAAATTTAAACAAATTTACACTAAAGAGCTGTCTATGAAATAGGACAACTAAAATAACAAATTTTGCTATATCAGTGCAAGTAAAAGTTGTAAGATTAGTTTATATAGTTAGTTTATATAGGTATAGAGAGATTTTAACATTTAAACTCACATGTAGTCATTTTTATAACTTTATCTATTGATTCTAAAGCTTATTTATATTACCTTTATATTTATATTCATTTAAACTAAGATAAACTAAAATTGTACATGTGTAATGGATTAAGGGTATAATAATTACATCAACAGTATCTAAATCATATAGCATAGCCGTTTAATCTGCATGGGCGCAAGTTGCGATGAACACTACTAAAAGCCAAACTACCTTCATGGTGCCTAAAACCCAGGGCACAAACTAAACTGAAACATAACTGGATAGCCACCAAAAACCAGCTTCATGGTATAGGCCCCAGATGTTCCCTCAGTAAAAAATTGGTATTATTTTGGTTGGTTTGGGTATGTGGTGCCCCCTGCTGTTTATTGGAATTGAATGAATATTTGAATATTTGTCAGTCAGCAGATTGTTGTGTATCTGCCCATGTCATTTGTGTACATTGGGTAAACCTTACATAAAAGTGTTTCTTTAAATGAATCTCTGTGTTTACGCAGTGTTTGTTTGTAGCAGAAGCCTATGGATTCTATGAACCAGCCAGTAAATAAGCATCTGTCTGTTATTTTTTAGTTATTGATGCCTTTGAACCCTGTTTTCACAGGAAGGTGTGACATCAGAAACTACTCACTGGACTCGCCTTTATTTCATGACCTTTTACATTGTCACCATGGTAAGGCAATGTGTATGTCAGTAAATCAGGGTTATTATTGTTAACGAAAAATATGAAAACATATATATATATTTTTTAAATTAAATAACATTTGAAGAAAACATTAAACTAAAAGAAAATTAGAATAGTTGCCTTGGAAGTTTATGTTGAAAATTTAGAATTTTAAATAAACCGAAAACCTAATTTTCATATGAATTCGGTTTGAAATGTATAAGGAACAGTGTGCATTTTAAGAGTGATTACCTGGTTTATTTTCATTATTTGTAATCTTTTTTTCATATTTCATGTAGTTGCTTAATTAAAGGGGTCATGAACTGGCCTCTTTTTTTTATACTGTTGTCTGAGGTCAACTTATGACGTTTGTGTGGTTTTTACATTAAAAAACATCATAATGAATGAGTAATAGGCTATTTTCTGCCTTGGTTTTGAGGCTCTCTGAAAAACGGCCGGTTTTGATGAGCGTGCCGCACTGAAGACTTAGAAGTAAACGCCCATGTCTAGGATTGGATAAGATTTGCATATTTAATGAGCTTCAGCTCCCCTCAGTACATGTGGAAATTGTTTTGAAAGCATCTGGAGAAACGCTCACAGGGCTCGAAAAATAACTTTATCAAACAAACACACTGATTTATCTCTCATCCACCCGCGATTGATTGGAAATGGGAAATGGATTTCACTATTTAAGTTAGTCCGTCGGCAGGCCGGTGATAGCACGTCTGAAAAACAAATAGCCCCAGGACGTTGGGCTTTGCAAGAACTGGCGTTACAAGTCCGAGTCACGAATCACGAATGAACCAATAACACCTTCTCCAGCCTGTGACCGCGTGCTAAGGTATGTAATCAATAGATATCAAAAGATCTGTAACAATGCAATACCCACACATAAAAAAACATGTTTTACTCACATAAGTGTGTGTTGCACCGTTCCTGTCGGGTCTCGACCTCTATCTTGTTTACAATCTATTCTGCGGGGAAGTAAAAAGCGAACAAACGTGCAATGTCTTACGCACGTGAGCTGGTACCGGCATGTTTATTGCTCGGTAGCGCAACCCGTTTAGCTCCACGAGTCGTTGGGCGGGCTTGAGGTGATGCTTCTGCATCCTATGACATCAGTGGTCGACATATTCTGAGATCTCTCGTTTTCTGGGCCTGGTGTCAATAAAAGCTTTTCTTTGACTAACAAGGACGTTTCCAGCTCTGAAACTTACAGGATATTCTTATATCACGATGAACTTTAATATATCAAAGGCTCAAAGGAAAGTTGATTTCTCAGTTCATCACTCCTTTAATATTAGACAAAAAGTGCATGTTTAATACTCATGCAATTAGAATGATGATCGAATTTGTCTCACTACTGTCATCAGCTACCTGTGTGTCCAACCTGATTTAGTGATCTTGATATTTTCTCAGCTCTGTGTTGTTTTAAGTGTAAATGCCTGTGTGATTGTGTGATGCAGGTTGTCATGACGATAATCGTGGCCTTCATACTGGATGCATTTGTCTTCAGGATGAACTACAGTCGGAAGAACAGAGAACCGCTGGATGACCCAGCAGGTTCTGAATGTTTAGAGTCCTGTTCATCTGATGACAATGCGTGTGACTGGGGCCGCTGAGATCTAATAATACTGTGTATGTGTGTGTGTGTAATAGATGAAAAGGGGATTGTATTTGAGACCGAGGTGTCCCAGACTGAAGCTCTACAGACTGTGGACTTGTATAAACACACACTGGGCATCATCAACCTAAGCTCACTGCAGGACATGTGTGTGGCTCTGGAGCGAAGCGGGGTGAGCACATGTACACAGTCTGTGTTCAGAGCATCTCATTTGTGTTGTGTTTTTTCATTAGATTAATTGAACTCTAATGGATTATTTTTGTCTTTGCTCACAGCACTCCTCATTAGTATTTCTGGGTCGAAGGTCACGTACCAAGAGTGACCTCAGCATGAAGATGTACGAGGAGGAGATTCAGGTACTTACACCACACACGGATAGCATATTTAAAAAAAAAAAAACACACTTTTGAATTGTTGTCAGAAAAAGTTGTGTTAACCAGATTTTTTTTACATTCATTTTAAGTTTCAAGTAAAATGGTTCTCTTATTGGATCATAAAATTAAATCATAAAAAGTCTGAAATGGTCATATATCAGACGGCTGTTTATAGAAGGACATGCCCAAGTGGAAACTTGGAATGTTGTGCAAAAGAAAAATATATGCTACCTAAAGTTATTTCAATGATATCACGTTTTGTTATAAAAAGTTATACTGTGATGTATTTGGCTCAGAATGCAACATTTCCAGATGAAATGGTATGTTTGTGTAAAGTAGTTGTTTCTTTTTGTATGCAGGAATGGTACGAGGAATATTCCAGAACAAACCTTCAGTCTGATGAGACATTCCACAGAGAACTGGACAGCCCTGAAGCCAATGCCTCAAACAGCATTAACTAACACGCACTCTGAACACTGCGTCAGCATTAACTAACACACTCACTCATACCTCTGAGGGACCGTAAGACCGTCTTCCTCCCATCGATGGAAAGCACAGGTGTTCCCCATGACCCCTCCTTCCACATGGAGACCCACAGAACTCCTTTACTTAAAGCCTTATTCCCCAAAAAAACCTTAAGGTTCCGTGGCCAATCAGGGAAGCTTGCAGACCAATCATGTGGCATGCACTAGGTCCAGGAACCTTCCTTTTCTTCCATGAAATGCACCTCATGACATTTTGTCTTTTGGTGGGTGGATCCTTAATGATTCAGACTCTCTCATGGATTTGACAAATGGAGCACAGTGATTGAATGTTTCTATGGGAGATGAATCGGAACTGAATGTGAGGATTTTAGCACTAAGTGACTTGTGTCTTTCTTCACAGTCTGAGGTATTGCTTAACCAACAGATAAAAGATTATAGTAATAAACTAATGCTGTTTTTAAACTAAAGGTGCTTTTTGCTGGAACCTTTGGACCTATAGAGAGGCTTATTCTATCGTTATATATAAATATATACATGCACATTCAATGTATGTCAGATGCAGTTAAAGGGATGGTTCACCCAAAAATGAAAATTCGGTCATAATTGACTCAGCCTCAAGTTGTTACAAACCTGTATGCGTTTTTTTTTCTTCTGTTGAACACATTTTGAAGAATGTTAGTAACCAGACATTTTACAGTAGCCATTGAGTTCCATAGTAAGAGAAAAAAAATAAAAAAATACTGTGAAAGTCAAAGGCTACTGTCTGGATACCAACATTCTTCAAAATATCTTCTTTTGTGTTCAACAGAAAAAAGACTGATACAAGTTTGGAACAACTTGAGCGTGAGTACATGATGACAGAATTGTAATTTTTGGGTGAACTATCCCTTTAAGAGTCAAGTATTTAAAACATGTTTTAATACATCCACTTATCGCTCAACATGTGCTGGTTTCCCAGACGTGTTCATTTTAGACTGATAAATGTTATAAAACCAGCCCTGGACCTTTCAGTTCATTCAAACTACTGGCTTGTCACATATAAAAATATATTTTTTCCTTTGTTTTGGAGTCAGTATTGTTTTACGCTTGCAAAAGGGTAATTTTACAGACCAGTTCAGATAAAATCTAGTCAAAATCACATTTTTATTCCACCTACAGTCTAATTTATTTGGCTTTCCAGAGTAAATACAAATCTGTTTCGAAATCCATTTTTCTTTTGTGTGAAACCATAGGTGACAAAGGGAATCCATTTAGCCTTGCTTATGGTTTTTTGCACGGTACTTTAAAACTCTTATTTATTAATTTACATTGAGTTAAACAAATTTTCATGTACATCTCTCTTGTTTGCTGTACTATTTTATATTTTATTAATTATTTTCTTGATGCTTTTAACAGGGTGAATGCATGCAAATCTTCATATATCATTGTTTACTCATGTCTAGAGCATCTGACCTGGAGTAAATCATAAATGTGTTCAAGAAGTTCAGTGATTTCATCACAGTTGGTTGTTTAATTGCACTGTGTAGGATGTGCAGCCTTGATGTTCCAAACACAAGGGAACTTGATGCATATGTGACATCAAACCACACCAGCTCCTCTAATACTGTAGGATTTTACCTGTGTTTCAGTTATCTGTTCTTGTACCTTTGTAAATGTATAATATTGACAGGTCTAGTAAATTATACATTTAATGAAACTTTTTTTCTTTTGCATTTTGTTTGTCAATAGTTGACTTTGTGTATGCATTATGTGAGGGCAACCCCGAGTTTGATTTCATTAGGACTCAAACAATAATGCAACTTTTTTAAAATAGGCTTGTGAATGTTTTTGTGCAATGAAATCGTACCAGTCCGATTTTATTGTACTTTATTTATTTATCTGCGAAACTGAACAAGAGGAGCGGTCTCATTTTAATTTTCGCGGCCAATATGCAGTCAATAGCAATCCTCGCGCGAGGGCGAATATCTATGGCGATTGGCGAATATATCCCCACCACGGAGATTTCGCAAATAACTAGTTCGAGTTGGTCACGCAAATTCGCAGCGTGGAAAGCGACTTGAGTGAGCTGTGATTTATTAATCGCTACACTAGGTTGGTTTAGCTAATGTGACTGTCACTGTACCTTAACAACAGATATTAAAATGCGTTTGTAGCCAGAGGCGTAGCAAGCTTTTCAAAAGTGTGGGGGATGGATGTGGTTTGTTTGTTAACAATAAAAACGATGAATACAATGACAGAAGGGTACAAAAGGTATAACATACAATATATATATATATATATATATATATATTAATATTATACATACCTCTGTATTTTTTAACCACGGTGTTCGGTTGGGTTCTGATGGCTAGTCACATCAGTTTTTTGCTATTCTATTCTTAGGTGACGGGGACAGAAAGAGGTTAAGGAGAAAAAAAAATCAATTTTTTTATTTTACTTAAAAGACTTGTAAAACCTTACTTAAACTTAAAACTTTAATGAATACAGGTTTGGAACAACATTAGAGTGAGTAAATAATGACAGAATTTTAGAGGGGAACTGTCCCTTTAAGGACAACATGTTCACTATAGGCTGCACTGCTGTCAATTTAAGTCCTGCGTTCATCTAATATACAGACACACGCAAATTTACTTTCACCGACTGTGTTTATGTTAACCTTGTGTGTATTTGACAGTATTAGCACAGTAAGACTACTTAGTCCAGTAATCAAGTTTAGTGCGCTAGCACGCGATTAACCGGCAAGGATGCAAATAATGAACTTTCGTGATTGTGAATAACGTACTCGGTTACGTAACCTCGGTTCCCTGAGATAAGGGAAGGAGTACTGCGTCGAAGACGCATTATGGGATAGGTTCTCCTATTCTCGAATACTGAAGCATTTATAAAATCACGCAGTGCTACTGCACAGCCAAAACGGAGTCGAGACTTCTCGCGCGTTATTGGCTGGCCAGTGGTAACTGCATGAACCAATGGCAGAACAGCGTATCTGAGCGGACCTATGGGCGCTAAGCCCGAGACGCTGAACACAGAAGCCCGCGAACTGAGCGTAAAAGCCCGCGAAGGGCACCCTTAAAATACGCTGCAATGCCCCAAAAACGTCAGGTTAATTCGACTGAAGCAAAGGTCACCCGTTGTTTTAGCGTCATTGCACGGCAGTCTACGCAGTACTCCTTCCCTTATCTCAGGGAACCGAGGTTACGTAAGTAACCGAGTACGTTCCCTTTCGAACGGTCAGTCGTACTGCGTCGAAGACGCATTATGGGAGCCTATTTAATCCCGCCGTGCTATGAAGCGCAATGGTATGTACTCCCTCAGTTTGAGCACTAAGGGGGCCCAAGACTAGAGTTATTGACACATCATGATATATATATATATATATATATATATATATCCTATTCATACTGGGCTCATAGAGGCCAGCAATTAAGGGGAAGGGGAAAAAATTCAGTCATGCATTGAGCATATGAAGACCCAGATGCCTAACTAATAAGGGCGAGCTACCCGTTAATACTTATTATTATACAGCAAGGATCTGTGCCTGCAGTGCAGGGACTTCCAGGCTGTAGAATCTGGTAAAAGTAGATGGTGAGGACCAGCCTGCCGATCTACAGATGTCACCAATAGACACTTCACTAGACCATGCCCAGGAGGAGGCCATGCCTCTGGTGGAGTGAGCTTTGACACCTATGGGACATTGAAGGCCCATAGTATCGTATGCTAGCGCTATTGCATCAACTAGCCATCTGGCTAGACTTTGCTTGGTGACCGGAAGTCCCTTAGTGCGGCCACCAAAGCTTACAAAGAGCTGCTCCGACTGCCTAAAGTGGGAGGACCGCTCAATATATGCTCTGAGCGCCCTAACAGGGCAGAGCAGGTGTAACTAGAGATTATCTGTAAGAGTGATTACCTGTGCTTTGAATGGTGTTGAAAGCACCTTAGGCACATAGACATGTCTTGGTTTGAGGATGACTTTAGAATCACCTGGGACAAATTCTAGACATGATGCGTTCACGGAGAGCGTTTGAATGTCACCAACACGCTTAACTGATGCCAATGCTAATAGCAGGGCGGTTTTCAGTGAAAGCGGTTTTAGTTCAGCCGTCTGCATTGGCTCGAAGGGAGGTCCTTTTAGTGCTCGTAGGACCAATGAAAGATCCCAGGATGGCACCGTAGGAGGGCGAGGAGGGTTAAGCCTCCTGGCTCCCTTTAAGAATTTAATGACCATGTCGTGTCTGCCTACTGATTGGCCAGCTATAGGCATATGAGATGCGGCAATGGCTGCTGTGTAGACTTTGAGTGTGGATGGAGTGCGTCCTGCATCCAACATCTCCTGTAGAAAAACAAGTATCTGTGATATCTCACATGACACTGGGTTATGGTTCCTGGCTGAACACCAGTCAGAAAACACTGACCATTTAAGGGCATAGAGACGTCTAGTAGATGGGGCTCTAGCTTCACCGATAGTGTTCAGGACACTCACTGGGAGGTTCTCGAGCTCCCTTTGAGGGGCCAAACATGTAGCGCCCACAGTTTGGGACGGGGGTGCCATATTGTCCCGTTCGCCTGAGATAGGAGATCTTTTCTCAGCGGGACTGGCCAAGGGGATGCTGATAGCAGCTGAATCAGCTCGGGAAACCAGTGGTGGGTTCGCCAGAGTGGAGCCACAAGCAGGACTGTGTGCCCACATTCCCTGATTCTTTTTAAGACCTGGGGAATGAGCGGTACTGGTGGAAAAGCATAAAGCAGGCAGCTGGGCCATTCGTGGGCCAGCGCATCCTTGCTCTTTGAAAAATAAATTGGGCAATGACAGTTATCATCGGAGGCGAAGAGGTCGACCTCTGCCCTCTCGAAAACATTCCATATCATTTGAACCGTTTGGGGATGAAGGGACCATTCCCCCGGGGACACGAGGCCCCTGGAGAGCATGTCTGCTCCCTGGTTCAGTCTGCCCGGCACGTGCACTGCTCTTAGCGAATGCATTCTGTCTTTTGCCCATAGGAGGAGATGTCTGACCTGTTGGTTGAGCCATCTCGACCTGAGCCCGCATTGGCGATTTATGTAGGAGACCACTGTCGTGTTGTCCGTACGGACTAGGACGTGATGACCCAAAAGACGTGGTGAAAAAGTCTCGAGGGCTAGCACTACTGCCAGCATTTCTAGGCAGTTTATGTGCAACCGTGACGCCACGCTCGACCATGAGCCGAAGGCCGGTTCGCCCTCGCACAGAGCACCCCAACCCGTGTTGGAGGCATCTGTGGTGACCACCATCCGTCTGGAAACTGTTCCCAAGCTCACCCCCGACTTGTAGAGGCGGGGATTCGACCACGGGGCCAGGGCTTTGACACAGCCGCGGCCCACTTTGATCCAAAGCTGGCCTGAATGCCACGCTTGGGGAGGAACCCGTGATTTCAGCCAGTACTGCAGGGGGCGCATTTGCATCATACCCAGCGGAAGTACTGGAGAAGCTGATGCCATAAGGCCTAGCATTCTTTGAAAAATTCTCAGGGGTCTGTTGGTTCCTGTTTTGAACGAGTGTGCAAGCTGCTGTGTAGTCAAAGCACGTTCGTTTGACAGCCACGCCCTCATTTGGGCTGAGTCTAAAATCGTTCCCAGAAAAGAGATCCTCTGTCTGGGAAGCAACGAGCTCTTGGCTGTATTTATTCTGAGACCCAGGCATTCTAGATGGATGAGTAGCACAGATTTGTGAGATTGTAGTTCTTCCTCTGACTGGGCCAGTATGAGCCAGTCGTCGAGGTAGTTCAAAATGCGTATTCCCATTTGTCTTAAAGGGGAGAGAGCTGCATCCATACACTTTGTGAAAGTGCGGGGCGCCAGTGACAGGCCAAATGGTAGGACTGTGTACTGGTAGGCCTTCCCGTCGAACGCGAATCTCAGAAACGGTCTGTGACGTGGGATAATTTGGATGTGAAAGTAGGCATCTTTCAGATCCACTGAGAAAAACCAATCCATCGGGCGGATTTGCGCAATGATTTGTTTTAATGTCAGCATTCTGAACGGCCGTTTGATAAGAGCCTTGTTCAGATGTCTGAGGTCTAAGATGGGCCTGAGGCCGCCATCTTTCTTGGGAGCGCGCGCCGACCGTCGTGTGGTGCGGAAGAGAAAGAAGACTCATTTGTTGAACATTCAAGTCCGCAATAACAGCGGTAAAGTGCAGTGGAGCGCGCGCTCGCTGCTCACATTTTTCATACACACAACATGTTTCTCCCGGGCCGGAACAAAAACGGGCCGCGGGGAGAGAATTCGGAGTCTTTTGGGGGGCGGACCGGCTTGGGCGGAGCTCACCCCTCCTCTCTTCCTGAGCAGCCGGTCAGGACTGCTTCCTGTGACCAGGGTCCAACGTGATCTTAGTCCGCGGACCCTGACGCTTGGGTGGGAAGTGCTTTGCCTGATGATGACGCTGACGTTGTCGTTGGTCATAAGGTGGGCGGGGCTGCACGGGAGCGAGCGCGGGTGCGATCACAGATCTGCACTGCGGTTGCTGCTGCTGGTACGGAGCTCTCGGCCGAGTTGAAGAGGCGGCGCTGGCTCTTTTTGGCAGAAAATGGCTCATCGCCTGGGACGCTTTCTGCGCCGTGGTGAAACGTTCCGCGAAACCGTCCACCGCGGGACCGAACAGACCATTCGGAGAAATGGGAGCGTCGAGGAAGGCAGTTTTATCGGCCTCCTTGATCTCCGTGAGGTTTAACCACAAGTGGCGCTCTAACACCACGAGACTGGCCATCGACCTGCCTATGGTCATGAAACACCTCCTGGTCTGGACCGGACTCGTCCATAGCCCGAAGGAGCTTCGCCTGGAACACCTGCAGGACCGCCATCGTGTGGAGAGCGGAGCCTGCTTGGCCGGCGGAAGCATAGGCCCTATTTGCCAAGGCAGCCGTGGTACGGCAGGGATTAGAGGGGTGTGCGATTTTGGGCTTCCAGCCTAACGCGGAGGGCGGGCAGAGGTGTGCAGCCACCGACTCCTCGAGCGGCGGGAGTTTCTCATAGCCCTTCTCGATAGCGCCGTCAATGGTGGAGAGCGCGTGCGAGGTGGATGGGCGGAGGCGAGCGGAGTAGGGAGCGCGCCATGACTTCGCCAGCTCCTGGTGCACCTCAGGGAAAAAGGGTGCCGCTCTCTGCCGAGGGGCCTGCTGGCGCCCCGGGAGGTACCATTCATCGAGGCGGCTAGGTGTGGGCTCTTCAGGGGCTGCCCAGTCCAGGCCCAGCTCGCCAACGGCCTTATAGAGGACACGGATGAGCTCGGTGTCCGCACCAGCCTTAGCCGCATCATTGCGCTGCTGAGATGTCGAGGGGTTGGGTTCGTCAACGGAGCCCGACCATACCTCGGCATCGGAGGCGACGAGGGACACGGAACCGTCGTGTGGATCGTCCTCGTCATTGCCGCCGAATGAGACCAGGTCCTCGGCGTCGAGCGGAGGAAGCAGGTCTGAACGAGAGAACGTCACTGGGGAAACGTCTCTCTGAGGCGGGGACGAGGCACGTGGGCACTGGGCCGACGTGAGCTCGCCCGCCTCAGTATAGTCAGCCCTCTGGCTCCGCCGCTTTTTCCGCTGGGGTTCGGACGGGAAAGGGAGCGGGAGAGCGCGAGGGGCGGGGTCGCGCTCTGAGAAGAACGCGATCCGCGAACGGAGGGAGGAGATGGGCATGCCCTCGCAGTGGGAGCAGCCGGACCCAGAGAGAGCAGTGTCAGCGTGGGCCTTGCCCAGACAGGTAATGCACTGGTCATGGGCATCCTCCTGATGCAGAGTTGTGCTGCACCTAACACAAAATTGTGACGTGTACTTTTCTGATTTGTACTTAAGGATACACCGAAGTGTTTATCACCGGTGAGAGCAGGGGAGAAGGAGCGACAGCTCGCAGATGCTGGATGAGAGCGCTGAAGACAGACCGACTCTCACAGGGGTCCGGGCTGGCTGGCTTGATTCCGCTGACGGCTCGTCTCTCACGGTAAGCTTCGTATCAGAAGGTATCAGCGAGGATAGAAAAATCTTTGCTGAAGGAGAAAAATCTGACGTTTTTGGGGCATTACAGCGTATTTTAAGGGTGCCCTTCGCGGGCTTTTACGCTCAGTTCGCGGGCTTCTGTGTTCAGCGTCTCTGGCTTAGCGCCCATAGGTCCGCTCAGATACGCTGTTCTGCCATTGGTTCATGCAGTTACCACTGGCCAGCCAATAACGCGCGAGAAGTCTCGACTCCGTTTTGGCTGTGCAGTAGCACTGCGTGATTTTATAAATGCTTCAGTATTTGAGAATAGGAGAACCTATCCCATAATGCGTCTTCAACGCAGTACGACTGACCGTTCGAAAGGGAACTATAGTGTTCTGTTAGTATAACTCTCTGACACCAGCATTGCAAGCGTGTCTAGCACTGTGTATAGTGATTGTGTATTATCTCATATCAGCGCGTAGACTCACAGGCACACTGCAAAAACAAAACAAAAAAAACTACGCAATTCACAAGCGCATATTGAACAGTGAATGCCGTACCGAACGGTTTAGAATTATAATGAGAATTGTGGCATCCCTAAAGCATTTGTGCAAAACTGCGGGTAAACTGCAGAAAAAGTGTGGGTGTTGAACCCTCTCACCGGGAAAAGTGTGGGTGTTAAAACACCCACATCTCCCACGGGTGCGACGCATATAGAAAATATAATTGCCCTATGCGTTTTACGCATTCTCCGAAATACTGGTGACGCGCGATGTATTTTATACTTCAAATATTCGATTGCATTTCGACAGACATATAAGACTGTAGATCGACTACGCAAAACTCGCTGCATTATATTCTTTCTGAGATTGGTCTCAGAGATTGGTCTCTCAGAGATTGGTCTCATTCTTACTGAGATTGGTAAAAAGTTTATCGTCCCAAAGTACTGATTTTGAGGCGAGTTATAGCCTAGTCATTCGCATCATTTAATCTACAAATTTGACACTGACAGAACTGACAGTTGCAGTCTTCCACTATGACTTTTCTGTTTCTAGTTTCTTTCACACGCATTTCCCGATGGAGTGATTTATGGATGTTTGTTTGTTTGTTTGTTACAGGACAGCAGGAGGCAGTAGAGTCCATCATCATAGCAGGGAACTTGAGTCTGCCCATATTTTTTTTACAGTCTGCGGTCTGTCCCCGTGTAATGCGTGTAAAGATCTTATTTTTAATTTCCCTCTGGTTGTCCTCACCTTTGAACCATTTGTTCCCCCCTTCCCTGATGTTCCAGTGATAGTAAGGTAATACCGGTTTTCTGGAAGTTCTAATATGTCCAATCTGTGATGATGTCAGACATTCAGTTGAAGGTATCAAATTTTGGAAGCGACTTCCATTGTAGATATTGTTCTAAATAACCAAAACACTTTTCGTTTACATGCCCCATAGAGCGATGCAATTACAATCTATTAGTTCAAATTCATACATAAAAGAATGTCATGTTTGTTGTTAATGTTGGTACAGTTCTTTCCCTATGACGCAGTGTTTTCAGTCAGGGAGTTTCTGGATACCTGGAGTACTTGAAGGTAGGCCTATCAGGGGGTCTGTGGATTATTTATTTGTTTTCTTTTGTTTAGTATTAGAAAATGTATATATTAATTTTGTTCAATATTTTATTGTAAAATAAATATAAATAAATACATATTTTATGTTAGGGGTCCCTAACAACACCTTATTATAGTGTTAAAATAACTCCTTTTATGTTACATTTTTCTTTGCTGTTAAAATCAGTGATATGCCACAAAAACCTTTTAAAAAATCTCTCTTTTATAGATATACAGAAATACTGACAGTCTAGCCTTACCTGGCCATTCTGAGGTAAGATGAGAAATGAACACTGAGAAAGGCTAATTCAAATATGTTTAGCCTATTTGATGTGGTTATGTCAGATCAAATCAAATCATGTATTTGTCAAATTACAGTAGCCTACATAAGTTAAGTGATAAATGAGGATCATGGGTGCTTGCTCCACACCAATTTGCTTTTGTCCTTTTGTTTTTGCTTACAACACAAATACATGCCACCACCACACACATTCTCACACAGTGAAGTTTATTATTAGTGTTTAGGGTGAGCCCTGAGCCTGGGATGGTGGTTTGTGGCTCATTCTCTGTTCATTGAGGCTGGCTCCTGATTTATCCTGTCAAACTCCCCCAAACCAGCATCCTGTCCCCTCTGTGACCCGTCCTCTTCCTCCCTTCTCTCTTCCTCTCTCTCTTGAGTTCTTCTGTCAGTCACTGGGGAGAGCCGCTGATGCTCTTTGACAGGGAACAGAATGTGTTCAGGACTTTATGTCTGTCCTTTTTTTAGTATAGACACATTGGACGAGCTACTTTTTATGATCTGGTTGGGCTGAATCATGACATTGTGCAGTTGTAAAATTTGCCTGAGGGCTTTTACAGGTTTCATATAGTGCTGTATGACTGAACAAAACAGGGTGATTATATTTGAGTTACAAATATTCTCACACACATTTCATTGTCCATCAGGGAGAAGAAACACAGCTTGGGATTTTGAGTGTTTTGTTTCGAATGTACATATCCTGTATATTGAATGTCCCGTATCCTGGATTTTGTATATTCTCAGCCCCCTTAAAAGTCTCTGTTTTTCTCACAAACTGGTAAATTAAGAATTGAAGTAGCATAACAGACATTTATTTTGAGATTTAATTTGATTTTGAATGTTTATTATTTTAATGATTTTTTTTTCTTCTCAGATATATTTTTAATACTGTGATTGCAGTCATTTGATTGTTTTTTAGGTTCACTTTTTATTACGTCGAAGTGTATTTTTTTATTTCTTTTTTATTTTGCATTTTAAAATTTGTATTTTCATTACAAAAAACTCCAACCTCCTCACCTAAAGCAGATTTAAACCCATTGCTCATTTCATTAAGCCAAAATGTGTTTTCTCATTTAATAAGCTTCACTGGCTGACTAAAATGAATTGACATTGTCAAATCGTACTGTTTATAAAATGGTTTCTCGTGGTTACTGTGGGCCTGAGAAAACTGCCCTTTCTCAGCTCAATATAATGTGTGCATGTGTAATTCTCTAGAAGAGCGTTCACACTTGGTTCGATTAAAACGAACCCTGGTGAGATTGCTCTTTTAGTGCGGTTCATTTGAACACGTGTGAACGCTGCCATCCGAACCATGGTGCGCACCAAACAAGCGGACCGAGACCGCTGAAAAGATGGGTCTCGGTCCGCTTCCAAGTGAACTCTGGTGCTGTTTGAAAAAAGGCAGTTTTTGTAGCGTTTAAGTTTAGGTACTGGGTAGGATTAAGGGATGTAGAATGTGGTCATGCAGAATAAGGCATTAATATGTACTTTATAAGTACTAATAGCATGCTAATAAGAATTGAACCCAAAAATAAAGTGTTACCCACAATTCCTTTAGAAAACTATATATAAACTACGGTGTCACTGGTTCTCATTAAGTGATGAATGATGAGTTTTATTTTTGAACATTTTTAGATTGAAAAGCCACGGCAATTGTAGAATAATGCAGAGACAAATGAACCAGTGCTCCGAATCTATCCAGGGTGATCCCAAATTTTGGAGTTTAATTTTGTCAAAATCTACACAGCAAGAGGTCCAGATTATTACATGTGCCATACATATTCCATAAGCCATGACACAAAATCATAATGCTCCCTGTTAAAGCAAATTGAACAAGTGTCGACAATTTACATAAACGCAAAGGTGGCTCAAAGGAGTCTAGGGGTTCAAAACCTGCAATAAAACCTTGTCAAGATCCCTGAATCTGAGTCAGACAAAATCAAACTGAAACACAAATAAACATGGTTTACCTGTTAGTAAACCCAAACAAAGTAAATTCTAAAAAGACAGGACATTGTGAAGAACTGAGAACCACCAGACTCAGCGAGGACAACCTAGCAATATAAATGAGCTTGGCCAAAAGAAACATAGCTAGCCACCAGATAAAAGGTTGTACAAACTGTACAACAAAATATATCAAGGCAGAGCTGCATTTCCTGTCATAAGGAATATATTTCATTATATATGCAATCCTCTTGAAAGACTCTTCAAATAAATTAAAATGACATCTGGAGATTTTGAGAATTTGCCAAACAGAAAGAACTACAGCGCAGTAATTGTATTTGTCTTTGTATTGTGTGTCATGCATGTTATCCTTTCAGCTAAAGATCAGAGTGAAGCGAATAAAAGACGCAGAGCTTCTCAGAAAAGTTCTTCTATTCAGTCAATCATCTCTGTATAACATTTGTGCCATTTGTGATCATTTACAATGATGGTCACATAAAACCATTTCTCAGTAAGAACAAAGTCATTTACATCTGTTGCTCTGAAGTAATCGTTGCTGACACATGGCTAACTGCACTGCATATGACCTTAATTTAAACCAAATCAAGGAAAAACAAGGAATTTAGTACAACCCCAAAACATTTAGTAAAATGCAATAAAATCTGTGATTTGTTCATTCTCTTTCAACTTTATTTAACTGACACATGTACAAAGACAATTTTTCCAATGTTTTCAATGAACAACTTAATTGCATTATTGTAAATATAAACATTATTTGGATTTTGATGGCTGCTACACACTCCAAAAAAGTTGGGACAGAGGCAAAATAACAGTGCAAATCTTATAGAATATCAGAGTTTTTTTAAACAACCCACAATAAGCAGGTGAATTGGTAATAGGTGAGAGTATCTTGATTGGGTTTAAAAGGAGCATCGCAAAGATGGGGTCATGACTCATCACTTTATGCCAAATGTCTACCATCTACCATACATAATACTGTGAAAGGATTCAGGGAATCCAGAGAAATGGGAATCTGGGAATCTGTCTCTTATTAAAACTGTATGGCACATCATGAAAAGGAGAATCAGACAATGATGACCTGTTGAGCAGTTGTCTTGTATCAAGAGAGAATGGGCAAAAAAAATCCACTTGCAAAACGGCAACAATTAGTATCCTCAATTCCCAAACTATTAAAAAGTGTAATTAAAAGGAAAGGTGATGTGACAGTTGTAAACATGCCTCAAGTCTGTCCCAACATTTTTGGAGTGCAGCCATCAAAGCCAATCAAAATTTGTTTATTACAAAATACAATTAAGTCGTTCAGTGAAAACTTTGGAAATCTTTTCTTTAAACTTTTGCCAGTTAAATAAAACTGAAAGAGAATAAACAAATCACAGATTCTTGATTTTATTGCGAAATATCTCAGCTTTTCTTGATTTGGGTTTGTATTTCTTCTAACGTCAAAATGTCACTTTCAGAGCTTTCTTTTTCACTTTCAGACACACGTTTTCCTTCCTTTCTTCCTTCCTTCCTTCCTTCCTTCCTTCCTTCCTTCCTTCCTTCCTTCCTTCCTTCCTTCCTTCCTTCCTTCCTTCCTTCCTTCCTTCCCTCTATTCCTTTCTTCCGTCCTTCCTGTCCTCCCTCCCTCCCTTCATTTCCTTCCTTCTTTCTTTCCTTCCTCCATTCCTTCCTTACTTCCTTCATTCCTTTCCTTCTTTCCTCCCTCCATTCCTCCCTTTCTTCCTTCCTTCTTTCCTTCCCTTCCTCCCTCCCTCCATTCCTTTCTTCCTTCCTTTCATCCCTTCATTTCCTCCCTTCTTTCTTTCCTCCCTCCCTCTATTCCTTCCTTACTTCCTTCCTCCCTCCCTCCCTTCCTTCCTTCCTTCCTTCCTTCCTTCCTTCCTTCCTTCCTTCCTTCCTTCCTTCCTTCCTTCCTTCCTTCCTTCCTTCCTTCCTTCCTTCCTTCCTTCCTTCCTTCCTCCCTCCCTCCCTCCCTCCCTCCCTTCCTTCCTTCCTTCCTTCCTTCCTTCCTTCCTTCCTTCCTTCCTTCCTTCCTTCCTTCCTTCCTTCCTTCCTCCCTCCATTCCTTCCCTACTTCCTCTCTCCCTCCTTCCTTCCTTCCTTCCTCCCTTCCCTCCATCAATTCCTTCCTTCTTTCTTTCCTTCCTTCCTTTCTCCATTCCCTCCTCCCTTCCTTCTTTATTTCCTTCATTACTTCCTTCTTTCCAGTCTCCCTTCCCTCCATCCTTTCTTCTTTCTTTCTTTCATTACTTCCTTCTTTCCAGTCTCCCTTCCCTCCATCCTTTCTTCTTTCTTTCTTTCATTACTTCCTTCTTTCCAGTCTCCCTTCCCTCCATCCTTTCTTTCTTTCTTTCTTTCTTTCTTTCTTTCTTTCTTTCTTTCTTTCTTTCTTTCTTTCTTTCTTTCTTCCTTTCTTTCTTCCTTCCTTCCTTCCCTCCCTCCCTCCCTCCCTCCCTCCCTCCCTCCCTCCCTCCCTCCCTCAGTTCTGAGTGTTCAAGTCAGGTCAACTTTATTTATATAGCGCTTTTAACAATGTAGATTGTTTCAAAGCAGCTTTACAGTGTTAAACAGGAAATTAATGCAGCATAATTTTATTAAGCTGTATAGCCATTTGATGTCATTTTATTAAGCTGTATAGCCATTTGATGTCATTTTATTAAGCTGTATAGCCATTTGATGTCATCAGTTCATTTCAATTTCCATACAGTGACAGTGTGGGCTTTAGATCAATAATTAGATCAGTAATTTAGTTTATTAATTCGATTTATTTCGATGTTTAGTTGAAAAAATTAGTGTCCCCAACTGAGCACGCCAAGCCAGAGGCAACAGTGGCAAGGAAACCAAAACCCCATCAGGTGACCTAATGGAGAAAAATAAACCTTGGGAGAAACCAGGCTCAGTTGGGGTGCCAGTTCTCCTCTGGCCAATTAACAAACAGCATATTATTATTATTATTATTCTGGCAGCTTTACAGGTCAGAGGTCATAATAGATCGGAATATTCGAAGGACCGGAGGCAACACGCTGGAGACGGGTTTATTGCGGATGACATATCTATTTAAGTATTATTTAATTGTAATATTTGAACAATCGGAGTCAACACGCCGGAGACGGGTTTATTGCGGATGACATATCGATTTAAGTATTATTTAATTTTAATATTCGAACAATCGGAGTCATCACGCTGGAGACGGGTTTATTAAGATGCCGTGTCGATGAGGCAGTTGCAGCGGGAGACTAATTGACACGGTCTCTGCGGACACTTCTGGGTCCTGTGTTGGTCTTCTCTGGGCGCAGGTCCATCATCTGATCAGGATATGGCCCGGATCCGGCTGACTGCAGTAAACCTCGGGATAAAACAGAGAGACTATCATTAGCGTAGATGCCATTCTTCTGGTGATGTAACGAGTACATCAGGTGTTATGGGAAGTGTTCCCGGTTCTGGCTGACCTAGTTAATGCAGCCTAGCAATCATTTAATTGAAAAAGTGTTTTATGTATATGCCACAGAAAAGAGATGTGTTTTTAGTCTAGATTTAAACTGACAGAGTGTGTCTGCTTCCCGAACAATGTTAGGAAGACTGTTCCAGAGTTTAGGAGCTAAATAGGAAAAGGATCGACCGCCTGCAGTTGATTTGGATATTCTCGGTATGATCAACTGGCCAGAATTTTGAGACCGCAGTAGACGTGATGGAGTATAATATGTTAAGAGCTCGCTAAAGTATTGGGGAGCTAAACCATTTAGTGCTTTGTAAGTAAAAAGCAAGATTTTAAAATGTATGCAATGTTTAATAGGCAGCCAGTGCAATGTTGACAGAACTGGGCTAATATGGTCATACTTCCTGGTTCTAGTAAGACTTCGAGCTGCTGCGTTTTGGACCAGCTGGAGTTTATTTATTAAGCGAGCAGGGCAGCCACCCAGTAGAGCATTACAATAATCTAGCCTTGAGGTCATGAACGCATGAACTAACTGTTCAGCATTTTGCATTGAGAGCATGTGCCGTAATTTAGATATATTTTTAAGATGGTAGAATGCAGTTTTACAGATGCTAGAAACGTGGCTTTCAAACGAAAGATTGGTATCAAAGAGCACACCCAGGTTCCTCACTGACGACGAGGACTTGACAGAGCAGCCATCAAGTGTTAGACAGAATTCTAGGTTACTACTTGTGGAGCTTTTTTGTCCAATAATTAAAAATTATTTCGGCTGCATTGTTAAAATTTTCTTCCTAATATTATCAATCTTACATGTGAAGAAGTTCATAAAGTCATTACAGCTGTGCTGGTTACAATCATCAGAAGTTGAAGCTTTATTTTTGGTTAATTTAGCAACTGTATCGAATAAATACCTTGGGTTGTGTTTGTTTTCTTCCAAGAGAGTTGAGAAATAAGCAGATCTAGCAGTTTTTACGGCCTTTCTGTATGTGATCATGTGCTCCACGAATTACGAAAGACCTCTAGTTTTGTTTTCTTCCAGCTGCGCTCCATTTTTCTGGCTGCTGTTTTAAGGGCCTGGGTGTGCTCATTGTACCACGCCGTTGGACTATTTTCTTTAATCTTCTTTAAGCGCAGGGGAGCAACTGTGTCTAAAGTACTGGAAAAGAGAGAGTCAATAGTTTCTGTTGCAACATCGAGTTCTTCTAAGCTATCTGGGATGCTGAGGAGATGATACTGATGAGGAAGATTATTTAAAAAGCAATCTTTAGTAGTGGCAGTGATTGTCCTGACATTTTTGAAGCGAGGGGGCGGCTTTGCAGCCTTAGCTAAATTAAGTATACATGATACTAGGTAATGATCTGAGATGTCATCGCTCTGCTGCAGAATTTCAATGGTATCAACATTTATTCCATGTGACAATATTAGGTCTAAAGTATGATTATGGCGATGAGTGGGTCCTGACACGTGTTGCCTAACTCCAATAGAGTTTAGAATGTCTTTAAATGCTAATCCCAATGCGTCTTTTTTGTTGTCTACGTGGATATTAAAATCACTAACAATTAGTACTTTATCTACGGCCAGTACTAACTCTGATAGAAAATCAGCAAATTCTTTGATAAAGTCTGTATTATGCCCTGGTGGCCTGTATACAGTAGCTAACACAAATGTTGAACGGGTTTTGTCATGTACACTACAAACAGAATATCTCATATTTGTCTTAAGATTCACTTCCTTCCTTTCCTTCCTTTCCTTCCTTTCCTTCCTTCCTTCCTTCCTTCCTTCCTTCCTTCCTTCCTTCCTTCCTTCCTTCCTTCCTTCCTTCCTTCCTTCCTTCCTTCCTTCCTTCCTTCCTTCCTTCCTTCCTTCCTTCCTTCCTTCCTTCCTTCCTTCCTTCCTTCCTTCCTTCCTTCCTTCCTTCCTTCCTTCCTTCCTTTCCTCCCTCCATTCCTTCCTCCCTTCAATTCCTTCCTTCCCTGTCAATTCCTTCCTTTCCTTCCTTCCTTCCTTCCTTCCTTCCTTCCTTCCTTCCTTCCTTCCTTCCTTCCTTCCTTCCTTCCTTCCTTCCTTCCTTCCTTCCTTCCTTCCTTCCTTCCTTCCTTCCTTTCCTCCCTCCATTCCTTCCTCCCTTCAATTCCTTCCTTCCTTCCTTCCTTCCTTCCTTCCTTCCTTCCTTCCTTCCTTCCTTCCTTCCTTCCTTCCTTCCTTCCTTCCTTCCTTCCTTCCTTCCTTCCTTCCTTCCTTCCTTCCTTCCTTCCTTCCTTCCTTCCTTCCTTTCTCCATTCCCTCCTCCCTTCCTTCTTTATTTCCTTTATTCCTTCCCTCCCTCCCTCCTTCCCTCTCTCCCTTCCTTCTTCCCTCCATCCCTTCCTTCCATGGATGAGTGAAGTCTAAAAATTGAACGAAAGCTACCGTGTGCCCACACTCTCAGAAAAAAGGTACAGTGGAGGTACAATTTTGTTCCTTGAAGAACAAAACGTATAACTGTACCTTTAAAGGTACACAATTGGTCCTTAGTGTACAATTAAACCATTGTCAGGCAAGTTCGGTCCTAGTGAGTCGCTGTCCTGCAGAGTTTGACTCCAACCCTGAAAGATATCTATAGAAGCTCTTATTGAGAATTAACAGAGGTTTAGATGTTGGTTTTATTGAAAATATCACCATTATGGTGATGAGTGTTTTCTTTAGTTGGGCAGTTTGACTCTTAGATTTGTATGCAAGTTTGTGGTTTTTGTTACAGTGTTAACAAAACACAAAATCTGTTCAAATAAAAAGAAGCCATAAACAAAAATTGTCATGAAGAAAAATGGTTGACTAAACTCATCACTGACTAAAAATATCAATAAATAATATTCACCAACAATACTTTCTTGCCACAGATCAGGCATTCTGAATTTTGATTTTTAAATACATTCTAGGGAGAAAAAAGTTTAGACGCACACAGATATCAAGAATCAGCATATGAATCTCAACAATGGTGACATACTTAATGCTGAAATGCATGCTGGGAGCCATGTGTTTTATACTGTGGTGGTGGCTTAGTAGGGCTGGAGCTAAACTCTCCAGGACATCAGCTCTCTAGGACCGAACTTGCCTACCCCTGACTTAGAAGTACAAAAATGTACCCTTAAGGGTACCGCCCAGTGACGGACACTTGTACATTAAAAGGTACAATTTTTTTGAGAATGCAATAATGAATGTCAGAAGGGGTGTTTAATTGGCCAATGTTTGTGCAGCTTTAGGCATAAATCAAAGGTGTATGTAATTCAAAGTCAATTTATTATATAAAAACAGCTTCTGGCTTGTCTGTGATGCCAGTTACTTGAGTTAACGCTTCTACTGTTAAAAGTTGCCATTTTAAGTAGCCACAGCTGTACATTGTTTCCCTGCCTTCATACTTCAATTATGTTAAGCTATAGATGTAGCAATGCTCAGTATGTCCAGACCAAACAAATCAACTCTTTTGCAACAGCAGCATTCCAGAGTCCCTTTCGAATCAATCGCTGCCTAGTTTTAGTGTTTTTCTAAAACAAAGGCTGAATTTGAGCCAGTAGTTTGAGGAGACACACTTCAACAGCAGCTCTGAACATGCAACCGCACCAAAATTTGATAAAAAACTTTTATCAAAGTTTTATTAAAGAAAATATTTACAGTTGCTGGGTTTGACAGCCTCTGAGTAACTCAAAAGCATGTTCAGAAACAATATGTTCTGTTCTTTCAGTTGTTTGGAAGAAAATAGGAAATACTAATTTGTAAACACGCATGCTTCTGTGTAATGTCATCTGTAATTGGCCATTCCAGTTATCTTAGCCCTCCTCGTTTGAGGCATCATTATCTGCCTCATTATGAGGTTGTTAGAACACATCTGCCCGTGACCTCTGAGGGGTCTCTCTCAGGGTCGTCGTCACAGTAACTAGAGTCCAGAGTGAATGACGTCTCTCAATTTCCTGTGTTTTAAGAAGCTTAGTTTCACACTCTGGGTAAAAGTGAGGACATGATTTTACTTAACAGAACCTCGAAACTCGCGTGAGACCAGTGAGCACTTTCATTAGCAGGAATGCAGTAAATTTACATTAGAAGGGACAGATAGATGTGCGGACATTTGCATGTTCATTCTCTACGAAATATGATGAAACATTACTGCGGCACATATAAACACTACACAATAAACACTAGCGTGGCACATCTGTCTTTCATTTTTTAGGTCATTAGATTTGTGTGTGTAATGCTGGAGTGTTTCTTCCTGGTTATGTTTGCAATCTTCTCTCTCTCTCTCTCTCTCTCTCTCTCTCTCTCTCTCTCTCTCTCTCTCTCTCTTTCTCTCTCTCTTTTACTTTAGTGTAAGTTGCTGGACAGATGCATTTAAAATGAATGCAGGCAAATACTTCTCTCTCTCTCCTTCTCTCTCCCCCTACAACATCCTTCTCCACCCTCCTTTTCCCAGTGGACAAATGTGGACGTAAAAAAATATTTGAACAAATCCTACATCTGGTTGGCTGTTTACTCCCTCATATACTTACACACGCAGAGAGTCAACTCTTCCAAAATGGAAAAGTCTACTGGGGGCTAAGCAAGCTTTCTTTGGCTCGTTTTTCAGCGTGAAGCGCGTGCCAGGAGTTTATCGACACCTCGGAGGGACTGAAGACTTCTCTAAATTTAAACCGGAAACTGAAAGGTATGTTAAGCTGCAGAGTGCTGTGGTCATTTTTGCATGAGTTCTGAACATTGAAATAAAATCAAAATGACTAAGTTACCTTAAGGTAACTTCTTAAGATCCTGAATGTAAAATTAGAACAGTATATCTGGAAAATATGTAAGTAGATCTTAGCCAGTGGGATGCATTTCATAGGTGCTATTGCTATTATGATCATGTCAGATATGATAATCAAAGTCAAAATCTCTTTCATAATTCCAGTAAAAAAGCCTAAAAAATCCAAATAAAAAATGGAAACAATATGATGTCAGTGCAGTCTAAAGTATTTATCTTGTGACGTGTTTTGCACAGTGTCTCCTCAGGAGTCACTTTATTTCCTTATCTTTCCTTTAATGTATTAGAAATTAGGAAATCAGATTGCATCTCATTTTACTTATAAATGCACATACAGTACGCACTTCCAGACGGTTCGCTGACTCAAGAGAAAATTGAGAGTTTAAAAGTCATTTTTTCAAGGGAGCAGAATCAATCTGGGCACATTTGGACTTTAAAAGTTCTTCTAAAACTATAGACGTAATATGAACCAAATATGAGGGAATCGTTTAAACTGTTTGAGTGTTTAAATCATTGCTGTACCTGAATTTCTTTGAAATTTTTATGTATTATATTAGATAACTACAAGCTTTCCAATGACTTAAACAGAAATAGTGGGTGAGCTTGACAGGCGTCACATTTTGATTAAGAACATGTGCAACATTTGAAATATGACTGGGATTATTTTCAACAGCTGTGAACATTATTTAGGGCTCAGAGTGTTAATCTTCATAAATGAATTATCATGACAGTGGTGAGCGGATAAATATAAATTATGAGAAACTTGTTCACTTTGTATATCCTATAACAGGCATATTAAAACTAGATATTTTCCAGATAAGTAATCATTTATTTACATTTTTAGATTAAATCATAAAATAACTAGCTTTACCTTTAAATAAAAACTCAGTTGATAGAGGATTTGATCTTGATATTTTTTAAGACTGGTGTGATTAATTGGAAATGCTGAACTCATTGGAAAAATATGAAAAGAATGACTGGGCACATTCTTTGTGTTATACAGTATATACTGGGGAACAGGACTGAATCTCATTCGTACACCCCCCATCTCCACATCTGATTTCCTAGCCAATCAAATATCTTCATGTGCCCCCCGCCTATGTTAACAGTAACCAGATGTATTGTGAGCAGTCTACTGAGAGCTATAAAACACATCTGCGCTGGACCCAAACTCACCAGAGCTATGGTTACACACATTCACACACTCGCTTTCTCACGTTTCAGATTCTCTTTCTCACACTGACAAGATGTAGAGGAGAGGATGCTGCAACATCAGTCCCAGGCGACTGTCAATGGTCAGTATATGGTGGGATTTTTTCTCTCCGTTTTATAGCTCTAATAATGTAACAGGCAGACAATGAGGCTGTCAACAACCGTGTGACAAGTGCTTTAAATAGGATGTTTTCCGCGAAGGGTTTGAACATATTTACGGATATAGTCACGCAAACTGTTTTAGCTCACTAGAGACATGTTACTCACTTTTATCTAGTCATTTTTTATTTCTTCTGGCAACCTGTGAAATTCAGCCTGTGATTTATAGCCGTTTTATGACTTTTTCTTTGCTTTTGGGCAAAACGTTCAGGAGTTTCACAATCTTGTATTTTCTACTTGAGGGGATCGACAAAACGTTTTAGTGAAGGTTTAAGATAAATGATTTAGCATTTTATCACAAGGCTACAATAACATGTTTCATAATTTCTGCTTCTTGAGAACTTGAACTGCATAAAACTTGTTCTTTCTTTCTACAGAAATTCAGAATCATTGAATGATTCGGTGACGCCATGGAGACAGACTCGGCCCATAACCTGACTTCACCCAGTGTGCCATTGTTGCAACAAAATATGACTAATTCATGTGACTACATGTCCTCCTCAACTTCGCAGAAGAAAGTGATCCCCGCCTTCTACAGCCTCATCTTCTTGCTGGGTTTTCTTGGCAACATGCTGGTGTTATGCGTGCTGTATCACAGTTCAGGCCGAAGGACTGTAGCCAACACGTATCTGATGAATCTAGCCATGTCAGACTTGCTGTTCCTGAGCTCTTTGCCATTCTGGGCTGTGTATTATTCGCTGGATTACAACTGGGTTTTTGGGAAGATTATGTGTAAGCTGTGTGGGGGTCTGGTCACTATAAACGTCTATGCTAGTATATTTTTCATCACCTGTATGAGTGTGGATCGATATCATGCCATCGTCTACCCCCTGCACTCTCAGAGCAGTAGGAGCATAAACCAGGCCAGATGTGTCAGCGGCATCATTTGGGTCGTTGCCGCTTTGACCACGCTGCCAACAGTTGTGTTCCGTGACATACACCCTCTTCCCATTTACAATGTCACGGCTTGTGTCATTCATTACCCCAGCTCCTTGTGGCAAACCGGGCTAACTCTTGCGAAGAACATCCTTGGATTCTTCTTGCCGTTTTTTGTCATAGCAACCTGCTACAGCCGGATCGCCGTGCACCTGTTGGCCACCCCGAACTACCTGGAGCAAGACTCCGGCCGATTGGTCCACGTGTTGCGTTTGGTGGCCGCAGTGGTATTGGCGTTTTTCTTTTGCTGGTTCCCATTCCACGTGCTGGCGTTCCTCGGAGCTCTGAGAGATCTTGGGGTAGAGTGGGATTGTTGGGTGCTCCAAGGAATCAATAAACTCCTGCCATTCTTCCTCTGCCTCGGCTTTTCCAACTCTGCCATAAACCCTTTCCTGTACTGTTTTGTGGGAAATCACTTCCGAGAGAAGCTGTGGCAGGTTTACGGGGATATGCTGACACAGAAAAGAGATTCTATCAGCACAAGACTGTCTTCCTTCTCCAGGAAACTGAGTGACTTCAAAGAAACCGTGCCTATGGAGATTCTTGAGCAGCAGAGCAGCCTGGAGTGAAATCTAGTGAAGCTATAAGCTTTACATACTATCAATACAATCTCCAGAGGACTATGTTAGCAGACTATGTTAGGTGCTTTTCCATGGCCTGCCTATTGTTCAGGAGGATCGGTTCAGATGACGCTGTTGGATGATTAGATAATGTCGTTTTACCTTGTTTCTAATTATGCAGGGGTTGTGATCTACAAATTACATTTGCTTACATAATAATATGTTGAAATATAGTCTAATATTATTCTTGCGTTGCTCTATCTAGGATGGGGAACATGCTAATTTTCCTGCACAAATCATAGATAATAAAATGTTTTTTTTTTTTTTTTAACACAGCTGTACAGTCTTAATATTTTGATAACTGGTAATATCAGAGTTCTAAATAGCACTCAAATGTTAGACGTGTCTTTCAATATATGGATGATCTGCCAGACAGACCAAACTTCTATCTTTAAGCTGTAATATAAAAAGTCACAGTAATGTAACACGAGCTGTTTAAATTATAAATCATTGCAAATTGAATTATAATTATATTATAATACAATAAATGGTGTAATTAATAACAAGAAATAACATCACTGTTTTTTATCTATCTATCTATCTATCTATCTATCTATCTATCTATCTATCTATCTATCTATATATCTATCTATCTATCTATCTATCTATCTATCTATCTATCTATCTATCTATCATCTATCTATCTATCTATCTATCTATCTATCTATCTATCTATCTATCTATCTATCTATCTATCTATCTATCTATCTATCTATCTATCATCTATCTATCTATCTATCTATCTATCTATCTATCTATCTATCTATCTATCTATCTATCTATCTATCTATCTATCTATCTATCTATCTATCTATCTATCTATCTATCTATCTATCTATCTATCTATCCCCTACTGTTTTGCTTAGGCCTGCTGTCGCAATGGCTTGTGTCACTTATCTTAAAGGGTTAGTTCACCCAAAAATGAAAATTACGTCATGTATTACTCACCCTCATGCCGTTTCACACCCGTAAGACCTTCGTTAATTTTCGGAACGCAAATTAAGATATTTTTGTTGAAATCCGAAGGCTCAGTGACTGAGGCCTGCATAGCCAGCAATGACATTTCCTTTCTCAAGTTCATGTGAGTACAGTGGTTCAATATTAATATTATAAAGCGACGAGAATATTTTTGGTGCGCCAAAAAAACGAAATAACGACTTATATAGTGATTGCCGTTATGAAGCTTCGGAGTGTTATGAATCAGCGAGTCAAATCAGCGGTTCGGAGCGCCAAAGTCACGCGATTCCAGCAGTTTGCCGGTTTTACACACGATCCGAATCATGAGTCAACGCGCTGATTCATAACGCTTCAAAGCTTCATGATGCAGTGTGTTGTGAAATCGCCATCACTATATAAGTCGTTATTTGTTTTTGTTTTTGGCGCACCAAAAATATTCACATCGCTTTATAATATTAATATTGAACCACTGTACTCACTTAAATATATTTTTAGTACATTAATGGATCTTGAGAGAGGAAATGTCATTTCTGGCTATGCAGGCCTCAGTCACTGAGCCATCGGATGTCAACAAAAATATCTTAATTTGTGTTCCGAAGATGAACAAAGGTCTTACGGGTGTGGAACGGCATGAGGGTGAGTAATACATGACATTATTTTCATTTTTGGGTGAACTAACCCTTTAAGAGTAGATGCTTGAGTTAACAGACTAGAACAGATGCAGATCAAAATACCTTTCAAGTCATGTTGGGTCATCTGAAGCACCAGTGATAAACATACTTAACGTTAACCAGCAGCAGTTCTTCTGGAAGGAATCTGGAAGAAGCTGCTCAGCATTTAGTGATAGGATTCCATCTGTCTCTCTGAGTTTTAGTAGTTCAGTAGTGATGTAGCATATTTTTCATATTGTACTTAATTAGTTTAGTTTTCTGAAGTCTGTCATTCCATGTAGACACTTGCTGCACACATTTCCTCGAATGTTTTTTTCTCACACTCCATTTTGCATTTCAGGAATCCTGTTATCTCAGTTACTTGCCATTTGCTCTATTGATGCAATGTTCTCCTGTCAGTACTTATTTCAGTTTCAGCTTCTTTATACAGGGAGTGCAGAATTATTAGGCAAGTTGTATTTTTGAGGATTAATTTTACAACATTAATAATTAAACAACAACCATGTTGTCAATGAACACAAAAAACTCATTAATATCAAAGCTGAATATTTTTGGAAGTGGTTTTTAGTTTTAGCTATTTTAGGGGGATATCTGTGTGTGCAGGTGACTATTACTGTGCATAATTATTAGGCAACTTAACAAAAAACAAATTTATACCCATTTCAATTATTTATTTTTACCAGTGAAACCAATATAACATCTCAACATTCACAAATATACATTTCTGACATTCAAAAACCAAACAAAAACAAATCAGTGACCAATTTAGCCACCTTTCTTTGCAAGGACACTCAAAAGCCTGCCATCCATGGATTCTGTCAGTGTTTTGATCTGTTCACCATCAACATTGCGTGCAGCAGCAACCACAGCCTCCCAGACACTGTTCAGAGAGGTGTACTGTTTTCCCTCCTTGTAAATCGCACATTTGATGATGGACCACAGGTTCTCAATGGGGTTCAGATCAGGTGAACAAGGAGGCCATATCATTAGATTTTCTTCTTTTATACCCTTTCTTGCCAGCCACGCTGTGGAGTACTTGGTGTGATGGAGCATTGTCCTGCATGAAAATCATGTTTTTCTTGAAGGATGCAGACTTCTTCCTGTACCACTACTTGAAGAAGGTGTCTTCCAGAAACTGGCAGTAGGACTGGGAGTTGAGCTTGACTCCATCCTCAACCCGAAAAGGCCCCACAAGCTCATCTTTGATGATACCAGCCCAAACCAGTACTCCACCTCCACCTTGCTGGTGTCTGAGTCGGACTGGAGCTCTCTGCCCTTTACCAATCCAGCCACGGGCCCATCCATCTGGCCCATCAAGACTCACTCTCATTTCATCAGTCCATAAAACCTTAGAAAAATCAGTCTTGAGATATTTCTTGGCCCAGTCTTGACGTTTCAGCTTGTGTGTCTTGTTCAGTGGTGGTCGACTTTCTGCCTTTCTTACCTTGGCCATGTCTCTGAGTATTGCACACCTTGTGCTTTTGGGCACTCCAGTGATGTTGCAGCTCTGAAATATGGCCAAACTGGTGGCAAGTGGCATCTTGGCAGCTGCACGCTTGACTTTTCTCAGTTCACGGGCAGTTATTTTGCGCCTTGGTTTTTCCACACGCTTCTTGCGACCCTGTTGACTATTTTGAATGAAACGCTTGATTGTTCGATGATCACGCTTCAGAAGCTTGGCTATTTTAAGACTGCTGCATCCCTCTGCAATATATCTCACTATTTTTGACTTTTCTGAGCCTGTCAAGTCCTTCTTTTGACCCATTTTGCCAAAGGAAAGGAAGTTGCCTAATAATTATGCACACCTGATATAGGGTGTTGATGTCATTAGACCACACCCCTTCTCATTACAGAGATGCACATCACCTAATATGCTTAATTGGTAGTAGGCTTTCCAGCCTATACAGCTTGGAGTAAGACAACATGCATGACGAGGATGATGTGGTCAAAATACTCATTTGCCTAATAATTCTGCACTCCCTGTAAAGACAAGATTTTGGAACTTTTTAGTTGATTAAGTTATATGGATGAAACATGTTTTATATCAAGCTCCTTCTAACCAAACCGATGCACTTTTGAGATGTAATGAGATGTCGTATGTCGGAAAGCAGTGAAAAAGGCTGGGAACTGCAGATTCATCATTCATTCATAAGAAATTGAGTGCAGTATGAGCGCACAGGATGTTTTTAGACAGATAAAAAAAACAGGGTGTTGCATAATAGTTAAGAATCTGGACTGTTTGGTGCAAAGGTTTCAGGTACATGTCTCGAAGATTTACAGAGATAACGTTTCATCACCATTGTGTCCTATAGCACTGAATTGGTGATCGTCACACAAACCTACTATAGTGCACTTAAAGTTTGAAACTGCTACATTCAATCTCAAATGTTGTGGCTCACAAGACCCATCTATATATTTTATATATTAGCTATTATTCATTTAACAAACATCTGACTGTGACATTGAATATGTGTCTGTTAATCCAATATCTTTGAAAATCTGAGAATGAAAACCAGAATCCACCGTCTGAGATTCTTTTTTCTTTTTCATTGTTTCAGAACACAGTGTCCCTGAACATTCGTACTGTAAGCTGGACACACACAGACAGTACTATCTTACATCAAGGAAATAAATTCAAAGGTGTGTGAATGTGAGCTACACTCTTAAAAAAAAAAAAAGGTTCTATATCGCACCAAAAATGGTTCTTGGCTCGTAATCATAGGGGAACCTTTTTTAGTGCTATATAGCACCGATTTTGGTGCTTCAGTGGTTCTTCAGAGGTGCTATATAGCACCTTAGTCAAAGAACCAGTGAAGAACCTTTGAAGAACCGCTGAAGAACCACTGAAGCACCAAAATTGGTGCTATATAGCACTAAAAAATGGTTCCCCTATGATTACGAGCCAAGAACCATTTTTGGTGCCATATAGAACCTTTTTTTTTTTTTTAGAGTGTATGCTTACTTCTTTTGAATTATTTGGTTTGTTTTTTTGGTGGTGTGTGTGTGTGGAGGGAGGAGGGGCAGGTATGCATGAGAGGTGTGTGTTGTGTGTATCTGTGCATCCATGTAGTGGTTGCAGTCTGGCAAGTTTTAAATCGCTCTCACAGACTAAACTGCACAGATTTACACACACAGGTAAGACCCAGTGTTGCTTTATAGTGCACATATGCCATATCAGAAAAATGCATGTCTTTAGCTTTTAAACTCATTTAGGGTTTTAAACTCAGTTTTGGCTGTATCTAAGGACCATTTTGTAAATGAAACATGTCTAAAACCGACTTTAAGTGCTCCTTGTGAAAATGAGTGCGCATTTGAGGTCTTCAGTAAAATACTGTAGGCCTAGCTAGCTCTTAATTTCTTGGCTGGCCTATAAGGGTGTAAAAGCTTGTCTGTGTTTGTTTTTGTTTGAGCGGGTTTGGATTATGTTGCAGGGGTTCTTCCTCTTACTGTGATCAATGAAATTTCAACAAAACAAGCAATGAAGATGATTTCACTATTCTGGGAAGTGAGGAGGACATCCTGCCATTATGTTAGAGACTTAACCAATAGTGTGTGATGTTGTGCTTTTTGATCCTGGAATGTTTTAGTAGGCTATAAGGGACATGGCTTTTATGAATGCATTAATCTTGTTGCAGCCAGACATTTTAATCAATATATATTTCACAAATATAGTGAAACACGACCACAAAGAAAATGACACAAGTTCACTGAAGTAGGCTAGGCAATATCAGCTAATTCGTGTTTTGTTTTAAATCAAATAATGTCAACAGATGTGTGGTAGGGGTTAGGATTTACGATAAAGGTAATATTATTTTTTACTTGTGTAGCTACGTTCACACGCGCAGTTATAATGGAACTACAGTTTTCATCTGTCTATTCAAATATAGGCTATGACATGAGACAACTGATCACCGCTGTCTTTCGAATAGCCTACGTACAACGACATCACTAAAGATTTCAGCCGAGATAACGCATTTACATGAAATGTAATATGACAATGTGTTGTTTTAATCCAACTTACATCAAAATGTTAGTGCATGCATGCACATAATTTAAACAGCTGTTGCTTAAAGGTCCCGTTCTTCGTGTGTTTTTGAAGCTTTGATTGTGTTTACAGTGTGCAATATAACATGTGTTCATGTTTCGTGTGTAAAAAAACCCTGTATTTTTAACACAATGTACTTATCTGTATACCGCTGTTTTCACTGTCCTAAAAACGGGCTGATGACTTCCTTGTTCTATGAAGTCCCTCCTTCAGAAATACGTAACGAGTTCTGATTGTGCCAGCGGTTCCCGTGTTGTGATTTGACAGCAGCTTAGCGCACGTAACTTGCACGGAAAGGTCGGGGTGATGTATGCGCTCAATGATCTCTATAGCGTCCCTGGGAAAGCCAAACAAAGGTGATTTGACTCCAGGATGAAAATAACAGTGTCTCGACGACATGGCGACAAACACACTCAAAGCAACACTTCCTTTTCTCCACGCGACACGTCCTCTTCTCCACGTGGGACAGCAACAAGACCACGCCCCCTTTTTTCACGTATTCTTGTGGGCGGAGGTTAGTCTGTTCTACTGTTCTACTGACGTCATTTATGAAGGAAGTACCAGGATGTAGTCCAAGCCGGCCGTTCGCTGTAGGCTTTGAAAGGGAACTTCTGTTAAATAAAATATCTCGCTTGGCATTGAACTTTGAGCTTTATAATTTTACAGGTATTATTTATGCTCTATCAGCAACATTACACACTAACTAAAGTTTGAACAATGGGATCACGAAGAACGGGACCTTTAAACTGGCGCTGAAATCCAAACACCAATGAGCTAACGTTAAATGTGGACAGGAGAGACTTTCTCAGTTTGTGTAATTATAATTATTAATTTTCTAGCCACTCAAAGCGCTTTACATATAGAAGGGGGAATCTCCTCAACCACCACCAATGTGCAGCATCCACCTGGATAATGCGACGGCAGCCATATTGCGCCAGAACGCCCACCACACACCATCTGATTGTAAATACACTTGTGTGATTTATTTTTTTCCCACATTAATTTTACACATGTCTAGTACAATTGTGATTTTGTTTCATTAATACAGTGTATACTTTATTCTTGATTTATCCCGAAAGAATGGAAGTGAAATGTGACAACATGCCCCATAGGTGGGGCACATTGTAGCCTAACATGTGAGGGGCACATTGTAACATGACCAAATGACAGCTTAAAATGTTACCTGATATAATCAGAAACATATCCAAGACAAACTAAAATATTTTGTCAATAAAATACAATTATTTACTGTTTTAAATAAAATAAAAATTATCATTAAACATATTCTAATTTTTGAGTTTGACAACAAACTAAATACAGCTATACAGCATAGTTAAAAAAACATAATAATAGGCTAATTAATCATTTCTGAGCATTGACTTTCAGTCATTATTCACCTTTTTCTCATGGTTTCTCAAAATAATTCATAAACGTATAGTTCTAATAGGGGCTCGTTGTAACGCAGTGTTATAACATGCCCCACTTGCGCAACTGGGATTTAAACCCGACTCTGTCTTGGTTAGATCAGCATTAAAGAACTATCTCCACTGTTAAATAACAGATTTGAGATGAAAATAATATATTTTTCTTATTTTAAATAAACAAAAAACAGAGATAAAGTAAGAAATGTACTAATCTAAGAAAAGAAATGTACTTTTGCTATGGTTAAATAAATGTTAGTAAAATCTTCCAAATAATTTAATTTTGGCGCAATTTTTTCTCTAAATAATGTTGATATGGCAACTAGTAAATGCACTGAGTTTCGTCATCCTGGCAAGTGTGGAAAGTTTTAAACCATGTGTGTTACAACTAACCCCGCGTTAGGTTGTTCCCCTCTTTCCCCTACAATGTGGAATATATCTAGGTCCGTATCTATCATATCCTACACATCATGTGCAAGAGAAAACCAAAGCATTCCACAAACACAACATGAACAAATGAACACACACAAGAGCTTACAGGCCATTTGCTTATGATCATTTGTTTTTGTGTTGCTGTGTGTTTTATGACATGTTCTTCCTTTTTGCCATTGTCCTTAATGTCTTCCAGCTCATTTATTTTTGGTTACTTACGTCTTCACCACTTAAGGACTAATGTATCAAAACACAATGCAATTACTATGTCAAGTGCAATTCCAAACAGTGCATGAAGACAAACATTTTCACAACATATTTTACTATGACAGCACCAGAGTTTCTGTTGTAGATGGCATGCAAGATAATGCACACACACTGAAGACAAATGTGGTTGTGCTGCATTTTTGTTGTTTGTAGCATGTGTTTCTGGGGGGTACAGGAACAATATGGCACGAAAAAGAGCACATCAAACAATATAGATTATGCTAAAAAAAAAGGGAGATGCTGTATCTGATTACATATACTTCATGTGTTTCTATCATAGGCCTGACTGAGAAAGAGAATCTCACCATGTCCAGTGGTAAAACATTTACAAACACAAACAATAAAACATACATTTGTGAACAAAATACACTCTAACAGACGTTTTCTGTGATTGTAGACAGGCAGGCCGTGTTCCAGGCGACAAAAGTTCGAACCAATTTGAAAAAAGATGGAAGTTGGATTGAAAGATCTCAAGAGGTTCTGGAGACTCAGTTAGATGTAAAATGGTAAATGCACAGTTATGCTGTCACCTGCTGGCTGAGAGCGGTATAAACCCGTCAAAGGTCTTTCCCATGATTCCACTGTCTCTTTCTCTCTCACTCTCAGTTCATCTCTGTCTTTTTTATGTTCACTCTCTAACAGTAAACCAGTACAGCTAGTAAAACCTAAGAATGAATCATCACCTGAGAGCAGTCGGGTCTCTTCCTCCATCATGCCATGTTCACAGAGTGGCGCTGCCTCCTCCGGTCTGGACTCGTCCACAACCCCTCAAAGCTCTTATGTCATGTCAGCTTTGAGGAAGTTTGAGTGAGAGCTGTTCTTATTTTCCTTGTGTGTGATTTGCATATTCAGTGCTTCTGCATTCTATTCATGTTTCCATTCCAATGACTCCAGCTATCTGCACTCCCTTAGGGCTGTGAGCTCAACAGAAAACACACCAGTCAAGAGTGGGTCCCATCTGGCCAAAAGGTATAGTAAAGCTCTGCATAGAGCCTTTTATCCTTTAATTTCCTCATATGCAAGTTAGAAAAACTGAAGCAGACATCCTTAGATGTTCACACTCATTAATTCATAACAGACTATATTTAAAATTTCATGAGGTGTAGAAGAACAATCAGATGCTTCATAATTATTATAAATGTGTTCCAGTCCAGTTCCATATCCTGTCCTTGAGGACTCCAAGAGAGCACATGTAGCAGTCAAACCTGTAGAGGAACCATTGAAGACACCTGCAGATGCTTTAAAAAAGGATGTAGTGGAGAAAACTATAGTCAAACCCTCAGAGGAACCATTGAAGACCCCTGCAGATGCTTTAAAAAAGGATGTAGTGGAGAAAACTATAGTCAAACCTGTAGAGGAACCATTGAAGACCCCTGCAGATGCTCCTGTAGATGTAAAGGGGGAAACAACAGTAGAAGGAGTTTCAACAGACCAAAGACAATCCAGTGGAGCACTGCAGGGGAAAACAGCCAAAACTCTACACGAGAATCCACCAAAACCTCCAGGTGTTCTGACCACAGAGAAAAAAGAAGGCAGTCCAGTGGAACGACTCACAACAGCACATGCACCTGTAGTAGGGACTCCACTCGAACACAGAAAGGCAGAAAAACAGCCTACAAAAAATCATGGGGAACTTTCACTAGTATCTGCTCTGAAAACTCCAACAGAGTCATCAGCTAGAGCAACTACAGAACCAACGGAAGAGCCTCTTCTGGAAGCCCCAGCAGAACAACACAGACTGAACAGTGAAGCTGGATTGAAGTTAGTCAGTCGTTTATGCAACACCTTCATTTTGATATTATGTTTGTTGACCTATATTGACTCATAGGCAGTGCCCAAAAAATTGTAAGATAAATCTGTGTATGTCTCCCTTTGCAGTGTGAAAGGTAACATCATGTGTTCCTTCTGCAAGCTGCCCTTAAATGGAAATACGAAAATTACCATCAACATTCCTGACATTCGCTGCCATCCGGATTGTTTCAAGGTTTACTTATTAAATCTCTTCTTCCTCTGTATGAACCAGGCTCAGAAGTCAGTGTCTCACCCTTCCTCAAAGTTGTTTTCATCTGAGCCTTCACTCTAAAAAAAAAAAAGGTTCTATATGGCACCAAAAAAGGTTCTTGGCTCGTAATCATAGGGGAACCTTTTTTAGTGCTATATAGCACCAATTTTGGTGCTTCAGTGGTTCTTCAGTGGTTCTTCAGAGGTTCTTCAGAGGTTCTTCACCGGTTCTTTGACTAAGGTGCTATATAGCACCTCTGAAGAACCGCTGAAGCACCAAAATTGGTGATATATAGCACTTAAAAAGGTTCCTCTATGATTACGAGCAAAGAACCTTTTTTGGTGCCATATAGAACCTTTTCTTTTAGAGTGTTGTCTGTATTATTTCCACCTGGTATTAAAGGTGCAGTAAGCGATTTCTGAGAAACGCTGGACTGAGCAACAAAACACACTTGCAGCCAATCATAAGCAGCAGAGGGCATGTCCACTTCAGGAGAGGAGAGGGAGTGAGCAAGAGGGAGATTTGAAGAAAGTCTTTAGAAAGAGAGATGGCTGAGAGACATTACAAAAGAGAAAGGGTCACTAAAAAAAAGAAGTGTTATGATCAGGCAAGAGTTTTAGGACCCGCGTTATTATTAGAAAAGATTTACAGCACTAGAGAGATCTAAGCGGGTAGGCCTGACACGGACGCCGAGGTTGAGTGTTTCTGCTCCACGAAATAAGAGAGGCGTGTCTCTGCAAAATTCAAACACAAGTGGTCACTGGAGACACATTTTAATAGCAAGGCTTAAAATTAACTTTAATGGCAGGTGAATAGACTATGTTTTATGGTCATGAAACCTTTTTTTATCATTATTACTTAAAGGAATAGTCCACCAAAAAAAAAAGAAGGTCTTATTTACTCAACTTCATGGTGTCCACACCACACACACACACACACACACACAAAAACATCTCTGTGAATCCATATAAAGCAAGTGTACAGGATCTCCAAAGTTGACGCTTCAAGAATTACAAAAAGTGAACATGATGGTAATCTACACAACCACAGATGATGAATTAATGTATTCTGAAGCGGAACGAGATCGTGAATATTAAATACAAACTCACGCCTCCAGTCAAGTGTCATATTCTGGTTCGAATTCACGCTTGGCATAAACAGCTGAAGACGTTTCATCAACTGTGGTTGTATAGATTAGGCCAACCATTATGTTCACTTTGTGTGGTTTTTGAAGAGTTAACATTATCGGCTTTATTCTAACGATCTAAGCGCACGTAGCAAGGGCACTTAGGGCGTGTCCGAATCCACTTTTGCTAGTTTAACTATGGAAAAATGGTCGGCGCACCCGACGCATGGTCTAAAAGGGTTGTCCCTATTCTCTTAATGAATAATGGGTGTGTTTTGAGCATAATGTGGAACAAACCAACCAGAGTATCATCTCCCATTCCCTTTAAAAGCCAGTTGCACTCGGGCCATGGCGGATTCGCTATTTACATGGCAGAATTTGCAAAGCGGAAAAAATGAACGCTTCTCTAGCGAGGAAACGGATCTGCTCGTCCATTGACGCCTGCTTGCTCATCATTACTGCAATTAGGATAATTCTGATACATGCAATGACTATCCGTTATGACTTTTATATTTATGTACACAATAATAATCTGTGTGTGTAATAAGCAGAATGTACACGCGTTGTGGACCCGCCTATAGGTGCATATTACTAAAAAACACCTGGATGTCTAATAGGGCCCTATAGGTCATGTACACTTGCTTTATATGGACTCACAGAGATGGATTAAAAAACAAATTGTGTTCATCTGAAGAAAGAAAGTCATATACATCTGGGATGGCATGAGGGTGAGTAAATGATGAGAGTTTTCATTTTTGGAAAGAGTATCCCGTTCATTTATTTTTCTTACGACCATCCACAGCAATAAGATGTGCTGCAGTGTGATCAGTAATGCTTTGTCTGTGTGTGTGTGTGTGTGTGTGTGTGTTTTAGTGTAATGACTGCAGCAGTCCTCTGGGTGATCTCTCCTCGTCTATGTACCACTATGCTGGGAAAGTCCTCTGCGAGAGATGCTTTGATCAAATCTTCCAGCTCTGATGATTCATCCCCACAGCGGCCATGACCATGACAATAAAGCACATCAAGCCACCAAGTTTTGTGTTAATTCAAAATAAACTTCATCAGTGGTGGAACTGCTGTCATAGGTTTAGTGCACATGAATACAACGTCATTTTCTGTAAATGATCATTGCTGCATGTGCATGTCTTCATATACAAATTCCCCTTGGGGATTAATAAAGCATCTCTCTCTTTCTGATCAACATGTTCCACATATTTCTCTAACAATTCAGTTTCAATTGTTTTTTATTATCCTCTTTAAACGTGATCTGTAGCTGTAAGAAGAATTGACAACGCTGATCGTCAACTTTCATTAAAGTTTATTCATTAAAGTATATGAGTTTCTATGAAGTCACACGCAATTTTATGGAAATTCATCTAGTTTGCATAATTTTTATTACTCGTTTATTACAGTTATCCACCTTACTGTAGAAATATTTGTAGTTTTCTAAAATGAGCCAGAACAATAAAAAAAACCATTAGTTCTTTTGATCGAGCACCATCATTGAACAGGTTCAGCATATTGCCACAGTTAGTCAAAATATACAACAAATACACACTGACACTAAGAGTGTCACAAAGACACAAAGAAAGCTGCTACTTCAGTGCCGTTTCTCTGTGTGTCTCGGAATATAAACCAACATCTGACTGAAGAAACAACAAGTCAAACTCTCAAAAAGATGAAACGCGAGAGAGAGACAGAGAGAAGCTAAAATCCTAGCAAACTGCAAGGCATTAATATGACCATGAAGCACAATGAATACAATCATTAAAATGAATAAATGGACGTGAGAGAAAGGCGGTATGATAATGTGTGTGTGTGTGTGTGTGTGTGTGTGTGTGTGTGCGTGTGTGGTGTGTGTGCGTGTGTGTGTGTGTGTGTGTGTGTGAAACAAAGACACAGAGAGAGGAGATAAATGAAGAAATAGAGAAGCAAGATTCCACTCCTCCAGAGATCTACAGTACAGTAGTTTGTGGTTTTATGTGTAGAGCTTCAATGATTTTTTTGTTTTTGTTCTTTAGTGTAGTAGTTACTAGTGGTTTGTGTGTGTTTGTGCTCTGTATGATAGAACTCTGCAGGGGCTTCATGGAACTCTCTTGTGTTTCCTCACGGTCCACAGCGATGACACCACTGATACCGCTACAACAGGCAACAGGAAAGCGGGCCTAGCAACGGATTCCCTTCCTTCCGAGAAACCTTAGAACAGCGTAGTTGTAGGTGGTGGCAACCACGTAAATGAACTAGAAATAAGAAGAAAAGGAAAGAACAACCCATTATGTCTGATCAGAAGGTGTCACTGATCTGTTCCTCTGCAAAAGAGGAAATCTGAGGTTTTGTGACATTAGTGTTTATATCCCTATTCTTAGTGTAAGAATCTAATAATAGCACACCATTTATTTATTTATTTATTTAGAGAACCAATCATTTAAGAGCAAATGTGGTTTAAAAAAAAAAACTGCCCACAAAACCTTGCACAATACAACTTTACCTTGGAAGGATGTCCTGTCACTTTATCCACTACAGTAAAAGACCTAGGTGTTATACTAGACCGCAACCTGACATTCGAAAATCATATTTCATATGTTACAAAAACGGCATTTTTCCACCTTAGAAACATTGCTAAGCTACGTAACATGCTATCTATTCCTGATGCAGAAAAGTTAGTTCATGCATTCATGACCTCGAGATTAGATTACTGTAATGCTTTATTAGCTGGTTGTCCTGCATCCTCAATAAACAAACTACAGTTAGTCCAAAACGCAGCTGCTAGAGTTCTTACTAGGTCAAGAAAATATGATCATATAACACCAATTTTATCATCTCTACACTGGTTACCTATTAAGTTCCGTATCAATTACAAATTATTGCTACTGACCTATAAAGCCCTAAATGGTTTAGCTCCAGTGTATCTAACGGATCTTCTATCGCCCTACAACCCATCGCGCTCTTTAAGGTCACTAAACTCTAGGCTTCTGGTCATTCCTAGGATATCCAAGTCCACTAAAGGAGGGAGGGCTTTTTCACATTTGGCTCCTAAACTCTGGAATAGTCTTCCTGATATTGTCCGAGGTTCAGACTCGCTGTCCCAGTTTAAAACTAGATTAAAGACACATCTCTTTAGCCAAGCATTCACATTATAATTACCTTTTATACTACAGTTAAATCGGAACAACAGCATTAATATAATATTCTGAACAGCAGCTACGCTAATTATTTCCCATCTGCTTTTCTGTTGTTATCTCGGGACACTAGTCCCGAGGTAAATAGTTCGTCAGCTCCGGTTGGTATCCAGCCTCTCATGAAGACTTTGGATGCCCCAACACCTGTGATGAGACGACTCCACGCCTGTGAAGAGACGACTCAACGCCAGCGTTGTTATGGCCTAAATTAATACACGACTGATTATCTTTTTCGAACATTGTTCTTTAACATTGTGTTTTTTAACATTTTTTATACTGTTCATCTATGAAATGCACTTTCTGTAAAGCTGCTTTGAAACAATGTGTATTGTGAAAAGCGCTATACAAATAAATTTGAATTGAATTGAATTGAATTTAAGTTCCTTGCTCAAGAGCAGTGGGTATAGTGGAAAAATTCAGGACTTGATTCTTTGAAAAGGCTGTGAAAGATGGTATTATTTTTTACCATCTGGCATAGCTAATAAGTCAAACTTATTCATCATAAAGGCACGCCTATTTAAGGAAGCTTGTTTCCACCCTAGAATAAAAAAAGAAGAAGGTAATTGCGACTTTTTATCTCACAATTGAATCTCAATTCAGATTCAATTGTGAGCTATTAGGTAAGAATTGCGAGTTATAAAGTCAGAATTGCGTGATATAAAGTTGCAATTGCGAGAAAAAAATAAAAAAACTTTATAACTCGTAATTCTGACTTTATAACTCGCAATTATGAGTTAATATCTCACAATTCTGAGAAAAGAAGTCAGAATTGCGAGTTATAAAGTCAGAATTGCGAGATGTAAACTCACAATTGTGAGATAAAAAGTTGCAATTATTTTTTTAAATGTTTTATTTTGTGCCGGAAACAATCTTCTATACATATTCAAATAAAACATTTCACAAAAGAAATGTGCATTTGTTTGCAGATGGCACATATTTTCACATGCAATGAAATGGAGAATTTATGAAGTGTCTAAATGCTATTTTGGGCCATTGAAACTACAATTTTCTGATTCTTACATTATCATTACATGTTTGCATCAATCTCACTGCGCTCCTCAGCAGGACAGAGGGCTGTCCCGATAGTTAGTGCTCTATGATTCTCGTTAGATAAAGCCTGAGAAATAACTGCTGCCAAATACACAGGAAAAGGGAGTAGAGACACTGGGGATCGGTCAGTAGCAGAGAGGTCAGTTACTGATTGTAAACTAAACATTCCCTGGCTGTACTTCTGTTGTGAACTTCGCGCTGTTTGACAGCTCTGCACTCTGACCTCAAACAATCCAGTCCAATTCAAAGACAATGGAAGTTTGTCAATAGCATAAATAAATGTCTAAATATAATAATCAAAAAATGTACTTGCAACTCAGTAATTGTCATGATGGATATTGTCATTGTCGTTTGTGATTCTTAAAATCATTTCATAAAGATTTCTGAGGTGCATTTACCAGTTAATAATGGATGATTTCCAGAATGCAAAGCAAGGAGGCCCTTGAAGAAGGAACCAGTTAACCACTATGACCTTGCACAAAACATCTTCATAAATATAAACGACTTTAAAGTTCACATGTGTAGAATATGAGATCACTAACCAGGGCAAGAAGGGTGATTCCTGCTCCAGCAAATGCACAGATGTAAAGGTCATAGGTCATGTAGAACTGGACACATGAAAAGGGATATAAGTGATGTGATCTCTTGAAAATCAATTATGTATGTGTGTGTGTGTCCAGAACTATAACCATCTAACCTCTTGTGTTTTGCAGATGTTGGCCAGTGTATTTCCACAAACAATCCCCGGCACAGCATTCCAGGGAAGAAACCCTACATAGAAAAACAGACATCATGATCATGAACCCACACACACACACAGTTTCACACACACATGGGTGTAGACGTACCATACATCCGTGCGTCCATGCAGACCCTTGATTGCTGGTTGAACAAGGTGGTTTCCGACAGAATGTTGACTTGGTGACAGGAGCTTTCCATATTAATGAAGAAGAGCACGGGAATGGCAGTGAAGCCAAAGACAACCAGCCAAATCACCGCGAGAATGCACGTTAGGATTATCAACTGGACAAGAGAAACAGTTATTTAGGCCATCCCAACATAACAAGCATGAACACATTGCAAAAGATATAAGAAAGCAAGTAAAACTTGATTTATATAGCACCTGAACAGTGTTTTAATAGTCCTCTACAGGAGACATGTATGTGGTCATATATGTTAACATACATACATATGAAAGGAGATACAGATCAAATAAAATAGAAAATAAAGTGCCAAGAAAAAAATCAACTGCTCATTGGTTATCAGGGAGTTTAGATACAACCAGTAAGTTGGAAGTCAATGGGTGCCGTCAACTGTCTGGTTACCAACATTCTTTAAAATATCTTCTTTTATGTTCAACAGAAGAAAGAAACTCAACTTGGTTTGGGACAACTTGAGCGCGAGTTAGTAATGACAAAATGAACATTTTTGAGTGAACTATCCCTTTAAGAAGCACAACTGAACAAAACATATTCATTACTGAAATGTATATGGCTTTAAAAATAATTATTATTATTATTAATAATATATTAAAATAAATGATTAATGAATATTAAAATTTGTTATATTAAGAGCTTAATCATTAATTATTTGTTTCTAATTATTTGCATTCTATTTTTTTTCTTCCATACGAAAGACGCAAAGGGACCAATGAAAAAAATTCATGTTTTATGTGGACTTTCCATAGACGTTTGATTTTTATACTGTACAAACTGTATATTCTATCCCCTAACCCTAAAAATGTTTGCATTTTCAAAAAACATAATTTAGTCTGATTTATAAGTTGTTTTGGACAATTATTTTTGATATTGCCATTTTTGTGGGGACATTTCTGTGTCCTCATAACATAGCCACACACTACCAGGACCTCACACACACACACACACACACACACACACACACATACTCACAGTCAGGCTGAGGCAGCGCCCGAACTGGGTGCTCCTGAATTCTCCGAACGTCTGCTTTACTGCACTGGTGGTGTAAAAACCTTCAGCCAACAGCAACAATCCATAGAGGAAAAAGAAGGAGGCCAGACCGTAGATCACATACTGGAAATATTTTATGCTGAAATACAAAATATGGAACAATGACACAAAAACAAACAAGAATAGATACACAATCACAAAGAGACAGACAATCCCTCACAAGTCTGCCAGCACGATGAAATCCTGGACGTCCCTTGCGAAGTAGAGCTCTATGAATGTGTGTGTGTGAGTGAGCGCCTCATGCCCTCCCCCACAGAAGAGCGCCACGCCGGTGTAGCAGAGCAGGGTGGCCAGCAGGCTGGTGTAGGGCACGGCGCCCAGGCAGCGGATGCAGCAGTCATAGCAACCTGTAGGTGAGCGATATATCAACACACACACTGCACATGCAGCACACACAATGCACACACACATTTATACACTCTCTCACACACACACACACACACACACACACACACTATCCTAACAGTACACAAGTGCACTCATGAGTATCTAGAAAATCTCACCGCTGACCCATAAAGGAGCATACAAACACCTCTAATGCGCTTTTAAGAGTTAGTTGGCCTACAGTAAGTCAAGGACACACATACACAATGCGCTGACACATGCACACACTTTTAAATAGTCAGTGTATCATGGAATCACAAACGAACAAGCCAGAAGGCAGGCGATCGGAAAGCCCAGCTCAAAATCTCAGTCAAAAAAGTAAACTATGATGGAAAAAAATTGACGAATATGTGCATTTAACAGGCAAAACAACAACATCAATAATAACGCAACTTAACCAAAAGAAGCCAAACAAACAATAAGCCCCAGAAGGCTCAGCTATGGAGTTCCCCAGAATGTGAGAAGATGATGCGCCTCGGGTCACCTAGCGCTTTACACAACCACGGCTGTTTCACTGGAAACATCGACACTGCTGAGCCGAACCCACACCAAGAGAGAGCCGTGCAGACGCTTGTCCACTCACTCCAGAGAGATTTCTGCCCTCTGTTGCGTGATGTCGAAATTGAGGGAGGTAATTTCTCTTTCTTTCTTCAGATACACTCCACTGTCCACCTCAAGGAAGAAAAAATTGCATTGCTTAAGCTGCTCATCTCCCTCCCTCGCTTCTTACTCTCCTTCTTTCCCTCCCTCTCTCTATCGCTCTTTCTCTTTTGCCTGAGTAGCCTGGTGTCAGGGTGAGATTTGGGGGTGGGTGGGGGCGCATTTTCATGAGTGTTTGAGGTTCTGTGGTCAGAAAAAGAAGCACTTGTGACAGTCATAATGGCTTTTGTTTTAACAACAAAACGTATCATTGTGAACAAACACACACACTCACAGGCCTCAGTACTGGAGTACGTCATTGCGTTTACACCCATAGCGGCACAGACAGACACACACTGACACCACTGGGGTTACAATTGGGATCATGGCAGGTCATCCAGCCTTTTACACTCTTTTTAGACAGTTTTTCTAGCTCATCTTCTCAACAAGCGTCAAAAATGCCTGACACTCACAATAATCTGATTACTATATGAAAGACATATTTTCATCACACCCTCTTTTTCAGAATGTGGAAATGCTTTAAGGGGATAGCTCACCCAAAAATTTACATTTTCTCACCCTCATGTTGTTCCAAACCAAATGTTATTTTGTGTGTATGACACAAAATAACATACTCTGAAATATGTTTCAGTGCTTTTTTGCCCATATCAAGAGAAGTCAGCGGGGTCCAATGTTGTTTGGACACCAGAATTCCTTTGTGTTTTGGAGAAGAAAGAACTACAGGTTTGGAACAACTATCCCTAGTATTGAGCCGGAAACAGAAAATCACACATTTGCTGTACGGAAGAAGTGATTCTGCAGAAGCTGATAAGCTCTTGTCCATCTAATCTGTGGTCTGTCAGTGCAAAACAAAAGAGGGAACCCTACAAAATAATACAATGCATACAATGCATGTGAATCCTTCATACAACTACAGAAAACATTTTTTAGACTGGCACTGGGCCGTACAGGATTCAGCCATAGAGGAGAGAATATTTGACCTAAAGACCTGGTGTGACCTCTGGCTGGAGTCTCACCCACACCTCTGAGGCGTCGTAGTAACCGTCTTAGCCAATCAAAAGTGGAGCCAGCTGGTTAATCAATCAAAACAACCTTTTTAATTCATTAGGATTCATTAAATACATCCATAAGTACAGGAGTGATGCTTCAAAGCTTCTTCTGACCAATCAGAAGCCATCTTAATCTTACACTCTACATAAAAAATTATTATTAAAACACTTGTATGCATTTATCTTAACAACTTATATCTCATGCAAATCACAGACAGACCAATCAATGAAAATTCTGCCAGTAAATATGAGAAAAATGATGAACATCATAGCAGTGGTTAAAAATGGGTTCAGGTGAGTTCAGGTAGACTTACCCATGTGAGTATGTGTGTGCGTATCGCGCTCGTCTCTCTGATGTGCCGTGTAGTTTAATCTCTCTTGATGCTTTTATGATTCTCACTCACGCTTTTGTCCCTAGAACAATAAACAAACCCCTTTGCTCTCTCTCACAAACACACACACACACACACACACACACTGGGGCAGAGCTTAAAGACGCAGCACCCTCTTTTACTGCCATAATAAATAAAGAGTAAGTGTGTTTGTGTGTGTGTGTCAGTGCAATGAACCCTAAATATTCTCATGATATAGATGAGTAGCTCCTACGTTTGGCTCTTTATGAGTTTTTCTACATAAACATCCTTGTACACACACAAACACGTTTGCTTAACTTTCTGCATTTTCACAATTATTGAGGTTTTGGACAGAGGTTAAACAGAGGTTTTGGACAGATTTGACTCACTTCTGGGTACATATTTGACCCCAAAATATGGTTAATTTGGTACACACACACATAGTTTTGAAGCAAAGTGAGGGAGGTGTGACCGAGTCAGATTGGGACAAAAGCATTTAATACAATACTACAGTTGTGTCAGAAATAGAAAAACAGACAATTCTCTCTTTCAGTATCACACACACAAACACACACAAACACACACACACACACACACACACACACACGCACAAACAAACACACACACGCACACACACACACACAATCATACCGCCTTTCTCTCACGTCCATTTATTCATTTTAATGATTGTATTCATTGTGCTTCATGGTCATATTAATGCCTATTAGTGAGAAAACTCTAAGACGATGGTTTTAGGCAAGTGTTGATATTACCTAAATGGACAACTTTCACAAAAACATGTTGATATTTGAAGATTTATAGCAAAACATAATTTGGCTCATTTATGTGAGGACCACTGAAATGTTGTTTTTTGTCATTCCACTATATTAGTGAGGACATTTTCAGAAATGTTGACCTTATAATAGCCAAACCTGGGGCCGGTTGTATAAATTGGTCTTAGGCCTAAAAATGTTTTTGTTCATAACTTTTTAAGTCAGTCACATAAAAAAAGGTATATTGGTCTAATTTGTATCCAAAAAGTAAGACTGATTACCCCTTGAATAACTGCTAGTAGGTTTTTTTTTTAACAATCGCTAGGAAGCATTTCTCAATACTTATGGCACTTTTTCAAAATTCTTCACACAGTGATTACAACATCAGTCTATGTGGGATAAATTGTAGATCATTGAACATTTATCTCACTCAGATACAAACAAGCGTCTCACTCAGACACAAAAACTTTTCAAAACTGTTAAATTCAAGTTCAAAACCTAGCATAATACAAAATGAATAAGACAGAAATGTACTACATTTCTACAGTAATACCATATTGAAATATGTTCTGAATCAGCAAACATATTTTTTGTTAGTGTTTTTAGGTCGGTGTTTTTTTTTGTTGGTTGAAAATCTTTGCTAGTGTTATGGAAGAATGAATTGATTTGAGACATGTGTATTAAGTGTTTTGGCAGTATTGGTGCATTTTGAATGTGAAATGAACAGCTCTGCCTAGTTGAAAGTTGGTTAGAAGAACTGTGCGGGAAAAAAAAAACCTAAGTATTGAGAAATGTGTCCAAGCGATTGTTCAAAAAAAAACAACTGCAACAGTGATGTTTATGCCACTGGCCCATGTATAACACAGTTGTGCGCAAAAGCGCGGCCCAAGGTTAAGTAGATAGGCTAATGGATTTTTAACTTTGTGTGAAATATTCCTATATAACTATTTTGTTGTAGACCTAGTTAAGATTTATCTGTAGCTCTGAGGTTTTCTTAGTTTCAGCTCCCAGGGAGCGCATAAAAATCGGACAGAATGTGCCTTGAATGCGCTGTAAAACAAGTGGGACTCACTGCAGAGTCAAATGACGTCCATCTCCACCTCTAATGGATGAAGGGATAGAGTTATGAATAGGGTTAGGGTGTGGTTGGATATTCTAGCTCTACCCATTAGGCCCAAATTACATTCAGAGAGGGGGAGCTGGACTTCACACTCCAACCATGGCTCTGCTGTGAGCAGCCTCTCCTGTAAAAGGCATCACAGTTTTCTCTTGAGATCAAAAACTCCAAATCAATGCTGACACACAACAAGGAGCAGGGCTTTTAGGCAAACTCAATATTTACTGCAAATTTGAGGCAGAAATAACAGAGTATAAAAGAACAGACTTCTGCAAGCTGTTGAATCAACAGACCTGAGCATCTGCACACAGGTCACCCTCATCCAGGAGAGACACACTGCTGTTGTCCAACTCCATGTCTTTCCTCTTCAAAGTCCAGATGAACTCAAATGGTTGTAAATACTGCAAATTCTTTTATAAAGCTGTTGAACTTTCACACAAACACGTTAACAGACAAACCTTCTGCTGGTTACCAGGAAACTATCGCAAATTTGGCACAAAAATCATGGCGGGGTGGTCAGCATGGGTAACATAGAGAATCTAACCATCTGGCAGGATATGACACCATGACTACACGATTATCCCGTGCGAACTCTGTGCAGCTCCGTAGTAAACATGATATTTTAGAACGTCCTTCATCAGAGAAGCCCTGTGTTCAGTACAAATAACCACATTCATGTTTCATGGGAAAGATTAACATTTTAAGTTTTCAGCAAAGCCTGTATGTCATATCACAGCGTGAGTGATGTCATATCACTGATAAATACTGAAAAAAATCTCAATGCTTTCAAATTGAGTTCAAACATTTTCACAAAACATATCAAACAAACTCAGATACAATACAGATTTAAGATGATCGAAAAGCGTTTTCACAAAATGATAACATTTAGCAAGACAAATTATCTAAAGATGCTTAACTTGAAAATTGTACACACCCGCACTCTCTCGCCCACGAATAATCTTCACACATGCCGTGTTCTTTAAAATACTCGGCGTGATCTGTTTGTGTAATCTACAACTAAATGAATCGATTATACCAAAAGTAAAATAGCCTACACAATTCACCCGTTCATAGCTAGAAAGAGGGAAGAGAGAGAGAGAGAGAGAGAGAGAGAGAGAGAGAGAGAGAGAGAGAGAGAGAGAGAGAGAGAGAGAGAATATGGTATAAAATAGTACATTTTTGCGATTATAAAGAAAGAAAAAAAGGTTTAGGATTTAAAATTAATCTGGCCTTCAAATGACTTTTGCTATGGATATAATCTGAGTTTAAAAACGATTAGAAATTATTTTTTTTCTGACACATTCAAAAAAGCTGTCTGTACATTAACGTTAATATATGTTATACTGTACAATAGCCATTAATATGTTTGTTATTACAGGTTATTATTATTACATATCTTAGAATAAGTACTTGCTTGGCTCATAATGGTGAACCACTGATTGGACTCCAGCGCCCCCTACTGTTCTTAAACCACCTGCAGGGTGTAGAGGGTTTTAGAGTCTTGCAGCTCACCCTCCAGGTAATCCACTCGTTCTTATTCCACAGAGAAGTTTCTTAACTGCTCATATAACGTGAATATTGTCTGTATAGACACAGGTCAGACATGAGCCGTACTGTAACACATCCTTCTGGTTTATATTGTTCATTTCCTTCTGGTTTATATTATTGTGTATACTGATGGGTCGTAGGCCTACTGTCATTAGTGCCGTAAATCAGAGGTGATTGTGCTCATGTTATATATTAGTTTCACCTGCTATTTTACTTTCGAATACTGCTTGCACCGGTTTAATCTGCTTTACAGTAATCAGTCACTGTGATTGTGTTGTAAGAATTTGTGGGATGTGAGTGTTTGTGTGTTGGCGTGTGGAGTTTCTGTTGCATGTTATACACGTGTTGTTGAGTGTGGGTGGGGCAGGCTGGTGGAGTTGTATCCATGTGTGAAAGTGTTGTAAGGGTGCATGCTGGGATACCCCATCAAGGAATTAGGTGACATGGTAATGGTGTTGGGCGTCATGTTAACACTATTGGGTGTCAAGCTAACTGTGTTGGGTGTCATAGTGCCGCTATTCGGTGTCATGGCGACAGAACTGGGCGTCATGAGTGGAATGTCATCTGGTGAGCGGCGAAGTGTGAGGGCGTAATCCCGTGGAGATGACGCCGGGGTCAAACGTAGGGGGTCGCACAGTGACCCCTCCTCCTGGTTACCCCCAGAGATGGAGGTGGGCGTGTAGCTGAGGTCATTGGGCGGGGTCTGGCGCTGAGGTCCAGACTGAGGGGGTGTGTCTTGTCGACTGCGCTTGTCCTTGCGATAGTAGAGGGCAGCAAAGGCTAGGACGTTGAGGAAGAGGAGCGACGCTCCCACAGCGATCGTGACACTCAGCTCTGTGGAGTAATCGCGCGGATTGGCAATGACCAGCGGTCCGCTGCGTGCTGTGGACTGGGGGGACTGTTTACCAGGGGTACGAGCCTTGCTGCCCCCTGGCCGCGGCGTGGCACTGTTAGAGCTGTGTGTGGTCAGAAGAGGTGGAACCCGCGTAGTGGTGGACGTGTAGTGGAACATGTCATGCAGGTTGTACAGGTGAGGTACCAGGTGCTTCCAGAAGGCCACTTTAGTGGCTCGATAATGATCCCGAACACGAGGCTTCAGCCCAATATGCAGATACAGCTGGTCGTGAGGACCGTACTTGGCCCATGTCACTTCTTCAAAACGGTTTGCCTTGGTGTGGATGAACTTAGTGTCCTGAGGAACTGGCTTGTTCGGATCCCTAAAACAGATGCACAAAAAAACTGTTAATTAATTATATCTGAACTATATTAAGGTATTTTTTGTTTTGTTTAAGTACATTTTAAATTAAATTAAAATAGTTCTCATGCAATATTAATTCAGTTTAGTCCATTTTGCATAATTGCAAATCAAATTAGTCAGCTAAATTAACATTTTAATTTATGAAAAACTGTAACAGGAAACAGCTTAGAACAAATGTTTCAAACATTTTGAAAAATGTACACTGCCATTTAACAGTTTAGGGTCAGCAAGAGTTTTACATATTCAGCAAGGATGCATTAAATAAAGCAAAAGTGACAGGCATTTGTAATTTTACAAAATATTTCTACAAAAATATTAAGCAGCACTACTATTTTCAACATTGATAATAATAAGAAATGTTTATTGAGCATCAAATCAGCATATTCGAATGATTTCTGAAGGATCAGTTGACACTGAAGACTGGAGTAAAGAGGCTGCTGAAATTACAGCTTTGCCATCACAGGGGTAAATTATGTTTTAAAAATATATTAAAATATAAAGTTATTTAAAACTGTTAGAATAGTTCTTAATATAACTGTACTTCTGATAAGATAAACACAGTGAGCATAAAAGGCTCAAAATATCTTATTGACCCCAAACGTTTGAACAAGATTTAGTGAATAAATATGCAGGCTGTTATTTTAAACACATATACAAGATTTATCAACACATACAAAATGTGACTAACACCATATGAAACTTTGCCTGTTGTGAGCTAATGTATGTGTACAGCATGTATCTACAGGTGCATGTTTTAATGCCCCTTTCTTTCCACCAGAAGGCACTGTTTCATTGATTTAAATGCTGTTTTACATTGAAATTTACTTATAGCATTGCTCCTCCCACTGTTCCTCTACTTCAAGGTCACAGTGAATGTTTACCGTTCACACGTGATTACCATTCCCTGGTGGCTGGGTTATGATGGGAGCTAGTTGTACTGTGTCAACTATGGTGTAATATACTATTATCTTGTAAATTTGTGTAATGCCTTTTTACTACTTTTTTCCATGCACTGGACGATTTTTTTCATGATTACATAATTGATTACAGAGTGGCATGTATAAATAATATGTTTGCAAAAAAAGTCCAGATATTTTATTGTTGTTTTGTCACTGACAATATTTCACTTTGTGTTGCTAAATTTTGCATATTGTTTTAAATGGTTGCTTGTGCTACTTTAGAGAGTGTTCTGTTTTACCCGGTCTTTGCAAAGTTGGTCCAGTAGGTCATAACGACGGCGCTCAGCATGATATCATTACGGGAGAAGTTGCAGGGAAAGAGTTCAGTGGGACCAATAAGCGGAATGCCAAACACATAGGGGAGCTCATCACCGTGTGCGGAGTCCGCCCATGGAGGCTTCATAGGGCTCTGGCAGTGATGGTAGAATGCATAGAAGAAGGTTGGAGAACCGTAACGCGCATGCAGGTCGGCCGTCACCACAGCTGGCTCCACCCACTGGTGATCCGTAAACATGGCCACGAGGGTTTTACGGCGGGTCTCAGGATTGTCTCGATCGGCCCAGTCAGTGTACATAAACTTTATGGTCTCTCTGAGAGTGTCCTTCCCTTCTGGATAACCGTAGAGACCGTCCACAAAATCAGATACTGTGAAGTCAAAATCCGAGCCAGAAACTCCGCCCTCTTCTGGTTCCACCACGCCCTCTACAAAGCGGAAGCCTTCGCCCTGGTTAACACCCAACATGATGTCATAGTTAAGGAACTCCCCCTGCTCCATGAGCACTTCAGGGTCATCCGGGATGAGGTCACCGTCAATGACCGGGCCAAAGGCCACATGGAAGCGAGCTGGCTGAATTTCCTGCTCCACCAGTTCCCTGTAGCTACGCTTCTGCATGCAGAGGACCAGGTCCTGCATAAAACACACAACCATTATATCTGCCTTCTCACCTATACATAACTGGTAAAAAGGCTAGTTATTACACTGGCAACCAATCAAATTTGACCAATCAAAGATTTAAATGTCACAGATTGACCTCAAAGCTGTCAGTTTGCAGGGTTGTAGGAAAGTGGAGTAGATGGTACACTGCCATTGAAAAATATGGGATCAAACAAACGTTTTTATTGAAAGAAAATGCTTTTATCTAGCAAGAACGATATTAAATTGATCAAAAGTGACAGTGAAGACATTTATAATGTTACTTTCTCATTCAGTCCTGAAAAAATGTCTCCGAAATATGTAGCAGCACAACTGCTTTCAACATTGATGATAATAAGAAATGTTTCTTGAGCAGCAAATCGGCATATCAGAATGGTTTCTGAAGGATCATGTGACACTGAAGCCTGGAGGAATTTGCCACTACAGGAATAAATTGCATTTTAAAACAGTTATTTAAAGGTGTCATGAACTGGCTTTTAAAAAAAATGTATACTGTTGTCTGAGGTCAACTTATGACGTTTGTGTGGTTTTTACATTCAAAAACATCATAAAGAAAAAGTAATAGGCTTTTTTCTGCCTTGGTTTTGAGGCTCTCTGAAAAACACTCGGATTCGATGGGCATGCCGCACTGAACACTTGGAAGTAAATGGCCACTAGGCTAGGATTGGATAAGATTTGCATATTTAATAAGCTTCAGCTACTGTCAGTCCATATGGGTATCGTCTGTGGAAATGCTCAGAGGACTCACAAAATATAAAAAAACACAATGATTAAATCACACACACACACACTCGCGGACATACACACACACTCACTCACTCACTCACTCACTCACTCACTCACTCACTCACTCACTCACTCACTCACTCACTCGCGCGGACATACACACACTCACTCGCGCGGACATACACACACTCACTTGCGCGGACACACACTCACTTGCGGACACACACACTCAAACTCACACTCACTCATTCACTCACTAGCGCGGGTGGAAGGGCGGACACACACACACACTCACTCACTCACTCACTCACTCACTCGCACGGACATACACACACTCACTCGCGCGGACATACACACACTTGCGGACACACACACTCAAACTCACACTCACTCATTCACTCACTAGCGCGGGCGGGCGGGCGGACACACACACGGACACACACACACACACACACACATTCACACACTCACTCACTCGCACGGACACACACATTCACACACTCACTCACTCACTCACGCGGACACACACACACACTCACTCACTCGCACGGACACACGGACACTCACTCACTCACTCGTGCGGACACACACACACACACACACACTAACTCACTCACTCGCGCGGACACACACACACACACTCACTCACTCATTTACTCACTCACTCGCACGGACACACACACTCACTCACACACTCACTCCCGCGGACGCGCGGACACACACACACACACACACTCACTCACACTCACTCACTCGCTCGCTCACGTGGACACACACACTCGTGCGGAACACGGAGACACACACGCTCGCGCCCGGCCCATAACGTTACCAGTCCGATAACGAGTGAACCAATAACATCTTCTCCACCCTGTGACAGTGTGCTAAGGTATGTAATCATTTGATTTCAAACGATCTGTAATGTTATGCAAAACTAACACATATAAAAAAACATGTTTTAGCCTACTCACATAAGTGTGTGTTCAGAAGGAAGCTTATGCAGGTACTGCAACGCCATGTTTATAGCTTGGTAGCGCGATCCTTAGCTCACGAGTCGGTGCGCGGGACTACAGAAGCATATTTATCTGTAGAGGCGGCGTCTAGGTCCTGTTACATAAGAGGTCCGCATATTCTAAGAGCTCTCGTTTTCTGGGCCTGGTGTCAATAAAAGCTTTTCTTTGACTAACAAGGAAGTTTTCAGCTCTGAAACTTACAGCATATTCTTATATTACCATGACTTTTTATATATCAAAAGCTCAAGGGAAAGTTGATTTCTCAGTTCATCACCCGTTTAAAGCTGTGATAATACTTCACAATATTATTGTTTTCAAAGTATTTTTGATAAAATAAGTCTTGGTGAGACTTCTTTCAAAAACAAAAGAATTTACCAACCCCAAACATTTGACCAGTAGTACACACAAAGGATCTGCATGAAACACCCACAGCTGCAATGTCGCTGCCTCTTTAATAATTCAAAATACACTTAAAATTAAAACAAATCTTACTTGTGTGTCAAGGACATTACAGCCGACACGCTCTGCGAGGAGACGAGTGTATTTCACAGGCTGATAGTTCACTGACCAACTGGACAGTGCTGAGCCACTCTGAATTATTGCTCTGTGGAACAAACCTGGAGATAAAACAGAGAATGTCAGAAGAAAACAAAACCATAAATGCCATGCCAATATTCCAGATCAGTAATTATATTAGTATTATATCCACAAAGGGCAGAGTTGCAGTATATTTCATCTGTCATGAAAGACTGGTCCATCCACTTTCCAAGAGACTCTGTGAATGCCATCTTTATGTGAACCTCACAACCTTCAACCAAATTATATTTTTCTCATCCAGAGGCTTTAATACAGTGCCAGTACATGCTGGACAGGTCATTTCTTTTTACATGTCCAAAACAATCTGTTCGGCCCATTGTTAGAAATTAAATTTTTTATTGACAGGCAACTGATCTTCAGGTTAATTTTTGCTATTATAGTGCCATTTTACCTTGGCCACATCAAATGCTCTAATTTAATTATGTTTGTTGCTTGATTTTGACACTTTGTATTCAAATGCTCTCACAGATGTGTAATCAGTAAAATGATATAATATTAGTTGGCTTGAGCTTGAACCTACAAAATTCAACTCTCATCTGGTCGGTGGTGGGCTTTTTTCTTATCATTTAATATTTCACATTCAACTATCTCCTCTGAGACAGTGATTAGAGATATCGGACAGCTAACATGTCTATGGAGACACTAATCCCAAACTTGATAGGCCTAGAATACAATATCATGACAGTCAAATAAATATGTTCTCTACAAAGTACAAGCCATGAGTCATCACTATTGCAGCCTTCAACAAAATCATTTTGCCTCCGGATTGCTCCAGCAGGATTGTTGCTATAATGAGCTCGTACCATAACTCTATGGCTGCACTGTATGAAAGTCATGTAAACAAGTTTCACCAACCTTGATCAGGTGACAAAAAAAATCTGTTCTATTCAATTCCACCACTTCATTTCAGCAAAGACAAGCCTTTCATAATTAGTACATTTTTGACTCATGCAAATTACTCTACAAGGAAATAACTTCAACAGCTACATCCTACTGGGATGCTCTACTGGGTGTAAAACATGCCCATCACCCACCAGATGGGAACTGAATTTTCCTGAATTTCGGGACTTGAAGCTCAAGGCAAGCCAGCTATTATCAGAATCAGAAAGAGCTTTATTGCCAAGTGTGTTATTGCCACACACAAGGAATTTACCTAGGTAATGAAGCTTCCAGTACACACATAAATTGGTACACATATTATCAAGCGGAATACAAAAAGAACAAGAACAAAGTTCAATCTGACTTCACGAGAAAAGCAGGTGCCGAACATTTCCGTTTCTCCACATTAGCCCTGCCCACTTAACATTTCCGACCAATCACCCAATAGTTCTCGTACACCTACAAGAAAAAAAGTTCTGCTCAGATGATGTGTCGAGAACAAGCTCCGAGAACTCCCAAATCAGGGCTGCGAGAACACAATTACATAATTTTGTTCTCGCAGCGCTGGGAGCAATAACTTTGTTATCGCAAGTATGTAATGGCCTTTAGATTAAGGTTGTACATTTTTCGTCCCATTTGTACTGCATGAAAAAAAATTAGGCACGATAATAAAAATATATTTGCATATATTTTATATTATATTATTTATTTACTATACAGTATTTTAAAATTGTTGTTAAAGCCTTTATTGTGTCACAGTAAAGCCAAAGCTAATTTAATAATTATGTGAGTATTAAAGGCACAATTTGTAATATTCGCTTATTCAAAACAAAGGCGTATCTTGATGATGCCGTGAATGAGCGTGGAATCATGGGAGTTGTTGTCTTCACCTCTACAGGTGGTGGAAAAGAATTCGACAGGACTCGAGCAGAAATCATATTCACGGATGAGCTAATGTGTTAAAGATTTATTAACGTTACTGTAGTATGAAGCAGGATGGTGCTGAAAACCGCTGGAGCGGAACGAGGCTGCTGGAGCGATTGCTGATGAGAGACGAGCGCGACACGCGGCTCAAGAGCAGTGGAGCTTTTATTATTCCGAAACATAATACCTAATCTTTGCACCCCTGGTGGTATCCTAGTTTAAAAATCTGTGATTTAGATGCTACTGCAACTTATGTTAGCATAGTGTGGGAGTATAAAAACTAGGGCCGGGACTTTAACACGTTAATTAAGATTAATTAATTACGGGACTTTAACGCGTTAATTAAGATTAATTACGCAAAAAATAAATAACATAATTTTAACCACACTTATATTTGCACCGCGTAACGTTTTTCAATGAATGAGTTTCGATGGACCGATTATACTGGAGCACCAACTAGCGTTCTTGACTTCCGACAACAACAAACCACAGTGAACATGAACGAAGATGCTGACGGGACCGCTTTGCTTAGCCCCGTGGATGGGAAATTTCGTTTTAAAAAACGAAAGGATGGAAGCGTCGACAAGAGCATGGTTGTGTGCAAGCTATGCAACAAGGAATTTGCGTATCACCGCAGCACATCGAGCCTCAAATATCACCTCAACGCAAAACACATAGGAGTTAGCGTGGACGTTAGCCCGACTCCGAGTAAAGTTGTTCTGAATGTACTTGAAAGTATTGTGTTTTACTTAAAAAAACATAGTTTACAGAAGGTCTACCTATCTATAGGCACCTGAATTTCTGAAATGTACTGTATTTCTAAATATGCTATTGCTACACTAAGGCCCGGTTTCACAGACAGGGCTTAGACTAAGCCAGGATTAGGCCATAGTTCAATTAGGACATATAAGTAACTTTTATAAACGTGCCCAAGAAAAAAACATTACTGCTGTGCATCTTGAGACAAAACAATGCCACTGACATATTTTAAGATTTGTCAGTGCAAGATTCTTTCAGTTAAAACAGCACAAACATGCATTTTAGTCTAGGACTAGCTTAAGCGTTGTCTGTGAAACCGGGGGTTAATGGCAAACATTGCACTGGTCTGCTGGACTGAAATAAATAAACAATATTTTGTTGATTAAGCTTATGTATTCAGTCATTATTCAATGGTATACTAAAAATCCATGTGAAAAAAATTACTTCTCACTGTTCTCAGGTCAAATATTTATATGCAATTAAAATGTGATTAATTTCGATTAATTAATTACAAAGCCTCTAATTAATTAGATTATTTTTTTTAATCGAGTCCCGGCCCTAATAAAACATATCAAATAAATTAGACTCTTGTTTAATAGAGTGGATGAATGAATAAGTGTCACATAACGCTCACATCAGATAATAAACAACAAATATTAAATAAATAAAAAGAAGAGTTTTTTCCGGAAATTTCCTCTATCGCTGTCATGTAGAAAATATTACGCTCAGGCATACAAAATGCAACAGAATCCACATAAATATGTAGATTGATCCTTTTTATCCTTTATCCTTTGTCTGCAGAAGAGCCTTTCTAGTGAACAGTAAAATTGATTTTTGATTGTTTGAAGTCATACTGCGTATTTCACTCGGTCTGGAACAGTCAGAATAATTTAAAGAGAGCTTAAATCTTAATGACTTAGTATCAGTGTATTTCACAGAAGCAACAAACCGTAGAAACCACAGTTAAATGTAAGGAGGGCAGAGAGAACGGGATGTATATCAAGTCCAATCATTTTGAACCTCTATATACTGTAAATGATATAGCAACAGTACCGGTGCAGTCTGTCACCCCTGACCTCACTCTATACACACTCAAATCAAACGTCTGCTCAATGGGGACGACCTGTTCTGCAGTCCCAACAAAAAAAAAAAAAAAAGAGCACACTCCCTTCTGGAGCAATAACTGCAAAAATTGGTAGTGACAGTCAATTTGGACAAAAACAGAGATTGGTTTTCTGTGAGAAAGCAGGATGTCTGAGAAACAGATAATACCAGTTGTGGCGGAGGTGTCCTACAATACACAACCACCTGGAATCTTACAATTTAGATACGTGCGGCTGGGTTTTATTCAGGCTGTAAATGCATTAAGTGAGAAGAGAGCTATACAATTATACAGCATGTACAAAATCATGGTTTGCTAAAATACCATGTACCAGCAAATGCATGCATAAACTATCAGATATGGCTATAAAATTGTGGCAAAATTGTCAAAAATTGACATAAAGAGAGAGGGAGAAGACAAAACAGTGAGTGAAAGAGATGAAAAGGTAGAGGGGTTATCAGTACTGTACACTGAAGCAAAACGATGATGTAGGATCAATATCCCTGCAGGCGTGTGCAATTGGCTCTGATCTCTGTAAAACACACTTTACACACACGCCTTGCAGTGACAGACACACCTACACATACTAGAGGCCCACAACAGAGGGATAAGGCTGATGAGGCAGGAGACAAGTTACCATGGTTACAGCAAAGATTACCGTGGTAACGGAAACTCAGATGTGACAATGGTCATGGTTGCAGAGGCAGCTGTCTCAGCAGTTACAGACTGCAAAAATACACTATATGTGCCTTACCGAGACACATTACAGAGGGTATAATTAAATAAGTATAATTATAGAAAATGTCTTCATTACCAGGATTCCAATCAGAGATTTTAAAAGGACATATTTTGTCCATTATTTCTATTTTCCAAACAATTCACTGATATTTTAATTTATGTATTATTATTATTATTATTATTATTATTATTATTCAATACTATTTTACTATTGTTTTTATCAAAGTGTACTCACTGTCAGGTCCCTCTGTTTCAACGTATGTTCATGAATGATGCTGATCTGAATGTAAACATTTGGAACAGTAGCGAGAATTTCAATGCATCTGTGACATTATATGTTTATATGGTGAATTAAATATTAATATTATTTGAAGTGTCTGATCTCTGACCTTCAGAATGGTGTGAAAGAGTGAGCAAACTGACACAGGACGCTCCGATTCCTGAGCCAAACACGGTCACGCGGCCTGGATCACCACCGAAATATCCAATATTCTTGTTGATCCAGCGGAGAGCCTGAATCTGATCCAAGAGACCATAATTCCCTTTAGCGGCCTGGTCACCTGTGCTTAAAAACCCTGATAGAGAGATAAAGAGAGAGGACAGAAAGATTTGAAAAACAATCTTTTTTTTTGACTACTCATCAATGATCCTGAAAGTGAAATCTTTTTGTCTCGTTTCTGTTTTTTGGCAGCTGAAAATAGGACAAATTTACTGCAGTTTAAACAAACAGAAACATATGTCTCACTGAGATTGTGGGTGTAATTTTTTCTAATGATGCATATCTCAAATCATACTATGTGTACCGGGCATTACGAAAGATATCCATTATAATTCTCATTCATTGATTGGCAGTTGTTCAGTTTTACTGTAGCTAAACTTTTCTTGACAAAAAAAAAAAAAGATTGTTATGACATCTACCAGCACATCTAACTGGGTCATGCTAACCAGCCAAAACTAGATCCCAGTTGGGGTTGGTGCACGCCATTAGGATTGACAGTGTTCTTTAGGAGCTGTATACAGCCTGCCCAGCAATATTTTGAATATCTTTGTCCAAGAGGTACAAAAGAGCTTTGATAAGTTTATCTAACTGGTCGCTATCTGTTGTACTGCAACTGTTGTAAAGTCAGGATTTGGGTACAGGATCTCAGCATATTGAAGACAGTCTCCAAACAGAGAGTACATTTCTTTCATTCAGAGGTTTTATTGCAACCGACAGTAATGGTAAATATAAGGCGATGATGCCTGTTTGCTTTCAGAGATGCTTGTTGTTTTATAGGGTTCAGCTGTTGTGCTGTTTTGTGAGAACATTCTTCAGAGCTTTTTCATTCCTAAAGATAAGAGCATTCTTCACTCTACCTCTCTTCTCTTTCTTTCATTGTAGGTAATTTTCTGTCTGATAACAAATCCTATTTGAGTAGGAAACGAGCGTTGTTTTGATGCTTTACTCTCTGAGATTTAACAGAATCAGAGCTCTTTAGAAAAGAAGCACACTCACAGCACTCTCTCTGAATGAGGCTGTAATGGACAGATCTGCTCCCCAAAGCATTTATAAAACATTATTGAGGTCTTCTGAAGACTTGGATGCTTTTAGAATGGCTGACATGTTTCATTTGGAATGACAGTATCTTATCTTGTGCATGTTGACCTTTCCTCCAAAACATGAAGCAAAACGCTGTACTTGTTAATATTCATAAAACACTTATTCAGCCACAATAAACCGATTTTACCAAATTTGAAAGCCTCAAAACTTTTTCCATATGGTACATACCTAATATTCCCACTCTGTAGTTGAGGGTTATGACGATGACATTGCCGTAGCTGGCCAGTACACTACCATCCATAATGTTCCCCGTGCCCTCCATGTACGAGCCACCATGTATAAACAACATCACAGGACGGGGGTCATCTCGAGAATCCCTCAGCCCTGCATTCACACACATACACACAAGCATGAGGCTCTCTGCATTCTGAAGTGTTTTTCACAGCTGCTCAACATTTCCACAGAGATCTTCTGCACCACTGACAGACTTCAAGTTTAAATAATCTATTTATCTTATCAACATTCAAAGCACAAGTGACTAAACATGACAATTTAACCAGCCAAGATCTGCCTCTGAGACTTCCTTTAAATTACTGAATTTCTTTGAGTTTCATTTATTATAAAGTGTTGTTTTCATATGCAGCGTTCACAAATAACGGTAGGCAAGTGCATAATGTCTACCCGTTAGATGCATTTGCAAATGATCAGTTTGAATTACTGCTCAAAATGTATAAAGAGAAAGTGGCAAAATCTAGTAATACAGACTACGGGTTTGAAATACAATATAGGAACAGTGTCAAATAATTGCACATGTACAGTGGTTGATAATATGATATCTACAACCACCCAAAGCCATGCCAAGACGCAGGGCAAACACACTGGACCACAGTATAAATTCATCTCGAAAATGATGCAACATTGTGTAAATATCATCCAGATTATTCTCTCCTGCATTAACCACAATGGGATAAAAAATGAATAGGAAAAAACATTAAAAATGGATTCAACAGAAAGAATGATGAAAACGGGACATACCATCATCCTCTGAACGCTCTGTGTCAGGTGACATGTCGCCTGTTCTCTTTGTTCCTAAACAGAGAGAGAGATGATAAATTAGAAGTGCAGATAGAAACTAGACCGCAGAGAAACATGTGGGCGAGTTTGTGTGTGTTGTGGGTTCTGTGTAAGTGTGTGAGTGGGGGATGTATAAAAGCTCAGTGGACTCTTCTCTAAATTACTGTGTGAAACCAACAAGGGTTTACTTTCCCACTTCGAACCCTGCAATAATAAAGCTTTCAACATTTCACCAGCAGAAATGTGCTATTTCTTCAAATGAGGCCAAAACAGTGCTGTGAACGTTCACTCCAGTGGACACACTTCAGTTCAACTTAAAGACTGAAAGGGAAGTACAGAGTGGATTCAGGCCATAGGCACTAAACTGGATATCAGAGAAGCTTCTGATTTAGCTTAGAAAGACTGAGAAACACAGGAACTGAGAGTATCTGTGGAGGACTGTAGTGTTTTTAAGCTAACATTGCAACTTGTTGCATTATGTGTGTTGCAGTGTTGGGGAAGCTCTGAAATAGAGGCTGACATTTTTTCGGGAATCTCACGGGTCACGGGATTCCCGTGGGATTCCTGCAGGATGGGAGTCATCTTTGCTATTAATCACGGGATTTGGACGGTACAGGATAAATGGTTAACGGGAGCAGACGGGAGCGGGAATCAACCAATAGCAAAGACGACAAAAAAAGAAAAAAGTAAATGCACCATTTTGTAGTTTCCTTTTAATACGCCTACAATGTAACGCAATTAAAAAATAACTACACGACCCAGCCGACCCAGCCGTCCCAGAAGCCATCAGTGCTTTTTGTCACGGCTTCCCGCCGGAATTCAAAGAGCAGTGATGGAGGGAGCTAACAGCCGCGGAGAAGTCGATGTGGCAACAAGTACTCCTTCTGAGCGTAGCTTCAGTGTTGCTGGAAGACTGATAGAGGAGAGGCGTTCTACCCTCAATCCAGAAAATGTAGATGCACTTTTGTTCCTACACAGCAACATATAACTAAGATGGACTCATTATGCAAGAACATAATTGATGAAAATCGTTAACATGTAATTAAAAAAAACTATAAATGTAAACTATAAATGTATTGTTTACTCAACAATAAATGAGTAAAATGCAGCTTTATGTGCTGTTTGGGTTTATTAAACTATTGTAGACATGGTGTGAACTATGTACTGTTTTTCTTTTATTTGCTGTCTTCCATTTTCTGGAGAAAATCTAGAAACAGGGGCTCAGCAGCTGGTCTAAAACAGGATGGAGAGCAGATTAAATCAAATTCTATGTATTAACTAAACACTAATTGAAGAAAAAAATATATGGGAGCGGTAAAGGAGCGGGAGTCAGTTTAAACAGGAGTGGGAGTCAATTTACCAGGAGTGGGATGGGATTATTTTTTAAACTTTGGTCTGGGAGTGGGACGGGTCAAGATTTCTTTCTATGGGAGTGGGACGGGACAGGAGTGAAAATCCACTCCCGTGTCATCCTCTACTCTGAAACTGTAGTTTGCCAAGTTTTAAGCTACTCTTCATCAGTAGTTGAACTACAGTCAAGCTACACAGATCAAACTTTTTTTTTAAAGGAAATGATGCTCTTATTCATGCATTAAATTGATCAAAAGTGACAGTAAAGACTTTTACGTTATTATAAAATATTTTGCTATTTAAATTTTTTTATAGAAAATTCTGAACACACACACACACACTAAAAAAACCATATCACAGTTTCCACAAAAAACATAGCACAAAATAATAAATAATAAGAAGAAATGTTTCTTGAGCACCAAATCAGCATATTAGAATGATTTCTGGAGGATCATGTGACACTGAAGACTGGAGTAATGATGCTGAAAATTCAGCGTTGACATCACAGGAATAAATGACATGTATTATTTTTTTACTGTTTTTACTGTATTTTTAATCATATAACTGAGCCTGGCACCCCGACTGAGTCTGGTTTCTCCCAAGGTTTATTTTTCTCCATTAGGTCACCTGATGGGGTTTTGGTTTCCTTGCCACTGTTGCCTCTGGCTTGGCTTGCTCAGTTGGGGACACTAAAGTTTTCTAAAATGTTCAACTAAATATCCAAATAAATCTAATTATTCAACTAAATTAACCATATAAACTAAATTACTGATCTAATTACTGATCTAAAGCCAACACTGTCACTGTATGATTATTGAAATGAACTGATGACATCACCGTTTCTCCGGAATGGCTATACGTTTATATATACCTGTTTAACAAAAGCTGCTTTGAAACAATCTGCATTGTTAAAAGCGCTATATAAATAAAGTTGACTTGACTTGACATGATAAATGCAACATTGGTGAGCATTAGAGACTTCGGTCACACTTTAGATTAGGGTACAATACTCACTATTAACTAACTATTTCATCTTTTGCCTCAATAAACTCTTAATTATTGTTTATTAATAGTTAGTCAGGTAGTTGTTGAGTTTAGGTATTGGGAGGATTAAGGGATATAAAATATGGTCATGCAGAATAAGGCATTAATATGTGCTTTATAAATACTAATAAACAGCCAATAGCCTAGTAATATGCATGCTAATAAGCAACTTGTTAATAGTGAGAATTGGACCCTAAACTAAAGTGTTACAGTGACCCTTTTTGAACAGGGCGTAGTCTTTTAAAAACTAATTACTAACAAAAGTTAACAAAAATGAGCTAAATGCATTGAAACAGGCAGTATATATAATGCCCTTATTCAATGCATTTAGCTCATTTTTGTTAACTTTTTGTACATGCACACTTTTTGGTAATGTGTCTAATTTTTTATGATATTGTATAAAAAGTATTAAATAATCATATACCAGGGTTTAAAGACTTAATTAGGACAAAATCATTAAAATTAGACACATGTACCCTGAATACAACAATAAAAATATAATACATCCTATGTTTGTGTAAATGCAGCTTTTAAATAAATAGTCTGCAATAAAAATCATCTAAAATGCAGCGCAGGAACTTAAGTTACTGATTCTTTTTAAATCTGTTCGATTACATGAACCGTCTGAATGAACTGATTCCCTTGAAGGAATATTAAAATAAAATAATAAAATGTAAATATTATTAAAACAGAAACATAAGGAGGGAAAATGTGCCTTACAATACCCCAAGTGCATACAGCAAGTAGATGAGGAAGAAACTAGGAACCGAGAGCCAAAACCAATGATGTTGTGTATATGAAATAAGGAATGTGTGTGCAATTTGCATTTGTACTCACCACTTTTTGTGGGTACGTATATATTCATGTACAGACAGTCCTCACTCTGCTCCTGCAGGTACGTAGCGACCGTGTCAAGGTTGTAGGTGGCCCAGACGGGCATCATGATGTCGGGCACTGCATTGCGAACGGTCTGTGGGCAGACAGGAGGAAAGCGGGTGGCATTCCGTACACCGGACCAGGCCGATGGAGCATCGGGCGGCATGAAGCGCTTCTCGCCTACAGGCGGGGCAGCGTAAGGCACACCCAAATACTGATCCACGGGGCTTAGACCCTCCGTTGCCACAGCAACCCGCATCCCCCTTAGTCTGCCAAGTGCTGTGTTTACTGTGGGCTGGTAGGTCAGTGCTGTTGCCATGGAGACTGACCACATCAACCACACAAGCAGCCAACACAGAGCAAAGTTCAGAGGTCGGCAGAGCAGGTGGGTAAGCGGCAGGTAAGTAGCTGACTGTGTGTGCCACATGGTCCCTCTTAACCGCACACACACGCTCACACTGAAAAATCTCTGCCTGTAGCTTAATGATACTCTCTGCTTTGACACAATCACACTCTAGCACTCAAAAGCAAACGTCACACACTCAGGAAGATCCAGTGGGCATCTTCGCAGCCAGGTGTGCACCGCCAAGTGCTCCATATTGGTTGTTGATTTCAGCAGGTGAAGCTGTTCATTTTTCCAGCACTTAGATCCTTTCAGCACAAACCTGAAATACACACAAACAGGATGTAAGAGCCAGAACCTCTCATCACACCGCTCAGAATATGAACCACAGTAATAATCCCTCAGAAAATAGTTTGCCACATCTTACAGGGGCCTCAAAACGGGACACTTAATATCAAACATAATATGCATGAATGCCATAGCATTAGATAGCTAAATATCAAAACAAATGACATTTATTTTAAAGACGGAACACTTTTCAAGTGTAAATTAACTTTGTAATGCAAAAACAATAGTTCTGTCATGACAACTCTCAGAGTGTTTGGCATGGTGATGGATGTGACAATGTTAATGTGTTTGATCTTGGCGGAATAGATGTGCTACACTGCTGCTGCTGCAGAGCAAGAACGGGACTTGCTACTGCATACACAACACACTGCTGTGAGCAAGTAAGACACGCTGCTTCTGTAAACTGCTACAGCAGATGCTGCCCAAGTATTTGAAGGTTGAGCAGCAAGCACATTGGCTACTGACAGTGCAGGCGATGTGTTCGCAAGTGGATTGAGTTAAAGCAACACTATGTAACGTTTTCGTGCGAGTACATCATGAATCCATTTTCCAAACCGTGTTTTTGTCTGATCCTGAATCACATTGCGCGTCACTCCAGGATAACTGAAAATGAGCAAAGAGGCGGGACGTGGCTGGAGCTGAGGTGACGTGATGACTAACAGACAGCAGACAAACGGCAATCCACCTGTCATTCAAAATATCCACGCCCTTTATTATGCAGAACTTTAAGGCTTTATATAATGGAAACAAATCAGTTATTAAAAAAATTCACCCCCCTCACAGTTTTCATGAAGGGCAAAATGAACCGTATAGACCAAAACCACAATTTGTACCAGGCTGTAAACTAGTTTTTTCCTGCTGTAAAGTTATTTTAACATGGAGCTCGACGAGATTCTGCTCCCTCCTGGAGCCTGTCCCTAGTGGCCAGTCGATGAATTGCAGTTTAAATCACTTCCGCATTGGCTTGGAGAGAAACTGAGGGAGGTTACACTTGACATAAACAGAGAGAAGTCGCTCCGGCTACAGACACAGTTGTGTTTGTTAACCACTTGAACGCCAAAAGTTACCTAGTGTTGCTTTAAAGACCTATCAGCACCATTTAAAGTTTCACAACAGAACTTTGTATGTATCTGAATGTTACACCCACAGAAAAATACAGTGGTATGTATTCAGTAGTTTGGGGTCAATACAGGTTTTTTTTTATTCAGCTAGGATGCATTAAATGAAATGTTACAAAGGATTTGAATTTCAAATTCTTTTGAAGATTCTATTAATCAAAGAATCCTGAAAAAAAAATAGGTTTCCACAAAATATTAAGCAGCATTACTCTTTTCAACATTGATAATAATAATACAAAAAAAAATCTTAAGCATTAAATGTGAATTAAATGTTAATTCTGAAGGATCATGTGACACTGAAATTACACTTTAAATATTTTAAAATAGAAAACAGTTATTATAAATTCAAATAATACTTTAAAAATAGTGCAGGTTTTAGTACGTATTTTAAAATGTTACACAATATTAGAAGCTAAACTTCTTTTCTTTTCTTTTTTAATCTTATCGACCCCAATCCTCTAAATGATAGTGCACATGAATGTTCTAGCAAATGATGTTCTTCAGAGAGAGAAAGCAAGCAGAAACATTCAATTGCATATACACACAGAGTCTGTGGTTCATATCATATTTACACATGCACTAAGGGGCAATTACAAACTCTTTAACCCTGGACCCTTGCGCAGTCTCATGAGGGATCAGCAGGTGGATCTCATATGTTCTGAAGGGAGGAGCTAAAGTCTCATAGTGCGGGGCTTGTGTTCAGAATGCATGTTGTGCGAGTGGATCAATATGCAACGCTTCAGCCACAAACACGCAGAGCAGCTGCTTTATCTGAAATCAATGTGTGTGCATGACGCTGTAGGATGGCAGCATGTAGAGCCTATGGGCTGAAACCCACAGCATTCATTAACCTGCACTGCAGTGATGAGGGCCAAACTCAAAACAAGAGTTCACATCTACATCCTTCCCTTCAAAAACCTGGCCAAAGATCTATGACTGCGATTTTTTTTGGCAGGGTAAAACTGATGCACCAAACAACTATTGTATCATTAAGACGGCTCAATTTCTAGGATCTCATAAAAATGTATTTAGCATAAAATCAATATGTAACAACAATGTTGAACAAAACCAAAATGAACATAACTGACCAAGAAAATTAAAAAGAATACAACATTTACAAAATACATTTTTCATTGGCCAGTCTGTGAAGTCATGTATGAAGATACATGGAGCGGTTTATGTTCATTTTTTATGGGCCTCCAATTTAGAAGTTGCAGTAGATGACAGATGCACTATTTGGGATCTTGGATAAGTAATACATGGCCACATTTCATTAACACATTAATCATTAACACACTGACCTTTACTCTGTCACCTTTAAAAAGCAGCAAAGTTTAAAAAGTGAATACTTTTTCGTCCAGTCTTTTCTGTTGATAATTAAAGGGGCACTTCACCGCTGACAAAATGGGCTTTCAGTAAAACTTGGCTGCCAATGCAGTAGAAAGGAAATCGGTGCAACCTGACTAGAGAAAAAGGTAGGAAAACTTCAACACCATAATGCACTGGGCATGATCAGTCAGGCCACTCCCACCAGTCTGCTATGGATATAATATAATATATATTATATTAATATTTTGCAGGAAATACTTCTTAGCAAACCTTAAGTTACAATGACGTCGACTTGTATTGTTCCCGGGTGCAAGAATTCAAAGAGTAAACGTTTCCGTTACTTTCAGTTTCCAGTGAAGGATCCAGTGCATTGTAGGCAGAGGCTAAAGACTAGATGACTACGAACAGTGCTTTAGGGGAAAACAAATAAACTGCCATTTACACGAAAGCCTTTGAGCTGTCAAAAGACACCAAGACTTTTGCTGACAAATAAATATGAATTTCTCAGTTTAGGTAATAGAGAATGACTAAACATTGTTAATTTACATACTGACATTATAACAAAAGAAAGCAGGTTGAAAATCGGCGAAGTTACACTTTTAAGCTGTTTTATTTTTAAAGACAAACTTTAGAAAAAAACAATGACATCAGGCTCAATAATCCCTATTTCCCAACTCACTGCCCCAAAAGCACTGTTTACGGAAAATGCAAATACCAAATCTGTAAGCCTTCCTAAGGCTTTGACAGAAACTTTCTGGGTAAAAAAGGGACTTGCAACCATTTACAGCCTAAGATGTAAACAAAAGTAAAGTATCAAATAATTCTGTATCAGAGCTTTGATCTCAGAGACATTACAGAGATAAAAGTGAACATCAAGATATTCCAGATTTATATTAGCCTGACAAGCCAGACCCACATCAATATGTTGGGTCTGGGAACTCACCATTGGCAGGGCTCAATCCGAGGGGCGGGATAAACGGTTGTCTTTCAAATTCCCTCTGCATGCAATAGGATAGCGCTACAACCAACCAGAGCAATGAAGAAGGTGAAGCGGAGCTAGTTGATAGATTAAACCTTCACCGTATCCGGTCGGCAAAACTCCGAACACATCTTCCTTTCTTAAGAATGACTTCAGTGTCGTTCTTTGTTCTTTTCTCAAAGAAAAACTTAACTCCAAGTCTTCCTGAGTCGCAGCCAAAGCCGATTTGAAAGACCGCTGTTCGAAAGCTTCTTTGTTTACGAGTAGCCCAAGAAAACCGCCGCAACTCGATTTCTAGGCTAGATTTATATAAATAATAATAATAATAATTTATTACATTTATATAGCGCTTTTCAAGGTACTCAAAGCGGTTTACATAGAAGGGGGGAATCTCCTCAACCACCACCAATGTGCAGCATCCACCTGGATGATGCGACGGCAGCCATTTTGCGCCAGTACGCCCACCACACACCAGCTGATTGGTGGAGAGGAGACTGAGGGATGATGCCAATCGTATATATATCGGGATGATTAGGATGCCATGACGGACAGGGGCCAATGGGCAAATTTGGCCAGGATGCCGGGGTTACACCCCTACTCTTTTTTCGATGGGATTTTTAATGACCACAGAGAGTCAGGACCTCGGTTTAACGTCTCATCCGAAGGACGGTGCTTGTTACAGTATAGTGTCCCCATCACTATACTGGGGTGTTAGGACCCACACAGACCACAGGGTGAGCACCCCCTGCTGGCCTCACTAACACCTCTACCAGCAGCAACCTAGTTTTCCCAGTTGGTCTCCCATCCAGGTACTGACCAGGCTCAGCCTTGCTTAGCTTCAGTGGGAAACCAGTCTTGGGCTGCTGGTAAAACCCCTACAAAACCCCTACAAATTCTATTTCAGGGCCATTAAATGAGAAAAACACTATGCAATGCAAAATAAATAACCACTTCCAGAACAGAACCTAAAATACCTGATTTCTTCTGTATGGCACTCTTAGAGGTGTGAAGTGACTTTCGTGCGCAGTGGTGTAAAACTCTGGTGTGTTGAGCAGGTGCTTATATGACCTATTTTATGCAATTGCCTTTTCAGTAAATTCAACTTTAGAACTGCAAACAACACAAAATAAAATAAAATGCCATACACAGGAACAAACTGATCTCAACCTAACCAAAAGCAATTGCTATGCAGATGTCATCACTGGCATTATTATGCCTTAAAATAGAAACCTACAGGATAAAATAATTACAATTATTCATTGTGCAATTAACTGGGTCATTCCCATTATGCAGCACCTCTTGAACTCTGAAAAGTATTTCGATTAAAGGTACACCAGACCTTCAGAAATATATATATACGCTGCCAAGTTCAGGCATCAAAACCATCAATTATAACTTACACAATGAAATACACAATGGCAAGATCATTTCCTGTCATGCCTGTAAAACCGAAGAGTGAAATGAACTTAACGAAATTAGTTATTTTCACACAAATATTACAACTCAAATATTACTAGGTTTCTTGTACTTAGAAAAAAGTTACGTAAACTCAGTAACTAATTATATTCAGCTGAACTTAATTATATCGAACTGAATGAGTTGCGTCAGATTTCTAAATCCCTGCATGCTTTGCATAAGACTGTACAAAATAATTAATGTTGAAATTAAGAGTTATTTGTGTGTTGTTACACAAGATTAATATAAGGATAGATGTGTTATGTTTCATATACAGTCAAACCTAAATTTATTCAGACACCTTCAACATTTTCTCACATTATCACAGTTTATTCGCTAGAGTTTAGAAAAACAATAACTCAGAGTTAAACGGTGTCAGAACAAATTGATAATGTCAGATAACTTTGATAGAAAGGTATGAAATGGATTACGACCAACCAATCAGCTGTTCAATTTAACTACACAATTAGATCATATCAATTTAGGTCACCCAATTACCAAGCAATGCTTCATTTTGTTCAGTCTGTGGTGTAAAAGGTCGCATTAGCAATTCAAGAAAAAACACTTCAACAAAACATGGTCCCAAATGTTTATCAGTTTTACTGGTAGTCCACTGTATGTATGAAGTATTTTTGGGTATAATATGTCACAGATTACTTTATTTTTGCTATCCTCACTTACATAAATGAACTATAGTGTCCTGCACCTACTAGTAAAAACATTAATCTGGTGTCTGGATAATTTCTGGTTTGACTGTACATGCAAGTGTATATGAATAGCCTCCATGCTTGTAACATACCACTTGCTCAGTTAACATGATGTTTAGTCAAAATGAGTGAGTTAGCTTAGTCGATATTTAAATTACAATGAACTTGTTTGTGTAATACAAAATAAAAAAAAAGTTTTGCTAATTTAGCCTAATCTACGAGTGTGTCAACTTAAAATAATGTGACTGGTATCCTCAATTTTGACTTCTGCTAACTTATAGTTATATATAAGCCTTATAAATGAACCTAAACTAACTAATATTTCTATCTTTTAAAATGTTGAATTAAGTAAACATGCGCGAAAGCCATCCAGCCCTTACCCACGGGCTTTTATGGATCTTTTAATGTTAGTTTACTCGTGTCGCTGTCCATGGTGCTGATGAGATTCGCTACCTGTATCAGCATATAAACAAACGCTTTTCTGTAAATACTTTTACATTTTTCCTCCACCTCTGTAATATGGGTCAGCTAATCTGAATCGAGTGGGCCCATTGAGAGAATACAGGGAGTCCGTTTATTCCAGTGCCCATTTTCCAATAGCTAGCGGACAAGGGAGGACGGCGCGCGCCTGAATCAGGTCAGCTGTACAGTGATGTGTTTCAAAATTGGGGTTCTTGATACTTAACCCACATAACTGTGCGAGAAAGGAAATGATCAAGTCTACTTTCATTTAACTGAAGAATTCAGCTCTGTTTACATAAAACTGGTGCTATTGCCGTTTAATGATACAGGGTAAACTGCTTATTTTCTGCATTCATTAGGAATGGGGTGAGTATGTGTGTGTGTGTTCCCCGGACTGACGGCGGGGACGGTGAAAGAGACTACCATACGAGAGATGAATACCAATAGTCTTGTCCCTCCTCCTCCTCCTCCTCCTCCGTAGCTCCGACTGAACGGTGCAGTGGCGGGATGGCGCGCGGATAATAAACTATGCGGGTGCATTTCATTATAAAAACTCCAGCGAGATTCAGTATTCACGGCACATCTGATAACAAGTTAATGTAACTGTGGTGTCACGACCCATTCCCTCGAATCGGCAAATGCCAGTGTTTGTATCGTAAACCTACAACATAACGCCTTTGGACACGCTTTAAGCAAACCGAGCCAACAGATGGTAAAATCACTATGACAACTTGGACTCGGTACGGGTTCGCTTCCTGGATTCATCCACACGGACGGTCGCGACACTGGTTTCTGACTGGCACTCCCGCGTGAGGTGCCGTTACCTTTCCAACAGGTGACGAACTGCAGCTTTAATTCACACACGCGCAGCGTCACGCGCCTGCCGTGATTAATATATCAGCGGGTATTGAGCATGCACGCGGAGAACGACTCGACCCTTGAGTGTCCCTCGCGCAGACAGGCCTGTGGAACAGCTAAATAACGGTGCTGGCAGAGGTGTTTTCAAACAGATGCGAATAAGTTTATGTAGTCTGACAACGAGTAGAACTACAAAGCCGTTTACGACCATCTAATGATTATGATCAACGAGATTCCACAGCCCAGATGCAGCAAACGGCTTTGGGGTTACTCGAATGATAATTCTCTCTCTCTCTCTCTCTCTCTCTCTCTCTCTCTCTCTCTCTCTCTCTCTCTCTCTCTCTCTCTCTCTCTCTCTCTGCTCACCCTCTTGCTATTGCGAGCTTTCATGCTGCAGATGAGAGAATGACATATTAAATCAAATGAAATAAAGAACAAAAAAAATTTATTTTACAAAACCCGCATCCTTTTACCGTAACCATTTCCCAAGCAATGCGGCGCATTCATCAGACCATCGTTCATTGTTCAATCAAAACGCGTTCCACATACACAATCCAATTCACGCCAATCCACCCCCCCCCCTCCCCCAATAACTACCCATATTTTTTTATTCACCAGCATCAGAAAATTGCTTTTATTACTCGGGACCGTTGGTTCTCACCGCTGCCTGATATTAAGAACCGACGGCGCGCATCAGATCAGCCATAAATAAGAAAATTTTGGGCTCACCTGCCGAATCGCTCAGCCGGTCTCGCATCCGAGCGTGCACTGTAATAATCTCATATCTCATCGTTCCCACCATTCAACATGCCCCCTTTCCCCTCGTCTAGCCGTGTGAACGGAGCTCGGCTCTTCTTGCGTTTTTCTTATTTTCAATTAACGTCAATCTCCCCGGGTCTATTTTAAGCGCGCGCGCTTTGCGCGGTCGCGGACGCAAGGTCAGGAGCGCCCACTGCCACGCGCGTTGCCAGGCAACCGAAGGGACACGAGCGATCTTACAAACCGGCAGCGAAACAAAATAAATAAATAAATAAGTAGGCTACATAAGGCGGATATAGGCAGCAAAAGCTCGTCTCATCCAAACCAGCCATGCAGATTATACGAGGCGTAATGGCATTGGTGGGGTGTGGCGGGTACATCAACATTTATTATCTGAATAAAAATCGTAAGATCAGTCTGCAGAGCTGCTGCAGTGAGAATAAATACAGAACATTCTATAAGAAAAGAATAAAAGAGAGACACCGTGTCTTTTTAACGCTTGCACGTGTTAGTAGAAACGCCTACTCTAAGGTAAAAAAAAAAAAAGAGTAGCAATTTAGCAAACGTGTTTATCCACTCCTTATTCTTCAGACAATCTTCCTGAAGGCCTACACTCTAAAAAAAAAGGTTCTATATGGCACCAAAAATGGTTCTTGGCTCGTAATCATAGGGGAACCTTTTTTTTAGTGCTATATAGCACCAATTTTGGTGCTTCAGTGGTTCTTCACCGGTTCTTTGACTAAGGTGCTATATAGCACCGCTAACTATGGTGCTATAGCACCGCTACCATATACAGAACATGTTAAGATATGGTGCTATATAGCACCAAAAGTGGTTCCTCTATGATTACGACGAAGAACCATTTTTGGTGCCATATAGAACCTTTTTTTTTTTTAGAGTGTATAGTATTCAAACCAGCAACCCTTTGGTGATCAGCCCTCGGCTTTTGCCGCTAACCAGCCTTCATAACCGGCTAAACCTTCTGAGGAATGAATCAGGTTATAAAGCTCTAAAAACAGTTGCCGTAAAGCACATTTCCATTAATCTCTTATTACTCAAACCTGTGTAACTATCAGCTGTTGCTGTGTAGCATGTAGGCTACTACATTTGCATGCACAGCAGGCGTTTATTTGCTCAGCAGGTGGCATGTATTGCAATAGTGATGAGGGTTATTTGTAAGTGAGTTATTATAAATAAGATCACCTCTTCATTTTTCAGCAATCTAGAACGCAAAGTTTCTGACATGATCAGCAGCGGGAGGCTGTCCGGCCCTGATAAAACAATGACACAATTAGACTTAAAGGGTTAAAAAAAAAAGAAGAAAAAAAAAAGGTTTGAGATAATGCATATACACATGTTCATATAGGTTCTGAAGCTGAAATCACACATTAGTCAGTAGAAATGTGTCTTAAATCTGTTTTTATTTACAAAATATACTTAAATGTTTAAGAGTTGGATGCAGTCATGCAGAGGGACAAACTATTGTTTTCATCGGGATGTATTTCGACCATTTCGTAATTTTCTATTCTTTCTTTTTTTAAATTAGTGTTAGTGACCAGGAATGGAGGTGGTGGAGGAGGATATGGGAAGAGGGACATGTAAAGAGAGGCTTTATTGAGGGGAAAGCAGTTTTCATCCTTACTGTACATGCAAGTTCACTTAGAAATTATACACAAGTCAGGTATACAAAATCTTCAAAATAAATATGCATTTTACCATCTAAACAAATGTTAAGAATTTAAACAGAGTGGCTTTATAAAATCAAAGATTCATGTGTTTTCTTTTTAAATCAGTTGAACAGATATCATACCTCAGTGACAATCATATTTTAAAACAAAAGTAATTATTACAAACTGTTCAACATTTTGTTGTTGTTTCCTAAGCTTGACTTAAAGAACTGATCTATGATATTGAAGAACATGTTTTTTTTTTATTGTTGTTGCAGATACTATAAATGTGCTGTCATTATTTATCTCCTATGTTTAAGAATAAAGTAATATGGCAATAACAATTCAGAATCTTCCACCCGTTAGGGTTTCTCTCTCACTCACACACACACACACACACACACACAAATTCACTCTCACTAAAGTTAATACGCAATGAAATAAAAATCTAAATAAACTGTAAATTGTAAAAGGAAGACAATATTGACATTAGTTCTCCGATGCCATAATCTTTCTGCAAATACTATTTACATTATTCATAACATTATTATGTTGACGAGGACACAGAATCACAGCACAATTTTTTTAACAAATTAATGAGCAGAATCCTTCAAAAATATTTCCTACAGTTTGCATAAATTGTTTGTTTGCTTTTGGTGTGAGTTGTCATGGAGACAAGCTGACTGTCACTCGTTAAACACTGTCATCACTAATCATGAGATCAACCAAATCAAACCTCTCTACGGTGTGTGTTTATCTCTTCCTCCCTCCTTCACCGTCTTTCCCTCTCATAATAAGAACATGCTACCCAGCACCCAGCAGGACTTTGGTGAGATGGCCTGCATGTTTTGTTGTTTTGTCACTGGTTCAGTAAGGCACTGAGAGAGGGTGGTCGGGTGTTTGGTCCATCCGATAGTCTGTCGCGAGATTATTGGTTCAGGTTGTGGTCAGAGCCGAGAAGAGAAATGTTCCGGTGAGATGGGTTTTGGTTGGGTGCGTGTCCACTTTCTAAAGGGAATCACAGTCGACTCAAAGAGACGGAAAGTCTATCCCATGCCGCATACGACATGATCAGCAAGGGACAGGCTTCCAATCTGAGAATAAGAAAAGACAGCAGCCCAACCCATTTGAGACGTTCAGGAAGATACACTCTTTTTGACAATAACACAGTTCACAGACACCAAAAGCAATGAACTAAATGCAGAAAGCTTGAAGAGATGGAGCCTCTGATTCATGGGACCAACTTAAAGCTGCTGTAAGTACCACCAGACTAAAAGTGCGGTAACATTAATGAAATTTCAGCTAAATTAGTCTATTTTGTATGAAGCACAGCTCACAGAGAAGTCACTTTCAAACTAAGCAGCTTTCAAGCAAATTCTCTTGCCCAACTTGAACCCCATGAATAATCTGCGTGGGGAAATATTATATATTCATTCGAATATCTCATTCAACATTCCTAATTGCATGGATTCCTGCTGAAAATTCCCTGAACAATGGTAAATGTGACTGCAATTTAAGCATTGAGGTAGAGAGCACCTCCTATGTGACTTCAATGCAACTTCAAATTTTATGATTGGCAGTAACTTGCAGTTACACATATCTTAAATTATATATATATATATACACTCACCTAAAGGATTATTAGGAACACCATACTAATACTGTGTTTGACCCCCTTTCGCCTTCAGAACTTCCTTAATTCTATGTGGCATTGATTCAACAAGGAGCTGAAAGCATTCTTTAGAAATGTTGGCCCATATTGATAGGATAGCATCTTGCAGTTGATGGAGATTTGTGGGATGCACATCCAGGGCACTAAGCTCCCGTTCCACCACATCCCAAAGATGCTCTATTGGGTTGAGATCTGGTGACTGTGGGGACCGTCCTTCGGATGAGACGTTAAACCGAGGTCCTGACTCTCTGTGGTCATTAAAAATCCCAGGATGCCCATCGATAAAAGAGTAGGGGTGTAACCCCGGCATCCTGGCCAAATTTGCCCATTGGCCCCTGTCCATCATGGCCTCCTAATCATCCCCATATATATACGATTGGCATCATCCCTCAGTCTCCTCTCCACCAATCAGCTGGTGTGTGGTGGGCGTACTGGCGCAAAATGGCTGCCGTCGCATCATCCAGGTGGATGCTGCAAATTGGTGGTGGTTGAGCAGATTTCCCCCTTCTATGTAAAGCGCTTTGAGTACCTTGAAAAGCGCTATATAAATGTAATAAATTATTATTATTATTTTAGTACAGTGAACTCATTGTCATGTTCAAGAAACCAATTTGAAATGATTCGAGCTTTGTGACATGGTGCATTATCCTGCTGGAAGTAGCCATCAGAGGATGAGTACATGGTGGTCATAAAGGGATGGACATGGTCAGAAACAATGCTCAGGTAGGCCATGGCATTTAAACGATGCCCAATTGGCATTAAGGGGCCTAAAGTGTGCTGAGAAAACATCCCCCACACCATTACACCACCACCACCAGCCTGCACAGTGGTAACAAGGCATGATGGATCCATGTTCTCATTCTGTTTACGCCAAATTCTGACTCTACCATCTGAATGTCTCAACAGAAATCGAGACTCATCAGACCAGGCAACATTTTTTCAGTCTTCAACTGTCCAATTTTGGTGAGCTCGTGCAAAGTGTAGCCTCTTTTTCCTATTTGTAGTGGAGATGAGTGGTTCCCGGTGGGGTCTTCTGCTGTTGTAGCCCATCCGCCTCAAGGTTGTGCGTGTTGTGGCTTCACAAATGCTTTGCTGCATACCTCGGTTGTAACGAGTGGTTATTTCAGTCAAAGTTGCTCTTCTATCAGCTTGAATCAGTCAGCCCATTCTCCTCTGACCTCTAGCATCAACAAGGCATTTTGGCCCACAGGACTGCCGCATACTGGATGTTTTTCCCTTTTCACGCCATTCTTTGTAAACCCTAGAAATGGTTGTGCGTGAAAATCCCAGTAACTGAGCAGATTGTGAAATACTCAGACCGGCCCGTCTGGCACCAACAACCATGCCACGCTCAAAATTGCTTAAATCACCTTTCTTTCCCATTCTGACATTCAGTTTGGAGTTCAGGAGATTGTCTTGACCAGGACCACACCCCTAAATGCATTGAAGCAACTGCCATGTGATTGGTTTAGATTAATTGCATTAATGAGAAATTGAACAGGTGTTCCTAATAATCCTTTAGGTGAGTGTATATATATATTTATATTATAGGGTTACTGTTTCATATAAGTAACTATTTCATATACATTATCATTCAAATATCCATATATACGGGTTACTTTTTCATATAAGTAACTATTTCATATACATTATCGTTTAAATATCCATATATACGGGTTACTTTTCATATAAGTAACTATTTCATATACATTATCGTTCAAATATCCATATATACGGGTTACTTTTTCATACAAGTATCTATTTGTTATACATACATTATACATTATCGTTAAAAAGTTTAAGGTCAGTCATTTAAAAAATAAAATAAAATGAATGTATCGAATCAAATCTTTATGGCAATAAAGACATTTATAATGTTACAAAATATTTCCATTTCAAATAATTGCTGTTCTTTTGAACTTTCTGCTCATCAAGGAATTAAAATGATCACCGCTTCCAGAAAATATATAGCATCACTGATAAGTGATAATATAAGAAATGTTTCTTGAGCACCAAATCAGAATATTAGAATGATTTCTGAAGGATCATGTGACTGATGACTGGAGCAATGACCATAACATGAATATATTACATTTTACAACTCATAAAAATAGATAACATTTATTTTCAATTGTAATATTTCACAATATTGCTGTTTTACTGCATTTTTTGAGATGCAGTAAAACAGCCATGGTGCGTATAAAAGTCTAAGTTTTGCTGATTTCTTTAGAGTATAAGACTTCTCCTTTAAAGATTAAAAATCTACCGACCCCAAACTTTTGAGCGGTAGTGTAATTCATTACAAAATAACATGCCCCAACTGACTGGGCTAACATGACCTAGCCACGCTCAGATTCTTCTGTTTTTATATGTTTACAGTGCCACGTGTGATTACACCGTTTAAAAGTGCTTTTCTAAAAAAATTGCTAACAGCAGCTTTAACACAATGCCATCATTAATACCTCTTTTTAAGAAATGGTATCACTAACAAACATTCAAAACATACAAGAAAACAGCCTTAGACAAACCATTATATTTTGACGCTCTCTGTTCCGTAGACGTTATAGCCCTCTCTGTATGTGGTGAAACTCTGTGCAGTGGACGGAGGAGCTGGTTTGAAGTTCTGGGCATTTTTGGCAAGTTTGAGGCGTTTGGTCTCCTGATGCGACTTATAGCAGAACTCCACCAGAGCCACAGTCATAGCCAGACCCAGACCCCCCACCAGGATATAGAACACACCAGCCACGTTACTGAGACTCAGCGCACTGGTCTTATCCTGTAGGGGGGAGACACAGTTATTACAAAAGTAGTATACTTGGATGTACACCAAACTACTATACAATAAAGGACCTTAAACATACGCATGCAATCTTTCACAACCCAACAGCATGCACTCATTCGCACTCACACGAATCAGCGTATCCACACTTTCGCTCTCAGGGGTTGCACGACTTGTCAACTCATTGGGTCTGTGTCAACTTGTCATTGACTGCGCCAACTCTATATAGGAGGATCATTTAATCTGGAAATTATTTAAAGGTGCACTATGTGAGCCTGTCGCAATTGTCAATATATCGATGTATCGCACAATATATGTACATGACCTCAAAACATTTTTGTGATGCAATATATCGCCCATTATGTTTTCATGATAATGAATGTCACCAACATTTTACTCGATTGTGCTGTCATCTTGTATGTTTTCCGTGACGTGGCAATTCCTTCATACACAGAGCGCTTATCGACAGGTGAAAAAAGGTGCCATTTGAGGCGTTATAGTGTTTTCCTGACAACTACTGACAGTTTGGAAGAATAAGCCCAAATGGACTCGATTTCACATAAATGTCAATGAAGAATGACGAGTGTTAAAGCCATTTCACAAGGGAAAATGTTTATTTACTATTTATTCAAAAATATTTTTTTTATTCAGGATTATGTATATTTTTTACCCTTAATTTCCATGATCTAAAAAATTAAAAGGTTGTCATTTGAATGTGTGTAGGTCTACTTGCATTATTATGCCGTTATATTAGGATTTTATATATTCAGTGGCATAAAAGTCTTCAAATGACAATAATATCGTTTATCGCAATTATTGTGTGACGATATATCGCGAAACAAAAAGTAGTTATCGTGACAGGCCTAGCACTATGTAACTTTTTTGTTAAATACACCACCAATCCTTCTCCCAAAACATGGTTTTGTCTTAGCCTGATTCACTATGGTAAGCCTGTTTTAAGTGTTTACATTATAAACATACAGAGCGGTATGTTTTTTGCATGAAATTGCATATCCGGCTACTTTGACGCATGTGAGAGTTGTCACATTGATTGACAAAGGTTGACATGAGGCAAGATGGTTTTTATTACTCAACAGGTGAGTAAGGTATTTTATTGAACAGATAAATTGCTATATGTAGCTCTCTAACTGAGTTCATTTTAAAGCATTATCTATTGTGAAGGGTCCTTTCATTACGGTTGTTGTAGCGCTGTGCTGGAATTTATTTTCTTCAGCTAGTTAGCTTGAGATAATATTAATAATATAATAAACTTGTATAATAAACATATTATTATTATGATTTTTTTTTTTTTTTACAAATTATAAAAATAATCTTCACACTAATATAAAAATGGTTATTTTAGATTTTTTTCAGTGAAAGCTTCACCCACAACAGTTATTCTATGGCATTGCTGCAAAAAAAGTAATCTGGAAATTATTCAAATCAACAAGTGGTTCATTTTCACAAAGCACGTAACATGTGAAAGTTATATAAGAGCTGCAGCCTTAGAAGATGGTTCATTTCGAGTTCAAATACAAGCCAAATTTATTGCAAAGCATTCTGAAACTAAGTGAAATTAAGTGGCACTCAAAGGCAGACCAAAACCATAAGCAATTAAGACATTTGTAAAATTACAACCTGATTTCAGCCGTGCAGACTTTTTCTGCACTCGCAAACCCTGCATTAATGCAGAATTAGACTTGCCGGAAACAGCAAAGACTGCTGATGTTGAGTCATACAAATACACGCGGACTACTATTCGCCTAGTAAAAACGAGTAGTCGTGCAAGCCCTATTACACACATACCATACGCAACTTGCTTGGAGGGAGAGAAGATGAGCTAAATAAAAAGGGGTACTTGAGGGCGGTATTCAAAAGGGCATCAAATCATTACGAGGTGTGCCCAGAGGTCAAAGGTTAATGGATTAAAAGCTCAGGCAGCTCAAGAGAGGAAGAAGTTATTCCCTCTCTTACCTTCACTTTACTGGCCAGAGACAGTGAATCACTGCCCTCGAATATAGAATGCACACACACACACACACACACACACGAAGCCAGCTCTGAGCCTGTTGCCCCCTCTAGAGGTGAAGTTGAGTCAGTACAGAAACATGACAAATAAGCTGCCACCAGAGAGCTACAGTCGGATCCTCTGGCTTCTTCGGTCTGCCATCTTAACAGAGGAAGTAAGGAAGAGGAGAAGGAGGGGGGAAGAATATTGATGTTACTATGGCAATTCCCCTCTCTGAACTACTTCTGCAAGCTTCACAGCCTTCAAAACTCATTAACAGACACCTGCATGCGACCAACGCCACACCTCAAAACACAGACAAGCCTCAACAGGACTTGGTTCTGCTGCTGTGACCACCAGCCTGACTGTCTACCAAACACTCTGACAAACAAACATGTTCTGTCTTCACTAGAAGCCCGTGAAAGGGCACCATAGCAACAGAGGACTGGGAGTGTAGCATTACGGCCTTGAATGCAAAGCTAGAGACCTGTTTTCCCTGAATACGGTTGCCATGGTTACAGGCCCATATAGTCAGTGGTATAGCCTCGTAACAGATCTGCTGTGCTTATGCACATGGGACATGTTTTCAGAGTTAATTAACTTTCTTATCAGGCTGGATTACATTGAGAATAGTGATAAAACAATTGCGACTAGAGTCTCCAGGCAAACACGCGTTCCTGCACATGGTCTCTATTAAACCGATGCCTCTGGCTAGTACAGGGGGCGCTGTGCAGTTCCACAAACTCAATCAGGACTGGAAATAAAATTTCTAAAGATATGTCCCAGGTATATACATTCATCTACACATACTATATAGCATTCAGACTCCTACTTACTCCCAACATCTGGCCAATTAGAAATACTTCTTGAGTGACTATGCTTCTTTTAAATTTTCATTCAATTTATAAACAAATCAGTAAACAATATTGAGAATGAGGCCATGTCACAGCAGCAGAAGAGGAAATCTAATGAAATACTTAATTACTAAATCACTGTTATGAATGCTTACTACTAAATGCTTTTATGTATAACTTAATTATTATGAATTCCATACACTCGTAAGAGTTTTCTTAATATGCCATATCTCTTTCTGTGTGTGTCTGTTGTGTCGTCTGATTAATGCTGAAGGTTTTGATTTTTGCTACATGATGCACAATCGCTACACATGTAAAGATGCTTTCAAAAGAAGAGGCCAAAACGAAGTGAATCCAGCTGGAGCCGAATCCACTAAATCCATTAAAACCAGTAAGGCTTGTTATGATGTTTGTAGAATATGAATATGTTTGTTGGTAAATGAGTGAGCAGACTAACCTTACTCCCAGAGTCTTTGGTCCCACATTCACCCTTATCGTACCACCACTTGTTTTTCAGCTTGTCTAAGATGCCTTGTTCACTGAGTTTCAACACTGCAAGGTTTACAGGAGTTCTTCACGAGGGGAAATAACATAAATAACATGGCACCATTATGTTATTTTATGTTATTAAAACTTAAACCTACCGAATATCTGTTAACCAAAGCGATACTGTAGGACACCTGGCCTTGTGCTGTTGATATCGCAGACAGCGAAAGAATAAGAGAGGGAGAGATGGAGAGAGAGAGAGGGAATGCAGGCAGGGCTAGCCTCAGTGTTACCTTCGACCTTTGACCTGGCTGTGCTACCTACTGTTATCGCTTTGAGTAATCGGCACTCACTGTTCCAACAGAGGCAGAGAGAGTAACCATGGTAACAGCCAAACAGAGCATAATTGCAAAGAGCATTGGGCAGATGAGTTTGGTTATAGTAATTGTGGTGTGAATGCAGCTTTTCTAACCCAGTATTCAGCAAGCCGGATCCATCGGGAGCAAAAACCCTTACTTGACTAACAGATAAACGGGACCCAGCAGTCAGAAGGGGAACCAGTCTGTGGTGGGTGAGGGCTGAAGCCAAACATCTTACAAATGAAAACACCAAGCCCTTATGAAAAAGTCATCACATAAACAATAAACAGAATCTTAATATTAGCGGGGCATTTATAGATACTTGCATAACGCATCCTATAGCAAATTTGTTTCGTAAAAGAATATTTGTTTAAATTAAAGCAGACAAAATAACAGAAACGAGGATGTTACTATTCCTTTTGGGCATTTCAGTTTGTAAGATGTTAGTATGTCATCAGCAGGACTGCTGGAAAACTCAGTTTATTTTCCTTCTGCTAAATGATGAGAGTTGTAATCCAGCAAAGCAAATATACCATACTTACCACCGTAACACAAGCCAGCTTCGGACCTCGAATGGTTTGACACCCAACGAATAATACCTTGAAAGAATGAGATCTGTTTATGGAGAGATGGACCTAATGCTTGAGTATATTCAACTCATATTTACTGGATGTTTACTTATATTATAATTGAAAATCCACACTTTTATTCATGCAACAGCACTGTACAAATATGGTTTCTCCAATATTTCTCCTTATTCCAAATTTTATATTAATTATTCATAAATGACTAAATATTGTTCCTACTGTACTTCAACAGGGTGCTCTTGTCAGAATCAAGTGTCCATGGTTGAATCCTGTTTTCAGCATACACAGGTTTGAGCACACATGACTCTATGATGAGCTTCAAAGAAGTGTCAAAACGCCAATAGCTAAAAACAACTGGGTTTTTCATTAATCCATGTGTGAAAACCTTTATGAACACATCCTACTGTATTGGCGTGGATTTTCACTGCTGTTACTGTACTGTATGTTTGCTCTGTAAAGCTTTATTGTGTTGGAGTTTTCTGTATATTTGCAGTGTATTGGCTATTTTAAATTTTGCTATGTGTGCTAATAGTATAACATACTTGCTGGGTTTGCTGAATTACTCCATTCATGCATTTTGGATCAGACTCAGGTCAATAAATGAGAAACATGCAGTTGTGATGTCATAACAGACTAGACACCCTCCACCCAGCATGCTCAGCTTATCAATGCACAGACTAGGCGGCCATCTTGCTCTCAGAGTTTAGAGCTCAGGCGCCACTCATGAGAGAGAGCCAATTACTGCAGTGAACTCACTTTTGAAGACCAATCAGGACAGAGTGGGGCTGCCTTGCCCTCATGATAGGCTGAACATAGGGTGACAATTCTGCAGGCACAGGAGCTAAAGAAAAGTGGCCATACATTCATTTAAAAGTGTATGTGTGTGTGTGTGTGTGAATATAATGCATTTGTGCTTGTCTGTGGTTTTTTTCTGTGCATTCATATGCAGATGAAAATGTGCGTTTTGTGAGTCTACAATACGGCACCAGATCTTTCTCCACCATTGATTTATAGAAATGTTTAATTAGAATTCTCACGTTTTCCTCTGATGTTTTAGTCCCTTCAGGACTGTCTGTCCCAGTGGTCTTATATTTTTCTTTAATCCCACCAACAAGGGAGCTACGGCTTTTCCATGGGTTACACGCCAATTCAAGGAATAATCTGAGACAGCTGGCGGCTCCATAAGGATTTGCATACTTGTAGCATGGAGTTGGTCAAAGACCAAAGATGGCATCTTTTCCAAAAATATCTGTCATCTGACTATTTGATTAAAGATGTGAAGATACCAAAGTCTTCGCACTTCTCTTTTGCCACTACCAGCAATTTGACACACTAACAAACAGACACTCAACATATAGTGCATCCGGAAAGTATTCACAGCTCTTCACTTTTTCTACATTTTGTTATGTTACAACCTTAATCTAAAATAGATTAAATTAATTTTCCCCCTCAATTCTACAAACAATACCCCACAATGACAATGTGAAAGAAGTTTGTTTGAAATCTTTGCAAATTTATAAAATAAAATAAAAAATAAAAATAATCACATGTACACAAGTATTCACAGCCTTTGCCATGACACTCAAAATTGAGCTCAGGTGCATCTGGTTACACTCATCATCCTTTGAGATGTTTCTACAACTTGATTAGAGTCCACCTGTGGTAAATTCAGTTGATTGGACATGATTTGGAAAGGCAAACACCTGTCTATATAAGGTCCCACAGTTAACAGTGCATGTCAGAGCACAAACCAAACCATGAAGTCCAAGGAATTGTCTGTAGACCTCCGAGACAGGACGAGGCACAGATCTGGGGAAGGGTACAGAAAAAAGTCCTGGAAGAAGTGTGGGACCACCAGGACTCTTCCTAGAGCTGGCCGCCCAGCCAAATTGATCGATCGGGGGAGAAGGGCCTTAGTCAGGGAGGTGACCAAGAACCTGATGGTTACTCTGACAGAGCTCCAGGGTTTTTCTGTAGAGAGAAGAGAACCTTCCAGAAAAACAACCATCTCTGCAGCACTCCACCAATCAGGCCTGTATGGTAGAGTGGCCAGACGGAAGCCACTCCTCAATAAAAGGCCGCCTGGAGTTTGCCAAAAGGCACCTGAAGGACTTTCAGACCATGAGGAACACAATTCTCTGGTCTGATGAAACAAAGATTGAACTTTTTGGCCTGAATGTCAAGCGTCATGTCTGGAGGAAACCAGGCACCGCTCATCACCTGGCCAATACCATCCCTACAGTGAAGCATGGTGGTGGCAGCATCATGCTGTGGGGATGTTTTTCAGCGGCAGGAACTGGGAGACTAGTCAGGATCTAGCGAAAGATAAATGCAGCAATGTACATAGACATCCTTGATGAAAACCTGCTCCAGAGCGCTCTGGGGCGAAGGTTCATCTTCCAACAGGACAACAACCTTAAGCACACAGTCAAAATAACAAAGGAGTGGCTACGGGACAACTCTGTGAATGTCCTTGAGTGACCCAGCCAGACCCAGACTTATTAACATCTCTGGAGAGATCTGAAAATGGCTGTGCACCGACGCTCCCCATCCAACCTGATGGAGCTTGTGAGGTTCTGCAAAGAAGAATGGAAGAAACTGCCCAAAAATAGGTGTGGCAAGCTTGTAGCATCATACTCAAAAAGACTTGAGGCTGTAATTGGTGCCAAAAGTGCTTCAAAAAAGTATCGAGCAAAGGCTGTGAATACTTATGTACATGTGATTTTTTTGTGTTTTTTATTTTTTAATAATTTGGAAAGAATTCAAACTTCTTTCACATTGTCATTATGGGGTATTGTTTGTAGAATTGAGAAAAAATAAAGAATTGAATCCATTTTGGAATAAGGCTGTGACATAACAAAATGTGGAAAAAGTTAAGCGTTGTGAATACTTTCCGGATGCACTGTATAGTGCCCTCCGGATGTTTGGAAACACCATAGGCATAGTGATTTGGACAATATCAGCATATATACTTGTAATTTGTGAAGACTTTGCATTGATAAGGTAAAACACAAACTGAAAAAAATATATATTAACTAAAAAAAAATATTTTAGAACACAAAAAACTACAGCTATTTTTAAAATCTCTAAACTGTGTTCTAATTGGTCTGTTATGTACTAACCTTAATAGGCAATCAATTGGTAAAGCTATGAAGGCATGCTGACCTAATAATCTGCAAAAAAGAAACTTGAGTTAAGTTTATCCAGTAATTAGGCATCACAGCTGACTGTGGCTTGCATTGCCATTGATATGTAATCAAGAACAAATTCATAATTGCTGGTCTTCAATGATAACTGCAAGTTATTTGAATTCATTTACACAAAAAATGCTAATATTTATGCTGATATTATCCAAACCGCCCCTTTGCCAAGGGCATTACTAAACTTTTAGAGCGTATTGTAAAATGCAACCTAAACATGTAAGCTACGCTACTAACTACGCTATACTACTGCTCCAAATCTAGGATAATTTACCTAGAAATTAAAATTCTGTCATGACTTACTCTCCCTCATGATATTCCAAACCTGTATGACTTTCTTTCTTCTGCAGAACACAAAAAGATATTTTGAAAAATGTTGGTAACCAAAATGTTTTGGAGACCACTGTATGTATTAAGAAATATATTTTATGTACCAAAGAAAGAAAGTAAGTCACAGGAAATTAATTTTCATTTTTGGGTGAACTATCCCTAAAATATAATAATAAACATCAAGTAGGCTCATCCAATCCTCTGTGCTTTACAAAATACAGACATCTATTTTCCAGAGCAGTGTTGGTCTTGTTTGCACGGTCTATTAGATCCCCATACATCTCTCTTTTTTCTTTCTGTTGATAGCTATTAAATCCTGGAGCCCCGGTATACATCTGATGTTACAGATCAGAGGAGGGTCAGCGAGAGCCTAGCCTATTCTACCTAGAACAAGCTGTTTGTTTTACCACACAAACAAACCCACAAAGCAGGTTCGCAAGAACCTAACCATCCTAATAAGTGACCCTGACCTCGCTCCACACATCCACCCACCCAAGCCTTTATTCCTCTCCTCCTCTGCTTCCTTTCCTCCATTAGCCAAGTAAAGGGTTACATCTGATCACAGTTTGCCTTATTCCGTAAGCTCCAAAAACATTACATTAGCAGTGCTGACAGTAACTGCAGCCATTGCAGTGGTGCTAATGTCCTCGGGTCATTAGGCTCAGTTTGCTCGTGTCCACCCCTGAAGGTCACGGTACTGTTGCCGGGGGTCATAGGTCACAGCCTTGCCGATTACTCGTAGCTAGGAAATGGTTGTTTGGGTGAGATTGAGGCTGACCTTCGAGTCCCCTCCCCCGCTGCCGCACTCTCCCTTGTCGTACCACCATTTATTTTTCAGCTTGTCCAGCAGGCCCTGCTCATTCAGCTTTAACACCGCCAGGTTTACAGCGCTTCTTCAAACAATAAACACATAGCTCGTAAGAAAAGGGACAGGTTCGTGAGAAATCTAATGAGACTGCAGCAACTGGCAGTTGCTCTTTTGTTAGGGGTCAATACAAAGGAGAGACCGGTTAACTGGTGAAGTGGTTGGACCGTTTGATTAGTTAATTGAGTCGGCTACTGGGTACAGACAAAAGCGTGTATGCAAGAGGTGCGTGTGGTGCCGAGTGGAAAGAGAAAATTAGAAAGAAGTGAGAGAAAGAAAAAGATTTTGAGTGCTAGTGAGTGATGGGAAGGATGCAGGGACAGTCCGTTGCCAGGAGGACAAGAAACAGTTTATGGCATGACATGCATGGCAGCAGGCAGAAAAAACGCCATTGCAGAAGAAAAAAAACAATTCAACCACACATACATTACAGAACTGCAATCACAGCACAAAGCGAAGGACAGAGAAGATAAAGGAGGAGGAGGACAGGAAAAAGGGTGTAGGAAATCAACAGCAACAGGCATCACACTGTAAAAATGGACTGTAAATTAACAAGTTAAGCAACATTTCTGTAGAGAGAAACACGGTAAAACATTAACACAACATACATAACTAAAAAAAAAAAACTTAACACACAAGACACAGTTACCTTATCATTTACCGCAAGAGAAAGAGAGACAGGCAGAGTGAAAAACAAAAAATAATGAAAAAGAGTTTGAGGCAGAGAGAATGAGAAAAGGTAGAAGGGTGAGAGAATAAGAATAAAAAACAAAACATGAACAAGACAGAGAGAAGAGAGAGATGGTGGAATCAGGGAAGGTGGAATACTATAACAACAGAGGAAATTGTTATATTATTCCACCCACCTTAATGCCGACCCTTTGGGCGTGGCCACGCCGTAGCCCTTGGAGTCCAGGTTCCCTCCCACCTTCATAGTGTCGCAAGGCTTTCTCTGCTCGATGTATTCGTTCATCGTGGACTCGAGCAGGAATGCAAACTTCCCCTTTGACTTGCGCACGCGAGCCACTCCATCGGGGGTGGTCTTAACGAACACGGACGGCTCGGCGGACTTCATGTAAGACCACATTTTCTCGTAAACGGCGATCTTTGAACGCTGAAAGAGAGAAAAGAAAGGAAAGGAATGGAAAGGTTAGGAAAGATAGAAATGTTTCATGATATTTTGCTGGCTAAAATTTCTTGTCAGCAAGGATGGATTGGGACTCATCTTGTGACCAACAGCAGCCCATCACAAGACACCACAGATAATTCTCCACTATATGTTTGGAAAATAGCTCATTTTTGTTAGGCCCACATATAGGCCTACGATCAGATCCTAATATTGTGTTGGTCCCCCTTTTGCTGCCAAAACAGCCCTGACCCGTCGAGGCATGGACTCTTACCCCTTTTCCACCAAGGCAGTGCTAGAGCTAGATCGGAGCCAGAGCCTAGTTTCAAATTGGTTCTTTGTGTTTCCACACCCAAAGCCCAAGCTCCGAGCCAGGAAAAGTGGTTCTCAAACTTAAAATTCGCCATTGTTGAAATAGCAGCTAATGGAGCTAACAGCTGCTGCTCGTTTGTAATCTCCGTCTATACAAATTACGGCGAACTGCATGAATGCATTGGATTCGCTGTGTTTTAGTTGTGTTTTGATGCCGATGTAGGATCGTAAAGCCATATGAATCAATAGTAACGCAACGTTTGCATTGTTGATGGAAGGCTTGTTCGCAGCGGTGCTGTGTAGAGACCGATCGCCGTATGATAACGATTCCAGTGAGAGCATATGACTCCTTATGCTTTTGATTCACTCATGCGTTTTTTTTTAATATCATATGAGGATCGGCATGCATCTCGAACAAGCCTGGTGTGTTTGTGTTTCCCGCTGCCCAGGGTTGCCAGGTTTTCACAACAAAACCTGCCCAATTGCTACTCAAAACAAGCCCAATCGCGTTTCAGGGGGCTTCCCCGGTTAAAATCACATTTGGGTGTAAAATATGTGTTTTTTTGGCATGGTTGCCTACTAAAATTTGCATTCCCGGGGCTAAATATCTCATAATTGGGGTCGCTTCAACCCGCGGACATGAAAAACAGCCCACGGCAACAGTGATGAAGTATCCCAATTTGGCAACACTGCCGCTGCCTCGCTAGCGTTGCTGAGAAAGATGAGACGTATACAGTGACGTAAGACCTGGCTCTGTTGTGGCTCTCAGCATGTGGAAAAGCAAACGGTTCTTAGAAGGCTCCTCAGTTGAACCAACTATGAACTGGGACTAGCTCTGGCTCTGAACTAGCTCTAGCACTGCCTTGGTGGAAAAGGGGTATGTTAGACCCCTGAAGGTGTGCTGTGGTATCTGGCACCAAGATCAACAAATCCTATAAGTCCTGTAAGTTGTGAGGTGGGGCCTCCATGGATCAGACTTGTTTGTTCAGCACATCCCACAAATGCTTGATTGGATTGAGATCTGGGGAATTTGGAGGCCAAGTCAGCACCTCAAACTAGTTGTTGTGCTCCTCAAACCATTCCTGAACCATTTTTGCTTTGTAGAATCCTGCTCAAAGAGGTCTTCTTGCATCCTAGTGCCAAGTGCATCCTGGTGCCAAGTGTTCCCCAGGTAAGCAATGCATTCGCAGCCGGCATTCCATGTGATGTAAAAGAAAACGTGATTCATCAGACCAGGCCACCTTCTTCCATTGCTCCATGGTCCAGTTCTGGTGGACAGGGGTCAGCATGGGCACTCTGACTGGTCTGCGGCTAGGCAGCCCCATACGCAACAAACTGTGATGCATTGTGTATTCTGACACCTTTCTATCAGAACCACCATTAACTTTTTGAGCAATTTGAGCTACAGTAGCTCGTCTGTTTGATCTGACCACACGGTCCAGCCTTCGCTCCCCACGGGCATCAATGAGCCTTGGCCGCCGGTACACCACTGTTCCTTCCTTGGACCACTTTTGATAGATACTGACCACTGCAGACCGGGAACACCCCACAAGAGCTGCAGTTTTGGAGATACTCTGACCAAGTCAACTTGCTGCCTAATATATCCCACCTACTAACAGGTGCCGTGATGATAATTAGTGTTATTTACTTCACCTGGGGCCTCATCTATAAACGTTGCGTACGCACAAAAGAAGGCGTACGCCACTCTCTACGCAATAATTGGTATTTATAAAAAGCAAACTTGACAGGAAAATGTGCGGTCCTTCACGCAAGCTCTGACCCAGACGTACGCACAAAAACGGGTGAAATGAGAAATGGCGACACCGTCGGCAGATGGAAGAAACATGTGCAAGTGTGTGAAACTGTAGACCGTTGAGTAAAATAAATGGCAATACTGCCTCTTATATACAGTGAGGAAAATAAGTATTTGAACACCCTGTTATTTTGTAAGTTCTCCCACTTGGAAATCATGGAGGGGTCTGAAATTGTCATCGTAGGTGCATGTCCACTGTGAGAGACATAATCTAAAAAAAAAATCCAGAAATCACAATATATGATTTTTTAACTATTTATTTGTATGATACAGATGCAAATAAGTATTTGAACAACTGTCTATCAGCTAGAATTCTGACCCTCAAAGACCTGTTCGTCTGCCTTTAAAATGTCCACCTCCACTCCATTTATTATCCTAAATTAGATGCACCTGTTTGAGGTCGTTAGCTGCATAAAGACACCTGTCCACCCCATACAATCAGTAAGAATCCAACTATTAACATGGCCAAGACCAAAGAGCTGTCCAAAGACACTAGAGACAAAATTGTACACCTCCACAAGGCTGGAAAGGGCTACGGGGAAATTGCCAAGCAGCTTGGTGAAAAAAGGTCCACTGTTGGAGCAATCATTAGAAAATGGAAGAAGCTAAACATGACTGTCAATCTCCCTCGGACTGGGGCTCCATGCAAGATCTTACCTCATGGGGTCTCAATGATCCTAAGAAAGGTGAGAAATCAGCCCAGAACTACACGGGAGGAGCTGGTCAATGACTTGAAAAGAGCTGGGACCACCGTTTCCAAGGTTACTGTTGGTAATACACTAAGACGTCATGGTTTGAAATCATGCATGGCACGGAAGGTTCCCCTGCTTAAACCAGCACATGTCAAGGCCCGTCTTAAGTTTGCCAATGACCATTTGGATGATCCAGAGGAGTCATGGGAGAAAGTCATGTGGCCTTTTTGGTCATAATTCCATTAAACGTGTATGGAGGAAGAAGAATGATGAGTACCATCCTAAGAACACCATCCCTACTGTGAAGCATGGGGGTGGTAGCATCATGCTTTGGGGGTGTTTTTCTGCACATGGGACAGGGCGACTGCACTGTAATAAGGAGAGGATGACCGGGGCCATGTATTGCAAGATTTTGGGGAACAACCTGCTTCCGTCAGTTAGAGCATTGAAGATGGGTCGAGGCTGGGTCTTCCAACATGACAATGACCCGAAGCACACAGCCAGGATAACCAAAGAGTGGCTCTGTAAGAAGCATATCAAGGTTCTGGCATGGCCTAGCCAGTCTCCAGACCTAAACCCAATAGAGAATATTTGGAGGGAGCTCAAACTCCGTGTTTCTCAGCGACAGGCCAGAAACCTGACTGATCTAGAGAAGATCTGTGTGGAGGAGTGGGCCAAAATCCCTCCTGCCGTGTGTGCAAACCTGGTGAAAAACTACAGGAAACGTTTGACCTCTGTAATTGCAAACAAAGGCTACTGTACCAAATATTAACATTGATTTTCTCAGGTGTTCAAATACTTATTTGCAGCTGCATCATACAAATAAATAGTTAAAAAATCATACATTGTGATTTCTGGATTTTTTTTTTTAGATTATGTCTCTCACAGTGGACATGCACCTACGATGACAATTTCAGACCCCTCCAAGATTTCTAAGTGGGAGAACTTGCAAAATAGCAGGGTGTTCAAATACTTATTTTCCTCACTGTATAACATGAAGACTTCACAAAGCAAGTCTTACAATTAACAGCCTACACGATCGTTTGTAGGCTACACCCGTTTGACCGATCTGCAGTGCAAAATAAACAAAATAAAATGAAAAATTACAACAGAAATGCAAATTAACACATATTTGCAAAAATAAAAGTGAAATATGTGCTGCAATAATATTGGCATATTATGCAATTCATCCTCATAAATAATATGGTAAACAGAACGAAATAGCTAATGTACAAAACTGATATTCTCATCAATGTGTCCGTCTGGCGAAGCAGATATAGATGCAATTAGATAGATAGATAGATAGATAGATAGATAGATAGATAGATAGATAGATAGATAGATAGATAGATAGATAGATAGATAGATAGATAGATAGATGTATTAATTGTCCACTGGGGAAAGTTGTTTTCATAGTAAAATTTCTTCATCAGCTACGGAATCATGGTATTCATGCATATGCCTTTAGTTTTATTTTTGATAAAATAACGTATGACGTATGTCTCAAACATTCAGAAAGCTGCAAGACATTACATTTGCACTAAACTATTTCACATTTCCACGTAGATTATAACCAACATCTGTAGCTTGTCAGATGCAATTAAATGGATGGAAATAAAATGCCCTATCAGTCACAATGCGTAATGACGCACAATGGCTGATCTTGCACTCTTAGAAGATGTGGTACACTCTGGCAATGGAGCGCTAGACGCTTTTTTGCCTCGACTTTGATGTCCAACCATTTCTTTTTTATTTCGGCCATGGTCCGAGGTTGTGAGGCTACAGCATTTACGGCGTCTGCAACCTTTTGCCACTCAAGTGCCTTTTTGGCATTAGTAATGCCCACACTGTGCCCTCCAAAACAAAATTTTGATCCTCTTTTCAACCTTGCCAACGATAACTTCTACTTCACATTGAGTGAAGTTACATTTTTTTATTTCCTCTCTGTGTTTGCCATGATTTCGCAATCGATGAATATTAACTTGTGGGCATTTCACGGACTATTTATGGGCAACTATGGGCGTGACATGAGCCGCAAAATCTGCGCTACATTTAGAATTGATTGTGATTTATTAAGGGAAAACTGCGTAGGATGTGCGTGCGCACGGTTTTATAAATCCGAATATTTCTGTGCGTACACACGTCCTATGTTTCATCCGTACACCACTTCTGACGCAAATCCTACGCAAAGTTTAATAAATGAGGCCCCTGGTCATTATGGTATGCCTGATCGGTGTATATCCTGTATTCCGGGAGCATTTCTAGCTTTTCATCAGTACACAGTACACTCATTAAATTTAAAACCAAAAAACAAGAAACATTGATTTAAACTTGACCAACAAACAGCTGGTGTATAAGTGCATGTGTGAGTGTGTTTCAGGTGTCTCACAACATGTATATCCCACCCCAGACACATTGTAAATGTCAACTAAACAACTAAAGATCTCAAACTCTCCTCTCAGTGAGTCTTTTGTACAAGATCCTTCAGGGACCTTTCATCTTGGAGACTCCTGTGACCATGAGACTAAACCTGACAAGAGCAGAGTATACAATCGTAGTAGAAAAGACAGAAAATTAAGAGCTCATCAGTTATTAAGTGCAAAGTTCCCTCACATTATCTAGAGGAAGAAACATCTGCCATGCTTGCCCATCCAAGGCTTTTCTTTTCAGTGACATTACAAACTGTCTCTGTAGTTAATGTACAAGACTATATTAGGAAAAAACCTCTACATTTCAGCACAGTTCTCCCACACAACACCCTCACACTCTGAATGCAGAGAATGATGGAATGAAGAATAAAGAAGATCAATTATGGTTTACTAATACTTGTAATTCTACTGTATTTCTGCATTTAAGGTGCAGAAATAAAACTAAATATTCTGTGTCCATCTCTTGCGAGACTAGATATAAATGGCCATGTAGCAGACAGGATATCTCTGGAGTAAACACACACACATACACCTAAATTTATTAGGACAGACACACACTCCTGCTTTTATAGGACACCATTTTACACACATACACTCACGCACATCGTACATGTAAGTAGGTTACCTTGACCTACACACAGCTGTATAAGTGCCTGTATTAATGTTTTTTTAATGTTGTCAGGCACAAATTGTAGAATTCAACGGGGTAAGTGCGCATTTTCTGTGCCACTAGCGACACAAAACAGAAATGCAAAATGAGTGATTATTCCCCAAAAATCTTGACTTCCAAAATGCTGCTTTAACCTGTTAACTGTCACCCCCCTTTGGAATATAGACATGAGGCTGGTCTTGTCTTCTTAAATTATGAAAGTGAAATAGAAAATAAGTTATAGAAGTTTAAGTTTATGAAAATGTAAAAATATTATATTTTATATAAAATATAGATAAAATATATATTTTACAAAACATGTTGGACTCTAAAACTGCAAAAAAAAAAAAAAAAAAAAAAAGTGTTACAAATTTTAGGTTGATATCTCAAAAAATGAGCTTTCAGTAAGATTTCGTTTGGGCGCAGTACCAAACTTTTTCACTAGATGACAACCAAGCTCCATTACTGACCATATAAGGGTGCCCCCATTTCTATATATGGTTTGAGTGATCTGAACCATATATTTCCATAATTGTCATACAATTTATGAAGTAGACATCCTATTCAGAAGTAGTATGGGAAGTTTGTTATGAATTCAACCTCTACTAAACACATAAAAAGAACACGTATGTGCGTTATAGCTCGCTGCCACATCACAAATGGAGAATCTATAATTTTGTCTGTATATTTAAAAAATTTCCAGACTATTTTTTCTCAAAAAACATAATGGATGTTATCTTTTGAACTCTTGTCAAGAAAACAAACAGGTTTCTACCAATCTTTCATGCTTTTTTTGTTCATCTGTATTTCAAAATAAAGGTCTGAACATGCCTTATGAGTATGAAAATATCCTTGTTGCAAATTGATAAATTACTGCTACTAGAGATTGTAAGCTTTCAAATGAAATATAGTTTGTCAAGATTAGTTTATGTTTAGTATAGGATATTACTGTTTGAAAATGTAATGGATGTGGGCCCACCAGTGGGCCGGTGACACATAACAGGTTAAATGATGCATTAAGAGCTAACTAGATGCAATGATTATCAGTAATTAAAAACTTACACAACTGTTCAAAAGTTTGGGTTCAGTATGATTTTTATACAAGTCTCTTATTTGATAAAAAAATACAGTAATATCTGTAATATTCAAATAATATTACGATTTAAAATAACTGTTTTCAATTTTAATATATTTTAAAATCTAATGTATTCCTGTGGTGGCAAAGTTGAATTTTCAGCATCATTACTCCATTCTTCAGAAATCATTGTAATATACTGATTTGATGATCAAGAAACATTTCTTATTATCATCAATGTTTTTATTCTCAGTTGTCAATGTTGTGATGCTTAATATTTTTGTAAAAACTTGTTTTACTTGAACTTGAATAGAAAGTTCAAAAGAACATTTGTATGAAATTATTTTTTTGTAACAATGTAAATGTCTTCTGTCACTTTTGATCAAGGCTAAATAAAATAGTAATCTAAAAAGCTGAATTGTCTTTATTACTTGCTAGTACAGACAGGAAGCAGAATTCACTTCTATTGCCATGTTTTTTTATTGCTGCAATAATAAGTTATGAACACAAGGTGGAGACTGTCTCCACATCACATTCAGTTCAACTCTGTGTCAGCTGCTCTCCTGTCATCTCTGTTCTGATCCAGTGTGTTAGCAGATGACAACTCATGAAAGAGAGAAGAGCAGAAGGGCACCTCATTTCATGTGTTCTCTCTCTCAAACTCTGACTCCATCCACTCTATAGTGGGTCTGAGAGGTGACAGTGACTGTGAGTGACTGATTATGTGCATGTATGAGTGTGTGTACATGCATATCTGCTTTCACACACACGCATTAGCGAGTAATCGTGACATTAAGGTGAAATGACAGGATGAGCTCATCAGCAGTGGTGTATCTGGGTCATCTTAAAACTGCCCTGTTCCCTGTCATCTCAAAACACACATGCACAGACACGAACACACACTCTGCCTCTGGCTACCTCACTTGAAAACGGTATATGACAAAGATTCAGCAAAACATGTTTTCAGTCAAAGATGGTGTGTGGTGATATCTTTTTCAGATTGCCACTTGACTGCCACTTGAAAGATCGTATTTTTATTGACCGAATTTATTGCAGGTAAATGCACACAAATACGTGCTTTCCTTTAGAATACTAAGTTTAGAATTCAAATAATTTAACACTGTGTCTACACCAGACGTGAGTAACACAACGCGACCAATATAACCCATAATAATCAGTGATGTTGTCTATACTGAATGCAGCGCAGCACAACAAATCCCGACAGTGAACTGCTGCGCGTCCCTGTGGGTGTAATAAGCAGAGTGTACGTGCGTTGTTTATCCGCCTATAGGCACATATTACTAATGCACCTTTAAATAACACAAAAAATACTGTAATTTCAGTTGAAAAATAGCAACACGCCAACAATGCACCTGAACACACCTCGTTTTCAGACCAGCACACCCATGGGCGAACAGATGGGCACGAGTGCATTTGCTATTTAAACAACGTGGTGCTGGACGTAAAAATGATAACTTGCGTCGTGCCTGGTGTCGCATTGCACCAGGTGTATGATAGGGCCCTCAGAATCGGACTGAACCATCTGAAACAGTTTGTGGCTCAAGTCAGCACAGATCTAATTAATCAATCAAAACTCACTTTCCGACGTGTCTGACAGTCGATTTCCCATCTGACTTCTGAATCTGACTTCCCATTACTAGGTGTTAGGCAACAATAATTTTTGTTCTTGCTCACCTAATATGTAAAGTAAGCCTATAATTAAGTCAAAATCAAGGAGTATATGATGCTGTTTTTTTGCGAACTCATTCAGTACCCCAGTTAGTCCAACAGTACACTGAACTGAGAACAGTCTTCCTTGCACGTCCAACATAAAGTGAGTGAAGTGACGTGTGGCCAAGTATGGTGACCCATACTTGGAATTTGTGCTCTGCATTCAACCCATCCAAGTGAACACACACACGGAGTAGTGGGCAGCCATATTGCTGCGGTAGTTCTCGAGTCAACAGCAGTATACTGATAGCAGTTCTCTCTCGAGTCAAGAGTCGGTTAATGGTTTCAACAGTTCTTGAGTCACATGTCCACCATGAACCAATGAACTGCTGATACGGCATCTGTGTGAACGAGCAGTTAACTTGAATTAAATTCAAGACTAGTTGATTAAGACTAGTTTATCCACTATATATGCTTTAGACATGTAAACATACACGTTTCACATCATTATTGGGTGCTTTAATAATAGAATTGTGTATATGTGACATCATTGTGTGATTATGTAAATTAACCGGTGAATCGTTTTTTGGAACCAGTGCATTGAATCGAACTGTCCGAAAGAACCAGTTCGTGGAGAATAATCTGACTTCCCATTATTAGGTGTTAGGCAACAATCATTTTTGTTCTTGCTCACCTAATGTGTAAAGTAAGCCTATAATTAAGTCAAAATTTCTGACGTTTATGACTGTCATCAAAGCAACATCACACACTGCCTCAATCCCATATGTCAGCGTTTTTCAATCCTTAAACAAAGACACTTCCAATACTGCACATTTTGAATGTCTCTTTTAATTAACAAATTCAGTTCAGCTACTACTGGCTAATGAGTTGAATAATGTGCATTAGGTTTTGTTTAGACAGGCAGAAAAATATGATTTTTGGCACATTTGACATCCATTTAGTTATTCAGCAAGGATTTTAAATCAGTGTATTGTTTTATGTGAATGAGTAGGCTCAATGATTCTCATCAGTTTGAACCTAAAACTCAATGCAAATACACTCATTATTCAAAAGTCTTGTGAACACATATCTATTGTGTGTTTTGAGGCCTTCATTTTAAAACACATTTTTGTGTTTTTTCAAAAATCATGCATAAACATTTTTCTCTCAAAAATACAAAAAATCTCAAAAAGGGCCCCAAAACAGCTCAGACTCCTAGGGGTTAAAGGCACAGTATGTATGGTTCACTGCTAGAGGTTGCTTATTCAAAACAATAACAAAGGCGTAGCTTGATGATGCCGTGAATGAACAAGGAATCATGGGAGTTATCGTCTTCACCTCCACAGTTGATGGAAAGCAATCTGACAGGACTTAGGCAGAAATCAAATTCATGAATGAGCTATTGTATTAAAGTTTTATTAACGTAGAACCGTGGGATTGGAACGAGGCCGATGGAGCAAATGCTAATGAGAGACATCTGATTGAGCCGCGACACACCTGTCTCGAGTCCCATGAAGGAGCTCTGGAGCTTTTATTATGCTTATATGCTGCCACTGCCACTCCTTTCCTTTTGTTGTTTATGTTTATCTTACAATTATAGTTACGTTGAACATTTGTTGGTTCGGTGGTTCTTCCCTGAACTTGTTTCACTTAATATCCCATTCTTTTATTTAATTCTAATGAAACAGCCGCAAGTGCTGAATTACTACTCATACAGGTCACATTATTTGATTAATTAAAAGTGTGGGGTAATGCAGCGTTGTTTTCCTTGGTGAAAACATACTAAAAACACATTTGAGTGTGTTGAAAGTTATGTTAACGTTACTGGCTTTTATGAGATACTTGATGCACAATGCAATAAGCTAGATTGATATTAGACTATTATTTTAATAAAAGCTAGGTTACTTGTGTTGCTAAATGGTATGACATTCATTTTAAAACATTGTATGGTAGAGAAAATGCTGTATTTCTGTACATAAGTCAACAAAATATATAACATTGTTCTAGGTTTTTTTTTATATTTGAATCCAAAAATCTTACATGTTGTGCCTTTAAATTGATCAAATGTGACAGTAAAAACTATTGCATTCTTACAAAAAATTTCTATTTTTAAAATAAATTCTGTTCTTTTGAACTTTCTATTCATCAAAGAATCCTGAACATTTTTTTTATCAGAGTTTCTATAAAACATATTAAGCAGCACAACTGTTTTCGACATTGATAAGAAATGTTTATTGAGCACCAAATTTGCATAGTAGAATGATTTCTAAAGGATTATGTGACCCTTTAGACTGGAGTAATGATGCTGAAAATTCAGCTTTGCCATCACAGGAATAAATTAAATTTTACTGTATTTTTGCAGCCTTAGTGAGCATATGAGACTTCTTTCAAAAACATGAAAACAATTATACCAACCCCAAACTTTTGAACGGTAGTGTAGATGTAAATAAGGTCAAGATATGGTTGGGAAACTGAAAAACACTGGCACAGAACACTATTTTTACCATTATCAATAACCACACCCGTTTATTTCCTAATTTTGGCTAAAAATGGCAGTGATATTGCATTTGATAGAACATTTATTTTGCTGTCTTACCCTGAAGAACTCTTTTGTGGAACCGGAGTCGAGCGTTCCGTAGGCGATCTCAGTCTGCTTGGCCAGGTCTTCTGCACTCTCTATAGGCGAGACCATCCTTTCCACAGTCAGGAAAGCAGCCAGATTGGCAGTGTAGGATGAAATGATGATCAGAGTGAAGAACCACCACACACCTCCAACAATACGGCCAGACAAAGACCTGAGAGAGAGAGAGAGAGAGAGAGAGAGAGAGAGAGAGAGAGAGAGAGAGAGAGAGAGAGAGAGACAATAGGAGAGCAAACAAATCCCCTGTGAAAGGTTAACAATTATTACAGACATTAAATTAAAGCTATTACTGGTGATAAATGATGCAAAAGTCTTCAAGCAACAGACAAGACAAACACTCAAAGTACAATTGAATCTTCTGTTTGGACAGGTCTCTCTAATGAAGGGCCGGCAGAAAGATGAGGACGAGAAAAGGGTCACAAAGATTACCTCAAGAATGAAAGACACAAATCCAAGAGGAACTTGGTGAGTAAGATGAGCAGGAAAATCAAGTGACTGAATAGAAGAACGATGGAATGAGTGAAGAGGGTTGACACTCCTCCACTGAAACAGTTTATAAACACCAAACTGCTGACAGTAAAATAGAGACATGCAGCAAGAACACGGTAGCCCTCCAAGAAAGAGAGAAAGAGAGTGAAAGAGAGAAAATCTGTACATTTTACAGTCAACACATGGTGAATATAAATAATTTTAGTTGTTGTCAAGCAGTGGTTCTCAAAGTGTAAGGCAGTTCTCAAATCTTGTTCACTTACAGTATGTTTTTGGATGAACTAACCCTTTATCATTGAGACTGCAAAGCAGTATCATTTGTGTATTTATTCCTTTTTTCAACTTTTTTAGTGTACACTGTAACTTTTCATAATTCAACTAACACACTGGATCATTATCCAAATCATGCAGGTTTCATTGTGTTTTTAAGAATAATTTTTTTTTGTATTAAACCACAAACTTTGAATAAAAACGTTATAACGTAACTGCAAACATGACTTACAGTAACTGCTGACACTGGCTCTTTGTACAAAAGCATCTGTTAAATGATTATATGTCATTTTAAGTGCCAAAACTTGGCAGCAATACTAATAGATGATCATATTATTGGGTTGAAGGTGGAAAAAATTTGAGAACAACTGAGAACCAAGCTGTATTTCAAAAGAGGAACAGAGGAGATAAAGACAGGAGCAGTTGTAGTGTGACTGATGAGTGATTGAGTGAGAGAATCAAGTGACATGATGATAGAATGAGTTAAGGGTTAAGAGATAAGCTTTAGCTTATTGAAAAGTGAAACACCCCAAGTAAAATAACATATATGCACCATGAAAGACGAGACAACCATAAAATGCAAAGATGAGGGGAGAGAGACAGATGAGGATGGAGAGACAAGAACGGGCTAAATAATACACCAACCTTGGCGAGATATCGCATCCTTGCTGCATGAAAGCTCCAAGAGAGAACCAGAGACTGTTAAAGATGCCAAAGTCATTGGGTGGGTCAGGTGGCGTCTGCGGATCCTTCGCCTCTTCATTCTCGTCCAGGTGCCATTCGTATGGACTAAAACGACTCACCAGGAAGAGAACCACGCTCACACCGATATATGCAAACACGATACACATCCAGATCTCATAGGCCAGCGGATCTAGGAAGGAGAAGACTCCCGGTTTGGACTTCTGTGGTTTCTTGATCATGATGGAAATGCCCAGACTCATGAAGGGCTTGGAGAAATCTATCACCTCCTCCCGGACAAGGGTTATAGTGAGAGGAGCCACAGCTATATCTGCTCTCTGGAAACATGGAACACAGTAACTCTCAGTTCATAGTACGAGTAAAAACATCAGTCATGGTGTGATCATGGAAATGTCATTAGATAGTTTTCAAAAGTCTTATGACAAAACATTGCAGAATTTAGGAGTGAATCAGTTGTTTCAGTACCAACAACACTTTTACAAGGTTCATAACATAAAGGAGAACATTTGCTTCACTCTTTACATTTAACTGTATGTAGCAAAATGTTACCATGTACTTCTGTCCCATAATGCCTTCTTGTCTCCATCTGCTTATGAACGCAACTCAGAACTCAATTTAAAATTCAACAATAGAGTGAAATAGAAATTCATAATAACATTGTGTGTAGGGATGCACTCAATTCTGGCCTGAGAATGCAGGTAAACACTCTTGATCTGAGATTAATAAATGATATGCATCTCATATAGTAAGGATATGTTGAATAGCACACAAAAACAAAACAAAAGCATAGACATACACAAGCTTTTTATTCTTAGAGATTAGGTTGTTGTTTAACTTTAACAGCAACCAGGAACCAAATGGCCGAAGCCATTAATAAATGTGTTTTGATGGCTTTACTCATGGTGTCTCAACAACGTGCTTAGAGACACTACTTTGGAGCTTTATTGTGTAAAAACACTGACCATGACCAAAGACTTGGGTGACGTCAGCAACACCAGGAGACTAAATAATGTAAATATCACATTACAGTGTCAAAATAAATCATGTGCCACAGGAAATAATGTTAAGATGAACTCCGACAAGTACAAAACTCAAAAATTAAACAGCTCAGTTATATGAAAAGATCCTGTATGATAAATTTTGAGACCTGCAAAGAAAAATAAGCAGCGATTCTGTGACTTTTATTTTGACAGAGTGGTCAGTGATTATATATGAGGCCTAGTGTTGCTGGCTTCACACAGCCACTATCCCACCACCAACACTTTCCCATTACAGGATCACTTTCCCAGCACTCACCCCATATACCAACTCCCCCACCATGCCGTTCCAGGTCTTGGTCTCAGGGTCGCGTGCTCCGTATTTCCCATCAGCTACAATGGACAGTTTGTACTTTATGCCCACGTGCTTTGCGATTTCTGATGCCAAGTCTACACAGTAGCCCTCATAGCGATCATTTCCATCCATCTGCATATAATTCCTCTTGTACATTACATATGGCGCTTCCTGTTAACCAAATCAGATGAGGTTCAGCTGGCTTTTAGACTGGCAGCCCCCAAAAAACACAAAAAATCATTAGTCTGCAATCATGCTGATATGTATCTCTCTCTCTCTCTCTCTCTCTCTCTCTCACACACACACACACACACACACACACACACACACACACACACACACACACACACACACACACACACACACACACATTCACACCTATTTCATTCTTACTTATTCTCATTCACACAAACATACTGAAATATAAACATGCATTTTGAGTCTCATAACAGCAATGTGACTAACAGCCAAGCTACCAAACAAACAGCAGCTGTGAGGAAGGCTAGTTTGAATGTAAACTAGGTTTTGGGTTTGTGGACACTGCTATTCAGTGGAATCTGATTTCTCAAAGTGGAAAGGGCTGACAGAGAAGTGAAGTTGCAGGTCCTCTCATTAGGAGTCACTCATCAGTCTAAAGCCAGCAAGTTTAAGGGGGCTTTGCTTAAACTCACACAAATGTACGTTTACAGCGCATGCAGGTGGGTTAAAGAGGTTGGCAGAGGTTCTCTCACATGTTTGTGTGCTTTTAACTATTTTAAACAGGCCAAATGTTAACACGAGTGATGATGAAACTCTAACATTAACAACAGATCAAACTCTAGTTTTTCTTTCATCTGTTTTTACAAACTGGTTCATCTAAACTCATCATCTGTATTTTCAGTCAGTGTATATGATATTTCTATACACAAGCTAATTATCTAATTAACCTAAGATTTAGTTCTTTCACTTTCTGTATCTACTTATGAGATCATCATAGGCAGAGTCAGAAAGAGGTCATCATCACTTTTAAATGTAACATAAGGCGAACCTTGTGGTACATTTAAATATGACTTTGCTTCTGTGACTAACTCAGTTGAGTGAAATATGTTTATTTATGTAATTCTGACTTGTCTTATAAATGCTAACTTTTCTAATGAATGTAACGTACCTGTATTAAAATAACTGTATTTCTTATTGACACAGTTCTGAAGTTCATTTTTTCTCCTCACAAAGATTTGGTTTCTGTGACCTTCAGGTTATGCGTTACTTAAAAGATTAATTACCATATTCACTCTTTAATTAATATTCTTTCAGTCTCATTTTAGTCCTCGCCTCTATTCCCCCCCTGCCCTCAAGTTCTCAGAGTGCTTCATTAAGGACATAATTATGAAACTGGTTTATGCCCAGCTGTAATCACTCTACAGCCCCAACCCATTCAATTCCAGCATTTAGTTCAATTAATGCGTGTTTGCTTAAACACAGTGAGTCGTCCAACATAACATGTCCAGTAGGCAAAACATTTCCACGTGCATAGCCTGGCACATGTCCTGTTTGAAATGCTCTAGATTCAGAAGTTCTGCATTTCTTGTTAATTGTTAATATATGGGATGGACTGTAAAATTCTAATTTCATTTTGCTATTTTAAAATGGTATAAAACCACAGTTCACCCGAATATATTCATCATTTTGGTTTGGTTGGGAGATACAAAATTAGGGTTGCTTGGTCTGGATGTGACTGGATGTGTCTCAACAGTGGCAGTACATTTGTATGCATTTAATTTTGTAATATTACTGGAGCCTAATATTGAATGAAAAGGCTCTGAGCTGGTTCCCAACCACAACTCGTCTCCATGTTGCACTTGAATAGCCACTAATAAATTAGAGAAATATGTAAAAGCCAATCTAAGCAAAAACTATCGATTTTCTATTGATTGGACACTGCTCAAACTCGCTCACATAGCCACGTCCCTGCTCACATTCTTTGCTTCTGCTGGGACGATTATGTCATTTTTAGGGAGCTAAATGAGTAATGAACTGTCTGCACCTAATGGGCACATCTGATTGGACAGTTTGAAATGGAACAAACCAAAAAAACAGGACCTCCGCTAGAAAACGCAGAGAACATCTGAACTCTGAGGGGATGTAAAACAAAAACACATCATGTGTGAGAAAACCATCAGCCAATTTTTGTGTGCATGTGTCTTAATGTATACTGACGTTTGCATCCAGCCCGACATCTCAGTCGTACAGTACTTACGTTTGGTGACGTGAAAGAAGCAGAGAGAGGAACGTTCTAACCTAATTCTTACCAAAGCCAGTATTGTGATGTCACTGCTACAACAGGCCACTGGAATGGAACTGAAAATGCTTTGGCACTCACACGGATACAGTTGAAACACTCTTCTGTGATCGACTGTTTCAACATGTAGTGAGTGAGTGCAAAGCAAAGCAAAACAGAAAAACGTTCTGCCCCCCCAGGATGCAATGCAACTGTGACACTAAACCTGAAAGGGCAGAAGGATCATGGTTCGGCATATTTAAAAGCAGTTTTAGATAGTGTACCATAATAGTAGTGACCACAATGGTTCTGTTTTCCACAGAGGAGGATTCGTTGGTAACCTGCTGCTCCACTATATAAACAAATTTCTCATATTCATTCCAGTAGCCAATCTGCAAGGGACAGAAACAGCAAAAGCATAAATAGAATCAATCAATCACCGTCAACCAATAAAAGAAAAGTAATACAGAAAGAGAATGACTCAGTAGAAACATGATCTCATGAATGATGGAGGGGGAAAGCAAGCATGAGGATAGCTCGAGCATTCAAGTGCACATTAAAAGGGTCATATCATGAGAAATACAATTTTCCTTGATCTTTAAATATTTTTTTTTTATTTGTGGTATAAAAAACTAACTTTTAAAAAAATTAAAGAAAGGGCAACGAATTGAACATTTAACAATGAGGGTCTAAAAAAGGGAGGTAAAATGGTAATAAAAAAAACTATTGCTTAACTAAACAGCATTTTCACAAAAATTCATGGCCCCCAGAATATTTTGTTGTATGAATATCTGAACAAGCTGGAAAATTACACCAATGGCATGAATCATTGTGCCAAAGAGTTAATAATGACTGTTTTTTGGAGCCCAAAAGAAAAACACCATTACATTATATATATGTGTGTGTGTGTGTGTGTGTGTGTGTGTGTGTGTGTGTGTGTGTGTGTGTGTGTGTGTGTGTGTGTGTGTGTGTGTGTGTGTGTGTGTGTGTGTGTGTGTGTGTGTATAATATATATATATTTCAGTACAAGAAGTTATGTTAAGTTAAAATAAAAGATCTCTCAAACGATAATATTTAATTTGATTTTAAATTACAAAAGCATTTTAATTAAGATGTACATCATTAAATGCAAAGAGTCTGGCTGTCCTTAATGGGTATATGTTTGTACCCTTTAAGCACACCCCTGTTGCCATTAAGCTCACAACATGTTTTTGGGGGGAAATTCTTGTTTATTTTAAACAACAGTTTTAAAGAATAAGTTTATAAAGATTAACTTGAAGTGACAAATATCAGTTAATATTTAAAGTCTGTTTATGAAGTATTTACATAGACAATGTTTAATGTGGATGAGATTAAAGGGAGCACACTGAGCTTTATTGGAACAGCAAAAATGTTTTATTAATAAATATTATTAAATTAAATTTAAAAGGACAATTTTGCTAAATAAATATTCTAGGTCATGTATTACCTTCAAACGTATTTTAATATGGACCGCTATTTTTGCAAATATCAATGAAATTATACGTTTTCTTATTGATGTCACACTGAAGCTGTGGTTTTCATAGTAGTGCACCCTTTAAGCTCACCTTACAATAATATGAAGTTTTTAAAAAATTACAGCAGTGTAAAACCACAGATCAATAAACTATACATTTATAATATAATGGATTTTCAAGTACAAGCCAGTAATGCCTGTAAAGTAATATATTAGTGTAGCACACAATCTCATACAGCTAGTAAGCTAATAATGTTCTGTAGCATCTGCGCTATGTTGCTAAAACTATCTTTTGGATCTAACTGTAATTATTTCCCAGATCCAGGTTCCAGGTTATAATATGCAAAAGTCTAAACATAATAAAATGTTATACTTATCCAAAATAAAGGCATAAACATCTAAAAAATGCACATTTAAGGGGCTACTCTTCTGGTGAAAGTTTTCAGACAGCTTTCAAAATGGCTGTATCTCAGTGTGAAATGGTCTGATTAGCTTGAAATAACAGGAGGTATATAGTAAAAAACACATAAATTGGTTAAGACATCAAGTAGGATGATACTTTTTTTTTCTTTTTATAATCTGAGCTCAAAGATAGTTGTGTGCTTGGGTACTTGAGCTTAATAGGTACGTTTACACACACCAGCCACCTTTTTAACTGCTAGTTAACGCAAATATCAGCCAATTACATGGCAGTAACTCATTTAGGCATGTAAACATGGTCAATGCAATCTGCTGAAGTTCAAACTGAGCATCAGACGGTGGAAGGAGGATGATTTAAGTGATTTTTGAACGTGGCATGGTTGTTGGTGCCAGTCAGGCTGATCTGAGTATTTCAGAAAAACTGCTGATCTACTGGGATGGGATCTATTGATCTTTTGATCTTTTGATCTACTATATCTACGGTTTACAGAGAATGGTCCAAAAAAGAGAAAATATCCAGTGAGCATCAGTTCTGTGGACAAAAATGCCTTGTTGATGCCAGAGGTCAGAGGACACTGACCAGACCGATTTGAGATGATAGAAAGCAAATGGACTATAGCAGCAGAAGACACACCGGGTGCCACTGCTGTCAGCTAAGAACAGGAATCTGAGGCTACAATTTGCACAGACTCACCAAAATTAGACAATAGTTTGGAAAAATGTTGCCTAGTCTGAGTCTCAATTTCTGCTGCAACATTCAGAAAGTAGTGTCAGAATTTGGTATAAACAACATGAAAGCATGGATCCATCCTGCCTTGTATCAACGGTTCAGGCTGATGGTGGTGTAATGATGTGGAGGATATTTTCTTGGCACACTTTGGCTCCTTAGTTTCAACTGAGCATCGTTTAAATGACACAGACTACCTGAGTATTGTTGCTAACCATTTCCATGCCTTTATGACCACAGTGTACCCATCTCCTGATGGCTACTTCCAGCAGGATAACAGGCCATGTTACAAAGCACAAATCATCTCAAACTGGTTTCTTGAACATGCCAATGAGTTCACAACTCAAATGGCCTCTCACCAAATCTCAATCCAACATAGCACCTTTGGGATGTGGTGGAACGAGAGATTTGCATCATGGTTGTGCAGCCGACAAATCTGCAGCAACTACATGATGCTATCATGTTAATATGGACCGAAATCTCTGAGAAATATTTCCAGCACCTAGTTGAATATGCCACGAAAAATTAAGGCAGTTCTGAAGGCAAAAAGGTACTATCCCAGTACTAGCGAGGTGTACTTAATAAAGTGACTTGTGGCTTCAGCGTGACAGTAATATTGTGTGAATTTATAGAAACTGCCCTCCCAGAGCCACTAACCTTTCTGGCTCCTCCCGGTTTCATTTCATAAACATCAATGGTGTAATTTGATCGCCGTCCAAAGGAGTCGAACTGAATATTTCCTGTCATACCCTGAACCTGAACCTGCAGGAGGAAAGCACACAGGAACAGTAACACCCACAAATAACAAGCATAACAAAAAAGAAAAGCATGAAACAACATTATTAAAGGGAATATATGTATCATTTAACCATACAGGTGAAAATAACCACAAACTATTTCAAATCCAACAATTGTAAATGCAAATCTAAACAGTATTGCACATTCATTGATAGTAAAAAATGTGAATGCTGCTTTTTTTTCTAAATCTTAGAAGAGGTCTCTCAGCTATCTGTCTGAGGCCCTTTGTGGACCCCTCCTACCATTTTGAGAGCTCTTTCAATGTCGATTCCCTGGCTCCATGGTACGGCCGGGTTGGCAAGGCAATCGCCTGCACTCCCTCGACGGGAAATATCAACGCGCTGACGTCTCAAATACCGAAATGCCTCAGCTATCACCAGGATGGCATCATGTGTCAGCGCAGATGTATACTAAACATGATAACAGTATAGAAAGAGAACCACACAAAAAACAAGCAGTTTTACAATACACTGCATTTTGCCAATATAACTTGACCAAATGAGTGCTCATATTCTATTAAACACTCAGTGACCGGTTGAGTAATGTGCAGAATGGGAGAATTTCAGCAACATAAGGCAAGAAACAACAAAAAGAGATGGTTAATAAAACTGCTGCATGACTGCTACATTAAACTCATCAAAATATGTTATCATAAATTACACATACGCGCATACAAATAAACTCCAAAAGCATATTCACAAGTGGCACACTCTCAAATAAACACATCACAAATGCACATAAATAAGCATAGAAATAAAGAGAGAGAGAGAGAGAGACCTTCAGAGGAGTGTTTCTAGACTCAGGAAACTCTCTCTCGTCAAGCCGCTCCCAGCGCTGGAGAAACTGCTGCACGATCGGGCTATCAGGATTTATGATTTGGAATCCGGTAATATTTGCTCCGCCTGAAAACACCTTATCCAAACTCATGTTAGAGAACCCCTGCAGAGAGCAATGGCCAATAGTCAAAAGTGAAGTGTCACTCACAGAAGGTTAGGAAATAAGAGCTCTGTGCATGTGTGTGTTTTTTCTCACAAGATTAGCCAGAATGTAATGATATCCTCGTCCATTCTTTCCTGAAATCACAACCTGGAAATAAAAGAATGCAAGAGTGTCATACAGCATTATGCCTCATCATGCCTGAGTTTAAGTGGACATGATATCAAAACGAATGAATGACAGGCTAACGAATGAATGGCGAAATTGGCAACAAATTAAATGTAAAAGCCTTAACAGCTGAGGGATGATTCTGTAACTATGGGCACTTTGCAGTCCCAGCGGTGGAAAGAAAAAGCTTGCTTGCGTTTTTCTTTTTATTAATAGTAAATAATTGGAAGAAAAAAACAAACAAGTATACTGGGGGAAAATAACGGTGTCTTTCTTTTTATTAATAGTATAGCTGAATACTAGGGAAAAGTCACAGGCCATGAGTGACAAGGTCTTTTATTGTCATTTTATGGGTAATAGTTTCTGCCATGTCATGGAATATTTGAAATCACAAATAAAGCCAAATAACAAAAACAATTTTGTTTGAAATTAATGAAAAATGTCAACTGTCACTACCACAAAAAATGTTTATGAAAAGGAACATTTAGACAGACAGATAGATGACAATGACTATGTTTGTTATAAAAAACACATTCCATCTATGTAAATATGGATTTAAAAGGTTTTTTAATTAAATCGATCAGGTCAGTAGTGCCCATTGTTACATAATCAGAGAAGAATGAACTGTTTCCATTGTCCTGTTTGAACCTGTTGGAGCAGTGGAACTGTGGGGCAGTTATAATATTGCGTCTTCCCACACATCACAGGACTGTGTTATTATTTATTATTCTACAAAGGTGCAGTACTAGAATACATCGGCTATATTGAAAATTTTAGTGCTGTGCCAGGAAAGCTTTGCTGACTCTTAGGCACAACATAAAGGTATGACCCAACCACACCCACACACACAGCTATTGATTTACAAACAGCAGCAGACAGCCAGTCTGCTGAAAGCGCAGCGCTCTTATTAGCTTTCTCTGAGCACTGATTGATCTACTTGTGGATTTTATTATCTCTGTGACCTCCTAGTGACACACACACACACACACACACACACACACACACACACACACACACACGCACACGCACACTTTTCTACTCTGGCATATGAGTGTGTGGGAGGGGGGGGGGGGGGGAGGAAAATATAGACAGAGGGTAAAAAACTGAAAGAGAACGAATAAGTGAAAGAGACTAACAGAATCGGAGAATGTAACAGTACCTTTGAGGGCTGTATTTTTGGATGAGAGGAAAGGGAGTATTTTTAGTTTTCTCACTGTTCCCTTGTTACAGGACGCTGTGCCCTACTTAGACAAACACACGCACACTCTCACGCGCACTATTTTTATCACCTTATTTGCTAACGACAGTTGAATTTTGGAAAGGTATTGATCGATACCACAAAACTTTTCCTGATCTACCACAACAGACAGACATTCAGTATAAACAGACAAAAATATGTTTGTTTTATTTACCTGCTCTAGAATACTGTTAATGCGTTCAACCTCACAGTCGATAAGGAAGCGTTTCTCCTCGCGACGATCCATTTCTTCAACAATGCGTCGGTATTCCAGCGGATCCACTATGTTCCCCACCGAACGTGCTGTCACCTGCCAATTATTCATCACTGCAGATTCCATGATAGCCTGTAAGATGGAAAACCCTGAGAGAGAAAGAGAGAATAATACATGGTGTAAAATGCCCTGCTACAGCGGGCCTGTGTAGATGTAGTAACAGGGCAGAATTGGGCCAGAATGATGGAGCAAGTACTGCTTCATTTCTCTCTCTGGTTTGAGAACACAGAGGAACTGCTGATGCAGTGCAAATCTGAAGGGATGAAAGGAGAGAAGGCAGAGAAAAAGAAATGGTGAATGTAATTACTGCAACTCTGCACCAATTATGCTAGTTCAATGGCAGAACACACATTTTTTTTCAGTTGTATATGTTTGTGTCGGTGTGCATTGATCTGCAATTATGTATTTCTGATACGCTCCACTATAGATCAGATCCACTGCAAGTCATATCTTTCACACAACTAATCAGGTCTTCTACAATACATCAGATCCACTGCAGCACATATCAGACCCCAGCATAAACACCCCACCCCAACAAGTGAGGGTTTTGTTTGCTCTCATACAAGCTATGATTACCGTAAAAATATGGATGGATGGATGGATGATTTTCTGTATAGCGAACATACCACAGGTGTACTCAACCTGTTAAAGGTCCCATGGCATGAACATTTCATTTTATGAGGTTTTTTAACATTAATATGAGTTCCCCTAGCCTGTATATGGTCTCCAAGTGGCTAGAAATTTTGATGAGTGTAAACCGAGTTCTGGCTGTCTTTCTCTGCCTTTGAGAAAATGACAGCTCAGACGAGCTGATCTGGAATTTTCCTGTTATGACGTCATACCAGGAAAGGTTACCTCCCCTTCCTCTGCTTTGCCCGCCCAGAGCATTCGGAGAAAATTGATTCAGTTTATGTCAGCACAGGCTTTACAAACAGACTTTACAATATGGATTCGACAGCACCGCGACAAACAGTGAGTAACAGTGTTCATTAATGCCTGATCAGTGATTTCTGATGTGTAGCTAATCATTCAAGTTCACTCAGACTTTCTTTCTAGATTGTTTAATGATCGCCGTCTTGATGCCCTAAGCATAATGCATCAGTGAATCAAGCCAGTGACTAAAACGATCGTTTCTGTTAGTAGCATGAAACAAATCCCTTATTTAAGTCATTAAACTACAGAGAGCGATCAGAGAACACATTTATAATGTTCGTGCGATAGAGGGCTCTGTCACAATCACGGCAGCACTACATTTTACACGTGCATTTGATCCATTATCCACCTGGTTTATTGTTTCTTACCCTTGGGTGCACACGAGGGTCAGGTTTACGCTTCAGTAGCATACATAACACACACATATTCACACCATTATCACATCTTTTTCCAAATCCCCTTTATAAACACACACAGACAACAGATCAATTAATCCATAGATGTTTATTGGACTTATCTGCATATCATGTTTTGTCTTTGGTCACGGTCTGTTTGTGTTGCGGTTAGTCCAGGTTACCGGAGGCAAATGGCAATCAATCTGTCAATCACACGTCGCGAGTGTATCTGCACACTTGCCCAAACTGCCGTTATAATGAATGACGCTGTTATGCTGCACAAAGCTCTTACTGTATTCCTGTCAGTGTTGTGTTTGCTGTTAGTTGTGGTGAAAGCATTGCAATGAGAGAAAACGCGTTGCAATGACGAGATCACTGCATTCACGCGATCAACAGACTGTCTGTCTACTCAATGTTCATCACTGCAGCCTTTCATGTGATAGGAATAGATCATAAAATAATGCTATAATACACACTTTGACAATTTGTTCATCTCGACGGCTGTAATGGTACATTACATGTGTTACAAAGTTCGTAGAATAAGGTGGAAGACAGAGTCGACGTGACTGGGACTGTTTATTCAGAACTCTCAGCTACAAATAAGCTTGCGCTAACAGCACAGTGCTCTCAACAACTCAGTACAATAAAACTTCCTCCAGCTCTCCGTGGTTCACGAGTGCGCAGTCAGCCTCTCTCTCTCTCTCTCTCTCTCTCTCTCTCTCTCTCTCTCTCTCTCTCTCTCTCTCATGCATGCAGTCAGTGCGTGCAGTGCCTAGGGATGGGCGATATGGACTTAAAAATGTATCCCGATATTTTCTAGTATTTATTGCGATAACGATATCAATGATGATAAATGTAGTATCATTCCCCATGTTTGTGAAAGCTGCATGCATTCTTGCGAGTTTCAGAAAAACAAACAATCATCTAAAGTAAAACGTACATGTCATCAAATAGGCTCCTATAATACATAAAAAAAAAAAAAAAAAAAAAAAAAAAAAAAAAATATATATATATATATATATATATATATATATATATATATATATATATATATATATATATATATATATATATATATATATATATATATATATATATATATATATATATATATATATATATATATATATATATATATATATATATATATATATATATATATATATATATATATATATATATATATATATATATATATATATATATATATATATAATTAATTATTTTTTTTATGTAAAATTCCACACCAGCCTTTTCAGAAATGGAAAAGTTGCAGATATAATTGTCTTCTGTAAAAGTGCAGGTAATGTTTAAATAGTGCAACTGTGCTGAAAAACATCACACAATACAAACAATAATAATTCAAATCAATGACAAGTTTTACATGTAAACCGATTCTGTATTTATTCATACACTCATGGTGCAAACAGTGGTAAAAATAGCAGAAACAGCTAAAGTAATTATCCCAAAAATGTCTTCAGATTACAAAAAAGTTGAAAATAATGATTTGATGATAGAACTTCAGTAATTTGAGTTGATAAGATAATACCACGAATTCTTCTACTGATAAAAATAAACTGGACTAAGGAATAATGAGCTTCTGGGTTCATGAATATTAATCATGTTGTCAGCGCTCATTCAAACTGATTTGCTGAAATCAAAACAGGCACAGTAATAGGTGCACGCCAGCCAATGAGATTCCCGTTTGTGCATTCGTTTGTTCCTGTTCATGAAAGGCTGAATAATTCCAAATAAACGCCATTATTTTACAGGAAAATACAACACAGGATATTGTTTACATGTAGCACATCAATTCTGTGTGGTATAAGACTCTCTCGCTCTCTCTTTGAGTGTGTGTGAAACACTGAGCGCTCTCAGTCGCGCGCCTCACACTAGTGTTTACTGTGCGTCAAATACACTGCGCATTCATTGAGATCAACTGAAATAGTATGCTTTACCGATCGATTGAGAAGGACTGAGCGCTTAAGATATTCGCTCTAAGTGCTCAGCGAGTGAAAATACATCTGTATGGTTCAGATTGCCCTCAGGTAGCCCCTCGTTTAGCTATGAACTCTTCCGCAGCTTCCGCCATGGTTGTTTTCGCTCTGCACGTGAGATGCGGATTCAGTGCCGCCGCTCCCATTGCGCGGCTCTTAGGGCACCGAGTGCTGCGAGGGCACTACAAGAAAATTCTCTCTCCAACCCCCGTTCAGCTATACAAATTGACGAACGCAGCCACCGCGGCCATCATAAAGTAAACGCTTTAAGCATCAAGAGACGGCCAGCGGTGGCACGGTGCGGATGGGTCGCGCTATCAACTAGGCTTTATCGTTATTATCGCGGGAAGACAAATTCTTATCGTGGGGAGAATTTTTACCGGTATATCGCAAACGATAAGATATCGCCCATCCCTAGCAGTGCCTCGCTAAACCACGCCCCCTCCGCAACATAATCTAACACTCATTTCAAATGCAAAGATGTCAGCCAATCACAAAAGTGGCCGTTTTCACTGAAGTCTCACAGCAGACACGCCCCTTGAAACAGGACATTCAGCCAGAGGAGTAATAAAAGTATAGAAAAAATGCCTTTTATTTCTAAATTATGACATTTTTTAATGTATAAATCATACTAACAATATAAGTACACCTCAGGAAACATTATAAAATAATAGAAAAATGCCATGCCAAGGGATCTTTAAAGGATTCAAAGCAAACACAAAAGTAAAATAAATATTCACTAACACCCATTATAACCTCCAGATTAAGGCCATACACACAGGACACAAATCAGCCCTGTTCCATTTGGTCTAGTTTTTAGCCCTGCGATCACATTCATTATAGGACAACACGCATACATACACACACACACACACACACACACACACACACACACACACACACACACACACACGCACTCACTCAATCACTATTTTAATTAGCATACGTCCTAGAGTGCCAAACCGCCAGGCTGTTTAGCAGTGACCAATTAATCAAGACTGACAGCTTGCAGAGAGGTGAGAATTCAAATGACACGCATACACACAAGCACTTCGAATCTTAAAGTCATACATGTTATTAAGAGGAAGGGCACAGGCCATGTGATAGCAGCGATCAGACCCGCAAAGGTTTACGAGTTAATTAAACATCATTAGCAGTTAAGAGGGTCTTGCTAAACACTGTATGGACAAAATCCTTTACAACCCTTCATTAAATATCTCTTAACCTCTCTCACAGATTAATTTTCCAAATTATATACTTGGCCTTTTGCATTATTTATTAAGCATCTCTGCCAAATGTTGCGGCACCCATCTGAACACCACAACTTGATGTCTCTGAATGTTTATGTTAATCAGCAAGCCAAGACTCCAGTCTCATGCAGATTTTTCTCATCACTGTTTAGTATATTTAACAGATCCAAGAGCCAAGAGAGATGATTTAAAGTTTGGCACCACCAGCACAACTCCCTGCTGGGTAGTAACAGATTAAAACTGTCTTCACTGTATCGTGATTTGAAAATGATCTGATTCCAAAGAGAATCGTGTGCTTCAATGGAAGAAAATCTGACCTTTTATGCAAATGAGTACACATGATCAACGTGGTCTCTGACTTTTGTCGCCTATTGTATTAAGAAGTGAAGGTCCAAACAAAGTTCCATTGACTTCTAGCTGTTAGTACACTGCTACTCCGTGCATTAGTATGATGGGTTTAATCCATTAAGGAAGATCCCTGGAGAAGATATAATAATGCCTCTCTCGTTATCTTAAACTGTCCCTGTAAGCACTCTCTTCAGAGTAAACAAGCTAGGAAAAATTTGTGATTTTTGGCTGTAAGCCCATCAGGTGATTTGGAACACAAACAGAAAGGAAAACTGTCCTCCATTATACCAGTGTTTGACTCTGTTGTCACTATGCCTGATATAAACAGTTATGTCTAGTGCTTTAACTGGAATTTGCCAACCAAAATCATATTTTCAATATTTTTGTGAACAAAATCCTAATTCATATAACAGACATCAGGTACATGGACAGATAGACTCCACTTATCTTTTGGCCTCTGACTAGATACAGGATGTTTTGTTATTTATACTGGAAAACAAAAATCCTGAGGAAGAACATTTTTTGCAGCGCATGCAATTTAATTTTTGCAATTAAATTTAGGGCCCTGTTTTATTTTTTTGTTTTGTTTTATAGTTTGTTCTGTTTTCATTTTTCTGGACTCTGCTTTTAATGATTAGATTAAATTTCACTGACTTTCATTCATCTTCAGAACAAAAATGAAGATATTTTTAATGAAATGGGAAAGATTTCTGTCCCTCCATTGACAGTCTTTTTTATTTTATTATTTAGTTAAGGCTGTTTGGGTGGAAGAGGTTGAGAGATGGGAGAGTGATCTTGTAAGCCCTGGAGTTAGGCCAGGAAGATTTGTCTGAAAGGGTACTGTATAAACACACAGTTACCTGACAAATATATTTAAACCGAAATCCCTCCGGCGCGAGGACAATGCGTTTAGATCTGCTCTGACGGATAGATCTGTATAGCCTTCGTGGTTCCAGGAAGATTTGTCTGCAAGGGTACTGTTTAAACGCACAGTTACCTGACAAATATTTTTAAAACAAAATCCCTCCGATGCGAGGATGATCCGTTTAGATCTGCTCTGACGGATAGATCTGTATAGCCCTGGTGATTCCAAGAAGATTTGTCTGCAAGGGTACTGTTTAAATGCAGTTACCTGACAAATATAAATAGTAAAATCGCAAACCTGACTCTCCATTTTCTTCCACTCCAAATAGGGGTGATTCAGGTTATATTATATTTGTAATTTTATTCTCTTATGAATATTTTAATTCCATTTCTGTAAAGCACTTTGAATTGCCACTGTGTATGAAATGTGCTATATAAATAAACTAAGCAAATTCCACTTTGATGCTTCAGTTCATAAAGAGATCGTAAAAGTAATAAATACAAATCAAGCAGTTTATTCCACATTTTCTGAAGACTCGATCACTTTAAATGAAGAACGAAAGTCTTACGGGTTTGGAATGACATTAGGGTGAGTAAATGATGACAGAATTGTCAATTTATGCCGATTATCTAATTTAATGCCATGATATTAAATGTAAGACTTTCTGATTCAATTTAAGACTTTTTTAAAGGGTTAGTTCACCCAAAAATGTAAATTATGTCATTAATGACTCACCCTCATGTCGTTCCACACCCGTAAGATTTCCGTTCATCTTCGGAACACAGTTTAAGATATTTTAGATTTAGTCAGAGAGCTTTCTGTCCCTCCATTGAAAATGTATGTACGGCATACTGTCCATGTCCAGAAAGGTAATAAAAACATCATCAAAGTAGTCCATGTGACATCAGTGGGTTATAGTTACAATTTTTTGAAGCATCGAAAATACATTTTGGTCAAACAATAACATAAACTACGACTTTATTCAGCATTGTCTTCTCTTCCATGTCTGTTGTCAATCCACAGGAAGTGGTGAGTGAAAAATCACCCAACTGCCATTGCGCGTCACATTACCTGTCTGAACGGAGCAGCGCCATTTAAAAAAAAAAATTATTTATTTTTTTTACAGTTTTTAAACAGCTCTGCGATGGAGGAGTTTATAGCATTTGAATATTCATAGTTATTATACAAACTAAAGTATTTATGAATGGGGATGGCAATAACTGTTACATTCCCAATATTATATTTTATGAATATGTAAACAAATTAAAAGTGTTGAGAAGCAGTTGAGGGCTGTCATTTCTTTATATTTTACTTTATTTACCTCAGGAATGTTTACTATGCAGCTGCGCTTGGGAAAGAAAGCGCACAAGATGAGACCGCTACAAAGACCATTGATTAAGAATACATTTATACATAGTTAACCAAATCAAAATGTATTTTCATATTGAATGACAGGTGCAGCTTCAAATCTGTTCATAGTCAATACAGGTATATGTAAACTAATAAAACTAATGGACAATGTTTTGATTATATTTTTTTAGATACATACTGTGTGTTTTGTAAATGTATATGCTTATTATATGGTTTTAAATTTGAAAGTAAAGTAAATTACAATACTAATTTATTCTATATCATAATCTGCGCAACCCCGTCTTTGCCTTTCTTTGATGACATTGCAGGGCGTTCCAAATGAGCGATTATTGTCAGCGAAGTCCACTTCAACAGATACTGTGCCCAGGGAGTAGGGAGCAGTGAACAGTGCGTAGTGACCCTGCCAAATAGCACGCACCCTCAGACTGTAAATGAAGCTCGGCTGCACCAGATAACACGTCAGCAGCGTCACTGCGGAGTCGTGAACACGGATTGACAACATACACGGAAGAGAAGACAATGCTGAATAAAGCCGTAGTTTTTGTTATTTTTGGACCAAAATGTATTTTCGATGCTTCAAAAAATTGTAACTAACCCACTGATGTCACATGGACTACTTTGATGATGTTTTTATTACCTTTCTGGACATGGACAGTATGCCGTACATACATTTTCAATGGAGGGACAGAAAGCTCTCGGGCTAAATCTAAATACTGTGTTCTGAAGATGAACGGTGATCTTACGGGTGTGGAACGACATGGGGGTAAGTCATTAATGACATTATTTTCATTTTTGGGTGAACTAACCCTTTAAGGCCTTAAATTATGGAAGGTCAAATTAAGACTTAAGACTTTTTTTAAGACATGCAGAAACCCTGCAAAATTAGCCCATACACTCTAAAAAAAAAAGGTTCTATATGGCACCAAAAAAGGTTCTTGGCTCGTAATCATAGGGGAACCTTTTTTAGTGCTATATAGCACCAATTTTGGTGCTTCAGTGGTTCTTCAGTGGTTCTTCAGAGGTTCTTCACCGGTTCTTTGACTAAGGTGCTATATAGCACCTCTGAAGAACCGCTGAAGAACCACTGAAGCACCAAAATTGGTGCTATATAGCACTAAAAAAGGTTCCCCTATGATTACGAGCCAAGAACCTTTTTTGGTGCCATATAGAACCTTTTTTTTTTGAGTGTAGATCTCCTAGCTCTCCTTCTTATAACTTCAGAAATGAAATGTCCCTTGATCTATTAATAAATAAGAGGTCTTTGTACCATTAAAACATCCTGCAAGTTTCATAGTTTAAAACGTCCTCCTCATGATCAACAAAACATTTATTTAATCAAGCTCGAAAAACAGCTCGTTTTGATATCGGGTGACCTGTGATGTCTACACGGGCAAATACATTTGCATATGACTGCCTCCAAAATAAGGACATCAATGAATAGTTAAACATCATTGCACCATAGACCCCGCCCACTGGCACTCAGTCTCTTAACGGCTGACATTTGCCTACACTGGATGTGAGCGCCGCGTCACATCATAATCACTGATGCTTTCTACACTGGATACAGTATATCAATCAAATCAAATCACTTTATTGTCACTCTACCATATGCACAAGTGCAACAGTAAGTGGCTAGAGTCTCTGATGATCCTCTGAGCTCTTTTCACACACCGCCTGGCATAAATGTCCTGGAGGGAGGGAAGCTCACCTCCGACGATGCAGCTGGCCGTGCGCACTACCCTTTGCAGGGCTTTGCGGTTGCGGGCGGTACTGTTGCCGTACCAGGTGGTGATGCAGCCAGTCAGCAGGCTCTCTATGGTGCAGGTGTAGAAGCGTGTGATGATGTGGCGGCTCATTCCAAACCTCCTCAGTCGTCGCAGGAAGAAAAGGCGCTGATGAGCCTTCTTCACAACGGCCTCAGTGGACGGACCATGAGAGTTCCTCTGTGATGTGGACACCGAGGAACTTGAAGCTGCTGACTCTCTCCACCGGTGCTCCATTGATGGTGATGGGGCGGTGTTCTCTCTCATTCCTCCTGAAGTCGACCACCAGCTCCTTGGTCTTGCTGACGTTGAGGGAGAGGTTGTGCTCCTGACACCACTGTGTCAGAGTGTGCACCTCCTCTCTGTAGGCCGTTTCATCATTGTCAGTGATGAGACCTACCACCGTCGTATCGTCAGCAAACTTGATGATGGTGTTGGAGCTGTGGTTTGCCACACAGTCATGTGTGTACAAGGAGTACAGGAGTGGGCTGAGAACACAGCCCTGAGGGGCTCCAGTGTTGAGAGTCAGTGATGAGGAGATGTTACTGCCCATTCTGACCACCTGGCGTCTGTTTGACAGGAAGTCCAGGATCCAGCTGCATAACAAGCTGTTTAAGCCTAGAGCCCGGAGTTTCATGTCAAGTATGGAGGGCACAATGGTGTTGAATGCTGAGCTGTAGTCTACAAACAGCATTCTCACATACGTGTTCCTCTTTTCCAGGTGGGAGAGAGCAGTGTGAATTGTGGATGAAATGGCATCATCAGTGGAGCGGTTTGTGCGGTATGCAAACTGCAGTGGGTCCAGTGAGGGGGGGAGAACAGAGCAGATGTGGTTTCTGATTAGTCTCTCGAAGCATTTGCTGATGATGGGGGTCAGAGCAACAGGACGCCAGTCGTTTAAGCAGGTGGTTTTTGATTGCTTCGGTACAGGAACAATGGTGGACGTTTTGAAGCATGTGGGGACCACGGACAGGGAGAGGGACAGGTTAAAAATGTCAGTGAAAACTCCAGCCAGTTGGTGCGCGCACGCTCTGATGACGCGGACCGGAATGCCGTCTGGACCCGCGGCTTTACGGATGTTCACCCGCCGGAAGGATCGGGTTACATCCTCTACAGATACGGAGAGTGAACTAACCTCTGCATCTTCAGCCACGAGCTCTCTCTCCACGAGGGCGGTATTAGTTCCCTCAAAGCAAGCATAGAAGGTGTTGAGCTCGTCCGGGAGAGAGGCAGCGGTGTTCACGGTGGAGTTTGTGTTCCCTTTGTAGTCCGTGATGGTGTTAATTCCCCGCCACATGCTTCTGGAGTTGGTGGTGTTGAATTGTCCTTCAATCTTGTCCCTGTACTGGCGTTTTGCTGCTCTGATGGTTTTCCGGAGGGCATAACTTGCTTGTTTATGCTCCTCCGCATTACCGGAGTTAAAGGTGAAGGTCCGCGCATTGAGTGCCGCACGAACATCCCCATTTAGCCACGGCTTCTGGTTTTGGTACAGCCGAATTGTTTTGGTCGGAACAACGTCTTCTACGCACTTCCTGATGAAACACGTTACGCTATCAGCGTAGACCTCGATGTCGTCATCAGAGGCCGACCGGAACATCTCCCAGTCCGCGTGATCAAAACAGTCCTGTAGAATAGAATCTGATTGGTCCGACCAGCACTGGATGGTTCTGAGGACGGGTGCTTCCTGTTTCAGTCTCTGCCTGTATGCGGGCAGAAGAAGAATGGAAGCGTGATCTGATTTGCCAAATGGTGGGCGCGGGAGGGACTTGTAACCATCCTTGAAGGGGGAGTAGCAGTGATCTAAGACACGGTTCCCTCGCGTGTTGAAGCTAACATGTTGGTGGTATTTAGGTGCAATGCGTTTGAAGTTGGCTTTGTTAAAGTCCCCGGTCACAATAAACGCAGCCTCAGGATGCGCGGTTTCCTGCTCACTCACTGTCCTATACAGTTCCTTTAGTGCCCGGTCTGTGTCGGTTTGTGGGGGAATATACACAGCTGTGATCATGACCGCTGTGAATTCCCTCGGTAGCCAGAATGGTCGACACAGAACCATGAGAAGTTCCAGATCAGGAGAACAGAAAGACTTGATAGAATGTACGTTCCTTCAATCACACCAGGATCTGTTGATCATAAAACATATACCCCCGCCTTTGCTTTTCCCTGAGAGATCTTTTTCTCTGTCCATTCGGTGCACGGAGAACCCCGTGGTTTAGATGGCCGAATCTGGAATCTCAGCGGACATCCAAGTTTCTGTAAGGCAGATAATGCAGCAGTCCCTCGTCTCTCATTGGAAAGAGATCCGTGCTCTCAGCTCGCAGAGTTTATTGTCCAGAGACTGAACATTTGCTAGTAAAATACTGGGAAGCGGGGGTCGGTTTGCGCGGCGTCTTACTCTGATGAGCACGCCGGCTCTCTTCCCCCTTCTCCGGCCGTGTTTCCGCGGTCGGACTGCGCACACAAAAGGTTCCTCTGCCGTGTTTGTAAACAGCGTGTCGTCGTTGAAGAATTTAAAGTCCGGTTTTCGGTGTGCGATTGCCGAACCAATGTCCAAAAGTGTCTGTCTGTCGTACGTAGTAAGGCAGACAACATCCAAGACAAAAAACACAAAAACTGTAAACAGAACAAACAAAAAACTACAATGATTCATCGGAGCTCGCAACGCAGCAGCCATCCTCGGCGCCATCTTGAGACATGACATATACAGATGTGTGTTCAGTTTCTGACAGACTCCGCACATTTGAGTCTGTCGACAAGACAACTGGAAGAGTGAAAGAACGTTAACGTTGACTGGTTGTCTAATGTCTAGTTTAAACAGCTAATTTGGCTAATTTCTGTACAGACTTTAGAAGGATCTGAGCGACTAAAATAAGTGAATGGTTAATTTTTATGGCGTCCCGGATTGTGTCGGAGGGTTATATGCTTTTTCGAAGCATTTTGTTTTGTAGTGTAATGGCACAGTGTAATGGAGAGTAAGAGTTTTGGCAACAGTGTAATGGAGACTCTCACACATAGGTAACGTTTCATTTACATTTATGCATTTAGCAGACGCTTTTATCCAAAGCGACTTACAACTGAGGAGTACAGGAAGCGATCCATCATGAGGAGGCAGCAAAACACAGAAAGTGCCTGAAGTACTAAGTTTTTGACATCACACAGAGCATCACACACTAGGGCAGGGAAGGAGGAAAATAGAAGGAAAAGAAAAGTGTTTTTTTTTTAAAGATAAGGTTAAGTGCCCGCGGAAGAGGTGAGTTTTCAGCTGTCGTTTGAATGCTGTCAGTGATTCTGCAATTCGGATGGAGGTGGGAAGATCGTTCCACCAGCAGGGAATGGTGAATGTGAATGTTCTGGAGAGGGTTTTTCTGCCTCTCTGTGATGGTACCACAAGCCGTTGCTCCTTAGCTGAGCGAAGGCTTCTGGTGGGGGAGTAGACTTGTAGGAGCGAGTCAAAGTATGCAGGAGCGGAGCTCGTGGTGGATCTGTAAGCGAGCATAAGCGCCTTGACCTTGATGCGAGCAGAAGTTTCAAGCATGCAGGCTCTTCTTTTTTTTCCTCTTCTATTTGACACAGCACGCTTTTATACTACCAGGTGATACTAATCTTTATCCACACTGAATCAAATGGACAAGGTCAAAATGTGTCTGTCTGCTGAGTATCTGCTGAGTGAATAAAAGGGTCTATCAGTGGAGACTGAATTAATTGTGTCATCCATCGCAGCAATTCACTTCTCGTTTGGTTCGAAAAACTTCACGTTATGACGGCAGTAGGCATTTGTCTGCCCAAGCCTCATCCAATTCTATGGATTCAGATTCCAGCAACATCTCCCAGTCTACACGTTTTTTGGAAGGAGAGCAAGAGTCAAATTTATCCCGTCCAAGAAGAAAAAATGCATGAGGGGCAAAAAGAATCCCTGCAAGAACTTAATATGTGACACGAAGGATGGTGCAGAGGAATTAAAAGTCCTTAACCTATCCAGTAGATTTATCTCTGATGATGGTTTAAGTGCTTTGAATAAAAGACTTTCGTTTTCACCTACTGCACACTGTAATAAATTTGACACATATTGATATGGAAAAAAAAAAATCACAATTTAAGACTTGGAGAGTTTATTAGTTGGTGCAAAAACATTCTGTCTCGGACTGGATCTTCTGCTTCTGATGCTTACCTCCAACATTGAGAGTGACACTTCCATGGATGGTGGAATGTCAACTGAACGACCTCAGACTACAATCAGAGGTAAATCTACTTTTGTTCCTCAAAAAAATAGAAATACTTCAATGGAAACCTACTGTAGAATTGTTGAATGTGATGTTACATCTATGATGAAACGTCAAAGACAATACAAACCGGCACATAACCTTACAGAGTCGCAACGTGTGGATTTAGAATCACTTAAAAAAGATTGGACTATAGTGATTCAAAATGCTGATAAGGGTGGAGCACTGGTAATATTAGATCAACATGATTATGAGTCCAATGTTGTCTCCCAATTTAAAATATCTGTACATGACTCATTAAACCACCTTTCAGAGTTTACTAAAGCTGAAGTAGACTTTATGCGTGTTGAACATCCCATTACACCGGTTTTAAACACGCTTCCTAAAATTCATAAAGCTTATAAAGACTATGAGGCCTATGGTGGCAGCAATTGGCTCATTCACAGAAAAGATTTCGGCCTTTGTTGATTTCTTTCTTCAACCTTTGGTCTCATCATTGCCCTCTTATATTAAAGACACTGTGGACTTCATTGAACTCATTAATTCTGTGACATTACCTAACTCTCTTGTTCTTTCAGTGACCATGGATGTTGAATCTCTTTATACGAAATGTTCCATTCCAGGGTGAAAAATAAATTTCTTAAATAAATATCCTGATCAAGTTCCCAGTACAGTATGTTTACTGGAATTTACCAAATTGGTGTTGTCATACAATTATTTTTAATTTAGGTTTATTTTTATTTAAGGATCTCTGGTGTCAGTATAGCTTCAAAAATTACCCCCAGTTTTGCATCTCTGTTTCGTGGTATGTTTAAACAATGATTTTTTAGATGTGTACGAATCAAGTCTGTATCAGGTCTTGAAACCACCTTGTATCATAAACCTACAGATCGTAATACACTTTTACACGTTACATCTTATCATCCTGCGTCATTAAAATGTTCCTTACCTTATCTCTCAATTTAGTCGTATACGTCGTATTTGTAGTAGAGGAGATGACTTTCAACATAAAGCAGTCGTTTTATGAATATGTCACAACTTGAGTGTCTGGTTAAATGACTGAAGACCTTAGAACATCGAGTGAACTGTTATATTCACTACTCACTGCCGGTAAATTACATAGAAGGTGCTGTGGACAGTGACCCTAATCTCAAGAAATGCCTTGAAAAACCACCACTTGTAATATACAATAGACCACCTAATCTTCACAATATTTTGGTTCAAGCTGAGTTAACTCCTCCCTCACATTTTTTTTAAAATATTTTCAGCAATTACAGATGCGTTACATTTAACTTATAAAACAATTTAACTTATAAAATATTCAAATATTCATTCAAAATTCAAAATAAGAGACACTATTTCATGCAAAACTTCCAATGTGATCCACATGTTGAGATGTCTCTGTGGTCTTTGCTATGTGGGAAAAACTAGTAGAAAATAGAGCTCTAAAAAAACATGGAAAAGAACATTGTTGCGGCATTAGTAATCAAGTAATCAGGAATTAAAGTAATCCAGTAGCTCAGTACTTTGCTACCTTTAGATATTCCATTTCTACTTTACAATCATGGGCGTCGGAACCATTGTATGTGGATGGGACAAGACCCACCCACTTTTTAAGACCAATGATATTGAACCCACTCACTTTTAACGCCTCTAATTCAGCGCATGTCTGTTCACCTACCCCTAACCGGTAAACACTTAATTACTAAACACACGCTTTAATTCCACTTTTCAAATAATTTCTTCATTTTTGTTGAAAATAAATGCCTTTTTGATCTAATATGTGATAGGAAAAGGGAGTAGAGCGAGTTCGGCCAAAGGCAGATTTGAACCTCGGGTCAATTTGCGTCAAAACTTTCTGCCATGCGCTTTACTACACTATTGCCACTGTTAATTATCCATATGTTTAGTAAAAAAGGCAGGGTATTTGCACTTAATGTAAGTGGCATCTACTCCAGTAAAAATTTTCTGGGGGAGGACCCAACCACATTTTTTTTTGCTTCCGATGCCCATGTTTACAATACATAGGAATAGAATGAGTAAAATGTCCATGGAGTGGAGGTGACATTAACAATTTACTTTTGAAACGTGAAACCTTTTGGATTTACACATAAAATACTGTAGCACCTAGGGGATTCAATTTGAGATTGTCCATTTCTTTAATGTTTTTTTCTTGGTTTATGCAGGTATTTATTATTTGTAACTTTGCTTTTTATAAATAATTATAAGAGACCCCTATTTTTTACTTGAGCACCTGCCCCCCAAAATGTCCCTGACAGACATGGTGTTCTATAGGTCCTGTTTCCACCTGGAATTAAGATGCTTTTTCAGTGTTTCCAACTGGTATTAAGATGCTTTTTCAGTGTTTCCAACTGGTATTAAGATGCTTTTTCAGTCATCCGATCACATATACCTGGTATTAAAATGCATCTCCTGTGACTACTAATTTCAGTGTTCAAATTTCCTTGAGACTTTCTTATTCTGTCACACTCTACATCACTTTTGTGGTGCACAAATACTACTGACTGACTGAACCCATGTTACATGGATTACCAGAAAAGGAAAAAGAAAGCATCTACGATTTCGACTGTAATCCATGTGTTTTGGTACAACACAGCAAAGTTTGAAGTGCGCCTTGTTTGGTGCAACACTCACAACTCTTAGCACAATGATTACGTATTAGGTTGGCGGACAGTAGGCAGTAGTCTTTTGTGGCAGTTTGAACACATTCGAGCACATGAGCATCTACACTTCAAAAGAAATCCAGTTGAATGTGTTATTGACTACAGATCTACAGATCTCTTTTTTCCCAATATGCTGTTACACTGTTTAAATATGACGACTCTGCGTAAAAATATGGAAGAAAAGATCTGTTACAACTTCAATTTGCAATTTCATTACAACTTTAAAGGGATAGTTCATCCAAAAATGCAGAACACAAAAGAAATGTTGAAAAATGTTGGTAACCAAACAGTTTTGATTAGCACTGACTTCCATTGTGTTGTGTTATAGCCAGTCACAGCGTTTTCATTTTTAACTATCCCTAATGTTTGAATACTTAGCCACTGAAAGTATACGTGTTAGTGTGTATGTGTTTGTTTACTCACCTCTATCAGTGTCATACAGGTAAACAAATTTCTCCCATTTGTAATGGGCTAGCAAGCTGAGCAGCGCCCCCCGGAGGCTCGGCCTCATCTGCATAACAAACTGCACATCCGTGTCCGTGGGAAAAGATGGAGTGATAAAGGAGGTGTGCAGAGCGCCGCAGAACGATGTTAATGTGTTCATTGACCTCCTGTCATAGAATCCAAATATTGCATACACACCCCTGGAGAACTGAGAACAGACTGCCAGACCAAAAGAGAGATGGAAGCAGAGTCAGTACATTTTAAAATAAACAAACATTAGGTACACACACTTACAAGCACTTTGCATTATGACACTCTCTACTGAGTGTGTGTACTTGTGTATGTGTGTGTCTGAGTATGCCTTAAAAAAAACCTGAAAAGACAATAGCCTGTTAGCAGAAATGGAGAGATTATGATGACCATGTTTGATGTCACAGACTGCATGTATTGCAAAATGATGTAAATTCTTCTAAAATCAAAATCAAATGTCTTGTTATTTATTTATTTGAAAAAACCCTAAATGCAGCTGTCATCTAAATTATTAAAAGATAAACTGCAAATGTTTCTAAATCTAGCAACCATGTAGCTAAGCTGACAGAAGACAGATTGAGTTCACTGACGTCTCCACAACCCAAACCATGAACGAATCGTCGGAAATGTCAGTGTTAAGCATAAATTCAGCTTTAGTGCTGTCTTATTAACTGAATATTTACAAACATATGTTATCCAGAAAGAGGACATTTATACTATTTGTTTCCCGAAGCAAATTATTTTGGCCTTGCATTTACATCTGCCTCTTGAAAAGAGAGAGAGAAGAAGAGAATAGGAGAGAATAAGGGACTATGTAAGGATTAGAGGTTAGTTGATTCTAGGAAAAGGAACAAAAGAGGCAAATGTTTCCAAATGTGTCCAGAAGACATGCAAACAAAAACGCAAAAAGAATTATGTGGCATGTAAGCATGAGGGGGAAAAGGAAGAAAATACAAGCAAATGTCACATTACTCAGAGAGCCCAGAGGTTAAAAATCATCACACACAGATGAACACACATACACAGCCTACGCTTTAAAAAAAACATGCTCAGACAATCATACAGCAAAGCAAACACATTCATACACAATTGAGAGCTTTGGTAAAACAAATACAACACAGAACATCTTTGCAAAAACTGATAACATACAACCACACACACACACACACACACACACACACACACAGGCCTATACATAGAGCCATACCCACACCACAGACACTGAAGGGGACACGTCCTTAGTATTTAAATTAGTGGTCATTCAAAATGTGCTTTTTTTATGAAATTTCAGAATTTTAATCCACTAAAATCATGGCAGTTGTCATTGCTTTCCTGTGAACAACCCATCACTTCACACTCCGGTCCAGTAGGTGGTGGAATCTGTATGTTTCACAGGAGCACAATGGTGCCTGGCTGCCATGATTTTACTTTTAATATTGATTAACTATTGGGATCTTGGATGGGAGACCTCCTGGGGAAAACAAGGTAGCTCCTGGAAGAGGTGTTAGTGAGTCCAGCAGGCAGTGCTCACTCTGTGGTCTGTGCGGGTCCTAACACCCCAGTATAGTGATGGGAACACTATACTGTCAAAAAGCACCAACCCTCAAATGTGACATTAAACCAAGATCCTGACTCTCTGTGGTCATTAGAACAAATCCCAGGTAGAAAGAGAAAGGGTTTAACCCTGACATCCTGGCTAAATTTGCCCATTGGCCTCCTAATCAGTGTTGGGGGTAACGCATTACAAGTAACTCGAGTTACATAATCAGATTACTTTTTCAAGTAACTAGTATTACTTTTAAAATTTACACCAAAATATCTTTTGGAGTTACAAAATATCTTTTGGAGTTACTTTTTTAAATAAGTAACACAAGTTACTTTGTTTTCCCATTTATTGACTGACAGCTCTCGTCCCAATGTTGAGAAAAATCGTAAGTGCATTTTATGTAAACATGAGAGTTATTGTAGTTTTAGAATAAATGTGAGCATGCATTTACTAATTTCACTTGCACAAAAAAAGATTCAGAATTCCTCAAAATGAATAATGAATAATAGAATGCAAAATCAGAATACTACGCAAACCTCCAATAATTAAATATGTTAAATAAAATAAATATTTTTATGCATTTAATCTCACTTTATTGACCAGTGCCTTGAAATTACTTTTGATTTTTAGTTTTTATTGGTGAAGTGTTAAACTTTTTTTCTCCTGCATCCTATTCTTTCGTTATCCGGAATGGGAGCACAGCTGAAAGGTTTGTTTGAGCTCCGCCTCTAATGTACACACTTAAATTTGTATTTTCTTTAACCTGAGGCTTACTATTTCAATTTTGGTGTGAAAGGGTCTTTACATTTGCTTAAAAATACAACTTTTTTGTTATAAAAAAATAAAATAAAAATAACTTTATGAAGCGATGAGAATAGTTTTTGTGCGCCAAAAAAAACCCTAAATAACGACTTATATAGTGATGACCGATTTCAAAACACAGCATCATGAAGCTTCGAAGCGTTATGAATCAGCGAGTCGATTCAGCGTTTGGATCGCCAAAGTCACGTGATTTCAGCAGTTTGACACGCAATACAAATCATGATTCGACTAACTGATTCATAATGCTTCGATGCTTCGTGATGCTGTTTTGAAATTGGTCATCACTATATAAGTCGTTATTTAGGATTTTTTTGTGCACAAAAACTGACGTCGCTTCATAAAGTTATTGTAGAAACACTGTAGTGAGATGGACTTTGTAACGACGTCTTTAGTACCTTTTATGGGTCTTGAGAGTGTAAAGTGCATTGTGCCAATGGAGGCCTTTCTGAGTCATCGGATTTCAACTAAAATATCTACAATTGTGTTCCGAAGATGAACGGAGGTCTTACGGGTGTCGAACGACATGAGGGTAAGTAATTAATGACAGAATTTTCATTTTTGGGTGAACTAACCCTTTAAGTAGTGTTTTTGTGTGGCTATGTATTTTACTGTGTTTTTGTGTGTGGGGGTATATATTTTACTGTGTGTAAGTGTGAGTGTGGTCCTGTCCTGTTCTCTTTCTAAATTGATTGAGCCTCAGTGGAAAGCAGCTCTCTCATCATGATAGAACAAACGATCACTGCAGTTCAGAGAGACACATTCAGTTCTTGATGGGGGCTTAAATGTTTGAGAAACCTGTTTGACAACAACTGGTGCAAAATATATCAGTGGCCATTTTGCATTGTGTTCTCCCCCAAAGATATGTGCTATAATTTTAAGGAAAAACAAATATGCATCAATTTATAAGAGTCGGTCAGTCTGCATATAAGCACTGTGAAGTGCAGATTCTCTGTTTTCATACAAGTGAGTGTTTTGTTTTTTATTAATTAGCCAATGAATCAGCTCACTCAGATACAAAAAGTACAATTACTTATTGTTTGGGCCTTAACAAGTTGTTGATTATTGTTTAGTGGTTATCAGAAATTATTTTTAGTTGCATCATTTAAAGTTGTAATGTTACAGAAGTAGTGACATATATTTTGTGTATTGTGATATACATTGAAAGGGGAAAAAACTGATTGTAAAACAAATGGGCAGTTTATGAGGACAAATATACATCAGAGAAGTAGTGACATCCAGATGATCGAGCCATTTTTATCGAGTCAATTTTTTCTTGAATGAAATGCATTTGGTTCAATAACAGGCATTCAGAAAATAGGGTGAATTTCGATTTCATGCCATCATTATTTCTGCAATTCTGTTTGGTGACAGTAGTGGCGCAGAAATTATACAGAGACAAGGTAATGATTACATGTATCTCTCCTTCATTTGTTTTTTCTGAGCAATCAGGTTACATCTGCTTATACCTTTCTTTCTGCCCTTCTTTTCACCTGTCTCCCGATTGCTTCAGGGAGCAATAAAGAAATTATGAGAAGACGGAAAATCATAGAAAGGGAGATTCGAAGAGAGAGAGAGAGAGAGAGAGAAAAATAACCTGTTTACAAACCCTCTGACCCCTACAGTTTTCTCTGCGCTACACAGATAGCCTCAATTAAAACAGCAGGGTCACTGCATACGTATGCTGTCAAAACCTTTTCTCACAGGATCCGTTTGACGCACAACTCGCACTCGCACCGCTGTGAGCGACTGTACTGGGGTAAAAACAGCTCACCTGACTAATACAAGCACTGCATGCAAAAGTGTGTGCGCTCTGATTCAAACACCACCCCAGGGAGAAAAATAAGTGTCTGTCTCCATTTATGAACCGTTCTCGCATCACTGTTAAAGCACTTCGTCCTTCCTGACATGTTATTCCTGGATATGTACTTTGAGAGCATCTCCACAGTTTATTCATCAAACTTTAAAATCACCTTCAGAGTCTGGGAGGTATGTGTATGTCCCCACTAAAATCTTTATATTTATATTTTTAAAAGGTTTTTTTTGTCCGATGGGCCAACCAGATGCCTGGAGCAGTGTGTGTGTGTGTGTGTGTGTGTGTGTTAATGCAGTGAAGAAAGATCAATGACTGCAGCAATAACACCATGATAAGAGAGGAAACCAAAAGCTCACAAACACTGTCTCTCACATAGACACGCTCAGATGAGCAGCCAGGCCAGTCAGAGACACAAAATGGTAATGACAGCAGCTGTAAACAGGCATTTTATAATGATGGTAAAGCTCTCTCACTCTCACGCACACACACACACACACACACACACACACACACACACACACACACACACACACACACACACACACACACACACACACACACACACACACACACACACACACACACACACACACACACACACACACACACACACACACACACACACACACACACACACACACACACACACACAGTGCAGGGCACTAACCCTTGCACTGGTTTGGGCATGTGCAAATGTCAGCCTGCACTCATCATCATCGCTCTCTCTCTCGCGCGCAGTCTTTCTCCCTTTTTCTTTATCTCTCCATTATAAAGACCTGAGGCTTGTGCCACAGAAGAATTTTTCAATTTTTTCTCTCCATTCCTCTCCTTTTCCAACTTCTCACACTATCAGTCTTTATTTGATCTTTTTTTTCTTTTGATTTAGATTTTTTTTAAATAAATTTTTCAACGTTATTGGAAATTAAAACCTTAGCTTTTTGCCACCTCCAACCAAATTATACATTTTACTACACACACATGCTCCATTTTTCTCATTGGAACATTTTCCCCGGTGAATTCATAAAATAAAATGCAACCAAATACAACAGTTTATATTTGGTTTGCGTTTTATTTGATAAATTCACTGGAGAAAAATGTGAAAAATGGAGCATGTGTCTGTTGCAGTTGTGTGGGGGAAGACAAACGTTGACGCCTTCTGCCGTATAGTCCCCTGACTAGACTAGAAAGAAGAAAAATACTTTGCACGCATGCAATGAATTTTAAGTTTGTAACAACAGGTAAAAGGGTGGATTCAGAGTGACATACTGTCAGAGACAGGACAGATCAGCAGTCTTATTTATATGGTGTGGGTAGACAAATTATGGAAATTGAGACTTGTCAAGTCAAGTCAAGTCAACTTTATTTATATAGCGCTTTTAACAATGTAGATTGTTTCAAAGCAGCTTTACAGTGTTAAACAGGAAAATAATGCAGCATAATTTTATTAAGCTGTATAGCCATTTGATGTCATCAGTTCATTTCAATTTCCATACGGTGACAGTGTGGGCTTTAGATCAATAATTAGATCAGTAATTTAGTTTATATGGTCAATTTAGTTTATGTTTAGTTGAAAAATCTAGTGATGTGAGGGAATATTTCACATGCTTGTATTACGAGACTTCCATGCAGTTTAATTTTCTTAACACCTACATTGTGAACATGATCATGGTCCTGTGACTCATTGCTCGACTCCCTTTCTGTTTGTTTTAAAAATTAAAATCTGAGGGATGTCTTCTGCCTCCTCACAATATGTCCAAGTTGCAAACCAAGCCTACATCTTTGATGATTATATATACAGCTCTGGAAAAAAATAAGAAACCACTTAACATTGATTTCTCAATGTTAATTTTTTTCCAGAGCTGTATGTAAATACACATGGATATAACGCGTTATGAACACTTAAAAGAGAACAGGTGCGGGATGTCCCGCAGAATTGTATGTAGGGGAAAAAAGACAGAGACTCACACGCGTGCGTGACTGAGAAGCTGTTGGATGACTCCAGATTATCCACGTTATAATTCAGGTGAAAGGGTTTCTCAGTGATGTTCTGATTGGTGTTGTAGAGCTGAACGGCGAAACGGAACGCGCTGTGTTCCTGAACCGTGGAGCGCATGAAGAGACCACCTGCACGTGAGAGCAGATGAGTAAGTTAAGAACATATCTGACTTTACACTTGTTCGAGTGAGGGATAATAGTGACATTCATATAATTCACACACTCTGTTTGGCGCTAGAGGTGCAAACTTCTCATAAGAAGTCTCTGTGGGTGATGCAGCAGGTAGATGAGGATCAGCGTGTGTATAAGTAGATGTTTCAGATTTTATTCGATAAATGGTCAAATCACTCACCGATATTGATCTGGTTTGGAAAGCCTGCCTGGGTTTGCAGCACTAGCCACGGCAGGAGCAGGACGCTCGCGTGCGCTCGCCGCCGCATTTTGTCTCCGACCTCTAGAATTCTTCAGCTCACGCGCAACATCCAGACCGGGCGCGAGGGCGACAACAAATCCTCCAGATGTGCACCGGCTCCCTCACGCGAAGCCCGATAGGTGCATTCGGGCAACAGGACGAGAGCCGAATACGAGCAAACAAGCGCGAGAGCTTCTCAATTCAGGACAGCGCTGCGGACCATCCAATCGGACCGCTGATCAAACTTGATGTGACGTGAAATTACAACAGCACCCGGGTACGCGCAAACGCACGCGCGCAACCCGCCACTGCGGACCCGCGTGCGCAGTCCGCATACAGCTCAGAAAAATCGGCACGCGACCCTGGGATACGTCCTCTTCAAAGACGTCGTTTGAACAACCTATATTCAGCCACAAATCCCGTGTCAAATCGCGCGCAAGGACCAGGCGTTTTACCGCGCGCGAGTGGCAAATCAGCAGAAACATTTAAAGTTCACGTACAGCAGCCCACAGGTCCGGACCATTACTATCCCACACCGGCACGCTAGTCATATAATGTTCAAGTAGCCTACGAATCTGTCGAAAAGCAAGAGCTGTCGATATAACCTTCTAGTGTAAGGTGAACTGCTGTCTGAATTTCTAACAGAATATTAATATTTTATGTCGAAAAGAGGTGATCTCTGCAGGCTGTAAACTTGAGTTCTTTACCAAACACTGCACTGCGTGTGTAAACAATACACATTACCAGGAGGTTCGTGCCGTTTCAATATTTAATAGGCTATTGTGCTTCTATTATTTTCATGTATGTGTATGTATCTAGTTTGTCCATATATTAAAGTGATTTTTCTTCTTCTTTTTTAATACTCTGATCTGTTTGTCTGTCTCTGGAGTGCTTCAGATAACAAGCTGTCCTTTCTTTATGCTGAACTGATGAAAACATGCTCATCTATATTGGTGTTTCAATGCATTTAGGCTGTTTACACCATTAAAGGATCTTTATTCTTGAAACAGGCACTGCTCAGAGAAAAGCTCTGCAGGTGCCTGTTATTGTGATGCGATTCCACATTTTCAGCCTTGGCATCACCCAAAACTGAAAGCTCACAGCACTGAGCTGGATACGGCTGACTAACAGCGACCCAGATTTCTTCAGCTCCTTATTGTGAGTGAGTGAGTGTGTGTGTGTGTGTGTGTGTGTGTGTGTCTGTGCTCGTTTAAACTGACCATACAAACCATGTCTGTGTATGTGGTGCCAGATTTATCAGACTGAGTCTCTTGTTGAACGCAGGCACACATACACACTCTTACAATCATCTCTCTCACCATGTGCCTGCTAATGTGAGTTAACCATGTTGTCTTTTGGGTAAATTTTAACTTGCAGCTTGATGTGCAGATGGCAGGATAAGCCATGTGCACATAAAATTAATCCCATTATGTTTGAATTAAAATCATACCGACTTTAAATCAGGGGTGTACAATTCTGCTCTTGGACTGTCCTTACGAGTTCAACTCCAACCCCCTTTAATCACACCTGAACCAGCTAATCAAGGTCTTATAGGCATACTAACTTCTAGGCAGGTCTGTTGAGGCAAGTTGGAGCTAAACTCTGCAGGACAGTTGCCCGCCAGGAGCAGGATCGGACACCCCTACTCAAAAGAAAATTTAACTTCCCAATTATTAATATGTCACAATGACCCATCTTACAACTGTTTCTTACAGGTGTCACTAATGAAATGTATTGAACACTGAACTGGTCGAATTTGAATTCATATTAGTATGCAACTCGCCCGCAATCACAGCTGTGTAGATAACTTACAAATTGTAGTTAGTAATGTAATCCATTACATTACATATATTTAAGGTAACATAATCTGACTACTTTTGGATTACTTTTAGATTACATTTCTTTTGACCTAACTTGTTTATCACATTGATTTGAGTAGAATAATCTTGTACCATATTGATATAGAGAAAAAAACACAAAGAGAAAGAAAATGTATTCCATTTTTTGTTTTCAACAACATGAAGTGAATTACTACATTACATCAGGGTTTCCCAGACTGGGATGGAACTGCAGGGGTTTGTGAGTTTAATGAAAAGCTATTAGAAATTAAATCACAATTATTTTGAATTAAAATAGATCATTTTAAAATAAAAACAATTAAAAAAATATTTTATTTGTTTACCTGCATGTCATGTGACTATTAACCGACATCAGAGAACTGTGTACTTAATCTTATTATTTATTATTATTTTTATTGACTTAATTTTATTATTGACCTAACTTACAAATTGAAATCTAAGGGCTTCCTTCAAGTAAATATATTAGGTCAAAGAAATTTCATCGGATAAAGTTGAGGTATCCTGGCATTGCATGTAAATATGAAATGATGAGAATTTGTACATTTTAATGTGTTCGAAAGACAAAAGTGTTTCGAAAGACAAAAGTCTTCCAAAGACAGTTAATACATGGTTAAATAACGCTAAATAAGTGATAATTCAAATAATAATTAATGTGTCAATCAGGAGTTGATTAGATATGCAATGTTGAGAAAACTGTTAAAGGTAAAAAGACTTTTTGTAAATGCAGTGATGAAATGCTATGTGGATCTCAGTTTTCAGTGATAGTCACATGACTAGTTGCTGGTCTGTGTGTGATTCCACAAATCTGGAAGACCTTCTGAACGTAGTTGGGAGAATTCATGAATTATGAATAATTTACTGCCATTGCGAGAATAACATGTAATGAATAAAAAAGTAACTGTAATCTGAATACGAGTATTTTAAAATGCAATATAATCTAATTACAAGTACTTAATTTTTGGAATCTGATTACGTAATCCAGATTACATGTAATCAGTTACTACCCAACACTGCCCACAATATTATTATTGCCACAGAAACAGTGATGTTGTCTACAGCTGGCTTTTCCACTCTGCAAAAGAAGCACAGATGGAACGCAGCTGATCTGATGTCTTTTGAGTCCTCTGTACTCCCACGACAGAAAAAAAGCATAAAAGTTATATTGGGAAAAAACATGAGATAAACAATAGGGTTTTCTCACAGGCTACTGCACATTCAGCGCAAACTAATCTGAGACCCTAAAACAAAAAACCTGTTACTTAACCTTGAAGTAACAAAATATTCTATTGATTAATTTGTTCTTGATAATAATTATCACTGATGCATTAGCACTACACTTGACATGTAGCGTAACAGTAACAATGTCACTGTTCTAGAATGCAAAATAAAATCTACAATCTATAATAGTATCTCAATGATTCTAATATAATTCTGCTGCAAGCTCAATAGATTGATTAAAGGAACTTACTATTTAATGCATATGCATAAGCGCGCGCACACACACACACACACACACACACACACACACACACACACACACACACACACACACACACACACACACACACACACACACACACACACACACACACACACACACACACACACACACACACACACACACACACACACACACACACACGAAGCCCTGGGGAATTATCTGTCCTATATTCAGACAAGTGGGAAGTTCATTCATTCTGCATAATGATTGATAGCTGTGAATAAAATTCATTTTACTGCAGATTACATTCAAATACCTGTGAGCTTTCATATATATATATATACACACATACCAAACTTTGTGTGGCCTTCAGATTAGCTCAAGAACATTGCGTAGAGAGCTTCATGGAATGGCTTGCCATGGCTGAGCAGCTGCATCCAAGCCTTACATCACCAAGTGCAATGCAAAGTGTTGGATACAGTGGTGTAAAGCACGCCAGTTTGGGGATGGCCCCTTTCTGTTTCAACATGAGTGCGTACCAGTGCACTAAGCAAGGCCAACATGAGTGCGTACCAGTGCACTAAGCAAGATCAACATGAGTGCGTACCAGTGCACTAAGCAAGATCAACATGAGTGCGTACCAGTGCACTAAGCAAGGTCAACATGAGTGCGTACCAGTGCACTAAGCAAGGTCAACATGAGTGCGTACCAGTGCACTGAGCAAGGTCAACATGAGTGCGTACCAGTGCACTGAGCAAGGTCAATAAAGACATGGATGAGCGAGTTTAGTGTGGAGGAGCTTGACTGGCCTGCACAGAGTCCTGACCTCAACCCGATAGAACACCTTTGGGATTGGGATGAATTAGAGTGGAGACTGCAAGCCAGGCCTTCTCGTCTAACATCAGTGCTTGACCTCAGAAATATGCTTCTAGAAGAATGGTCAAAAATTCCCATAAACACACTCCTAAACCTTTTGCAAAGCTTTCCCATAAGAGTTGAAGCTGTTATAGCTGCAAAGGATGGGCCAACTGCATATTAAACCCAACGGATTAAGAATCCTTAAGTTTCTACATTAATTTGGAGAGAAAGTATTACAGTATAAAAATATGTGAAAAACAGTGAATACAGAAAAAAATGTGTGATTAGTTATTTTTTTATCGAGTGACAGCACTAATTTATATAAATATAATATATATATATATATATATATATATATATATATATATATATATATATATATATATATATATATATATATATATATATATATATATATATATATATATATATATATATATATATATATATATATATATATATATATATATATATATATATATATATATATAGTGAGGAAAATAAGTTTTTGAACACCCTGCTATTTTGCAAGTTCTCCCACTTAGAAATCATGGAGTGGTCTGAAATTGTCATCGTAGGTGCATGTCCACTGTGAGACATAATCTAAAAAAAATTCAGTCAGGTTTCTGGCCTGTCGCTGAGAAACTGAGTTTGAGCTCCCTCCAAAGATTCTCTATTGGGTTTAGGTCTGGAGACTGGCTAGGCCACGCCAGAACCTTGATATGCTTCTTACAGAGCCACTCCTTGGTTATCCTGGCTGTGTGCTTCGGGTCATTGTCATGTTGGAAGACCCAGAATCTTTGGAGGGAGCTCAAACTCTTTTTCTAAGCGACAGGCCAGAAACCTGACTGATCTAGAGAAGATCTGTGTGGAGGAGTGGGCCAAAATCCCTCCTGTAGTGTGTGCAAACCTGGTGAAAAACTACAGGAAACATTTGACCTCTGTAATTGCAAACAAAGGCTACTGTACTAAATATTAACATTGATTTACTCAGGTGTTCAAATACTTATTTGCAGCTGTATCATACAAATAAATAGTTAAAAAAGCATACATTGTGATTTCTGGATTTTTTTTTTTTTTTAGATTATGTCTCTCACAGTGGACATGCACCTACGATGACAATTTCAGACCCCTCCATGATTTCTAAGTGGGAGAACTTGGAAAATAGCAGGGTGTTCAAATACTTATTTTCCTCACTGTATAAATGTAAATCCTGAATATATAGTTATAACTCTGAATATATAGTTGTAAATCCCGAATATATAGTTATAACTCTGAATATATAAATGTAAATCCTGAATATATAGTTATAACTCTGAATATATAAATGTAAATCCTGAATATATAGTTATAACTCTGAATATATAAATGTAAATCCTGAATATATAGTTATAACTCTGAATATATAAATGTAAATCTGAATATATAGTTATATATTCTATATATGCTGAGGCCACCTATGCAAAATGGTAAATGCACCCAAAAATACCTCAAAAATAATCAACAAAGGCTATAGTACAGTAGCCTAAGTTCCATTGAACATTTTTTTGGAGCGCATTGGCATAGAGCGGAATATTGAGCAGAGCTGACATGCTGAGTTATAACTATATATTCAGGATTTACATTTATATATTCAGAGTTATAACTATATATTCAAGATTTATATTTACATATTCAGGATTTACATTTATATATTCAGAGTTATAACTATATATTCAAGATTTACATTTATATATTCAGAGTTACAACTATATATTCGAGATTTACATTTATATATTCAGAGTTATAACTATATATTCAAGATTTACATTTATATATTCAGAGTTATAACTATATATTCAAGATTTACATTTATATATTCAGAGTTATAACTATATATTCAAGATTTACATTTATATATTCAGAGTTATAACTATATATTCAAGATTTACATTTATATATTCAGAGTTATAACTATATATTCAAGATTTATATTTATATATTCAGGATTTACATTTATATATTCAGTGTTATAGCTATATATTCAGATTTTCATTTATATATTCAGAGTTTTAACTATATATTCAGATTTACATTTATATATTCTGATTTTTAATTATATATTCGGATTTACATTGAATTATTTCCTGTTTGTCCCCTCATAATATATATGTGTGTGTTTGTGCGTGTATTTTACATCTAAAATGTAACTATTGACAGTTAATAAAAGCATAAAAATGTGAGCTAATTAAACAATAATAATTTGATTATTACAGTGACAATGAATAAAGAACTCACTATTTATACACTCACCTAAAGGATTATTAGGAACACCAGTTCAATTTCTCATTAATACAATTATCTAATCAACCAATCACATGGCAGTTGCTTCAATGCATTTAGGGGTGTGGTCCTGGTCAAGACAATCTCCTGAACTCCAAACTGAATGTCAGAATGGGAAAGAAAGGTGATTTAAGCAATTTTGAGCGTGGCATGGTTGTTGGTATTTCACAATCTGCTCAGTTACTGGGATTTTCATGCACAACCATTGCTAGGGTTTACAAAGAATGGTGTGAAAAGGGAAAAACATCCAGTATGCGGCAGTCCTGTGGGCGAAAATGCCTTGTTGATGCTAGAGGTCAGAGGAGAATGGGCCGACTGATTCAAGCTGATAGAAGAGCAACTTTGACTGAAATAACCACTCGTTACAACCGAGGTATGCAGCAAAGCATTTGTGAAGCCACAACTCGCACAACCTTGAGGCGGATGGGCTACAACAGCAGAAGACCCCACCGGGTACCATTAATCTCCACTACAAATAGGAAAAAGAGGCTACAATTTGCACAAGCTCACCAAAATTGGACAGTTGAAGACTGGAAAAATGTTGCCTGGTCTGATGAGTCTCGATTTCTGTTGAGACATTCAGATGGTAGAGTCAGAATTTGGCGTAAACAGAATGAGAACATGGATCCATCATGCCTTGTTACCACTGTGCAGGCTGGTGGTGGTGGTGTAATGGTGTGGGGGATGTTTTCTTGGCACACTTTAGGCCCCTTAGTGCCATTTGGGCATCGTTTAAATGCCATGGCCTACCTGAGCATTGTTTCTGACCATGTCCATCCCTTTATGACCACCATGTACCCATCCTCTGATGGCTACTTCCAGCAGGATAATGCACCATGTCACAAAGCTCGAATCATTTCAAATTGGTTTCTTGAACATGACAATGAGTTCACTGTACTAAAATGGCCCCCACAGTCACCAGATCTCAACCCAATAGAGCATCTTTGGGATGTGGTGGAACGGGAGCTTCGTGCCCTGGATGTGCATCCCACAAATCTCCATCAACTGCAAGATGCTATCCTATCAATATGGGCCAACATTTCTAAAGAATGCTTTCAGCACCTTGTTGAATCAATGCCACGTAGAATTAAGGCAGTTCTGAAGGCGAAAGGGGTCAAACACAGTATTAGTATGGCGTTCCTAATAATCCTTTAGGTGAGTGTATATAGACTATTAATATATTACCAATGTAGAGACTACAATATATCAACTATGGAGTAACTATAAACTAATAGTTTGCAAATGATTTGTAAGTACCTTATTACTGTATAATTATTATAAAGTGTTACCAAAAAACATATAAATATGATTATGTGCATAGTAAGATTGTATGCAGAAGCTGTTGTTTCTTGGTCTATTGTGTTTATTTATTTTGTTTGAAAGTGTGCCTGTTCAATTATGCTAGTTGCAAGCAAATAAAATAATTAAATGTATTTGTTTTAAGCTTTTCTTCGTAAATAAAAAATTAATTTGTGTGTGTGTGTGTGTGTATTCAGTGCTCAGCACAGCTGTCACAGTGATCTCACCATAATGAATGTGCAGGAAGTGATGCGATATTTAATGTGGCCAGTGGCATCAGCTGGTGGGCAGTCATCCAATGAGACACAAGAACAGCGTTTTACAGCAATCACTCTATTTTTACACTGAAGAAAGAATTGGACAAACAAGTGAGAAAGAGTTCTTAGAGAAGTGTCAGTGCAGATTAGGAATTTAGTCAATACAATGCTAAAAGACACACAGCTCTGTGATGGTCATGCTGAAAAAAATAATGAATACATAAATAAACAAGCAATCAAATTACATAATCAAATTTCAGCATGTATTTGAATGTGACCATTATGCCTGGTATGACAGCAGCTCATGTTGTCAGATTCTAATTGGACCAATCGGCTACAAAAGCTCTTGTGGGGATTTTAATAGAAATGGGAGTTTTCAGCAGTAAACAGCGTTTATCCATTTCATTTTCTAAGAAGGCACTTGGCCCCAAACTGTCACTTTTAAAGATTCAATGAAATGAAAATTAGCCTTTTGTGGCTTTTAGTCCATGTCTGTATATGCTAGCCAAAATATTGATGACATGGGTAGCTCTCTGGGGCATAGCCAAATCTTTGTTCAAAAAAATGCTCTGCAGATTGGAAAAAGTTCTTCCCTTCTAATACCACATGCATCTGACCAAAGCATGGTCATGGTCATTCATTTAAATCAAAATTATCATTTTTAATACTTAAGAAATAAAAATGCACTTGCTTGAGTTTGACTATGCTTCTGAGAAGAGGACATTTTACATTAGCAAAGAAAGAGATCAAAGCGAAATAACGAAGACAGTCATCCAGGTCTAAAGACAACTGATCCGAATAAAAGAGAATGATGCTAACCCAAGTGTACAGACTGCACAATTATATGGACTATCTAAGATTTAGCCACAGCACTTCTCCGAATTAGAAACTGTTACTTTTTATGTCACTTTATTAAGAAAGCTTCAAGTCTGCATCAAAGAACAGCTAATTTAGTCCAAAAACTTTCTCTTGCTCTTGCATTCCCTTCACAGCTCTGTTCCAGTCGGTGCGGTGGCTGAGAAATAAATATGGCCAAATTTAGTACAACAGTACAACTTGTAATTCTGGAGCTGCTTAAATGTGCAAAGAAAAAATTCTATAAATTTCAATAAAATAGTTTAAAAAAAAATGTGGTTAAAAAAAACATCCAAATCTATTTTTGAATGTCCTTAAAGTCTTAATGACCACAGCTCTGACAGCTGATTTATAAAATAATGTAATGTCGATAACGGCTAGCAAGCGAAGTTGACTTATTGACTTAATCAGTAATCAGAGCATTGTGGGTCCATGACTGCTGACCGGAAAATTCAGATCTCACAACCTCTCATGAGCACTGCTTACAATCCTGCAAAAAAAAAATTTATGTAATGGGATGATGCCAAACATTATCAAAAACAGTAGTAAATTATTTTTGTTAGAATTTTATATATATATATATATATATATATATATATATATATATATATATATATATATATATATATATATATATATATATATATATATATATATATATATATATATATATATGTATATATTTAATTTGTGTTTAGTTTACATAATATATGTGAGTGTACTGTGTATAATTATTATGTATATACAAACACAAACACATGTATGTATATATTTAAGATTTTTTTAATATAAAATACTTTTATTTAAATACAATATAAATTATATATATATATATATATATATATATATATATATATATATATATATATATATATATATATATATATATATATATATATATATACACACTCACCTAAAGGATTATTAAGAACACCATACTAATACTGTGTTTGACCCCTTTCGCCTTCAGAACTGCCTTAATTCTACGTGGCATTGATTCAACAAGGTGCTGAAAGCATTCTTTAGAAATGTTGGCCCATATTGATTGGATAGCATCTTGCAGTTGATGGAGATTTGTGGGATGCACATCCAGGGCACGAAGCTCCCGTTCCACCACATCCCAAAGATGCTCTATTGGGTTGAGATCTGGTGACTGTGGGGGCCATTTTAGTACAGTGAACTCATTGTCATGTTCAAGAAACCAATTTGAAATGATTCAAGCTTTGTGACATGGTGCATTATCCTGCTGGAAGTAGCCATCAGAGGATGGGTACATGGTGGTCATAAAGGGATGGACATGGTCAGGAACAATGCTCAGGTAGGCCATGGCATTTAAACGATGCCCAATTGGCATTAAGGGGCCTAAAGTGTGCTGAGAAAACATCCCCCACACCATTACACCACCACCACCAGCCTGCACAGTGGTAACAAGGCATGATGGATCCATGTTCTCATTCTGTTTACGCCAAATTCTGACTCTACCATCTGAATGTCTCAACAGAAATCGAGACTCATCAGACCAGGCAACATTTTTCCAGTCTTCAACTGTCCAATTTTGGTGAGCTTGTGCAAATTGTAGCCTCTTTTTCCTATTTGTAGTGGAGATGAATGGTACCCGGTGGGGTCTTCTGCTGTTGTAGCCCATCCGCCTCAAGGTTGTGCGAGTTGTGGCTTCACAAATGCTTTGCTGCATACCTCGGTTGTAATGAGTGGTTATTTCAGTCAAAGTTGCTCTTCTATCAGCTTGAATCAGTCGGCCCATTCTCCTCTGACCTCTAGCATCAACAAGGCATTTTGGCCCACAGGACTGCCGCATACTGGATGTTTTTCCCTTTTCACACCATTCTTTGTAAACCCTAGAAATGGTTGAGCAGATTGTGAAATACTCAGACCGGCCCGTCTGGCACCAACAACCATGCCACGCTCAAAATTGCTTAAATCACCTTTCTTTCCCATTCTGACATACAGTTTGGAGGTCAGGAGATTGTCTTGACCAGGACCACACCCCTAAATGCATTGAAGCAATGCATGAAGCATGTGATTGGTTGATTAGATAATTGCATTAATGAGAAATTGAACAGGTGTTCCTAATAATCCTTTAGGTGAGTGTATATATGTATACTATTGGTATTTTTAAACAGGTCTGAGGTGATGCTGACTGGTCAGAAATTGGAGGAGAATTAATTACTAATGACACGGGCTGAAGTGATGAGGAGTATTTTCCACAAAGCAATGACCATGAGCCACCTGGACTGAATACACACACAACACTGGGGTCGAGCTGTAAATTATCTGTGTATCAGTTATATGTGTGCGTGTCTTCGTACCACTCACTTACACTGGGCATTCTGTAATAGGAACCCATGGTTGACTAAGCACACATACGCACACACACCCAGTAACAGCCTCAGCAGCCATCACTCTTTCTTTTTTCCCCCATTTCTTCTCCTTCATCATTTATTCTCCGCATTTTTTCCAGGCAGAGATTCTTCAGTGCCGACCCACTGAAGCATAGAGACTAGCCCTGAGCACGCACACACAAACACACTCGAGTACTAACACATTCCTAACTTGTCTCTGCAGTCTCTCTCACACACCATCTAAGAGAACAAATCAGATTTACTGCAGATGAATCTCTGAATTCTTAAACAGAACCACAGCAGAGAGAGAAAAAAACTGATATATATATTTTTTATATATATTGCACAAATTATTAATAAATGATCACTGTTCAAAATCAAATCAGTATCATATGCAATACTGTATCGCAATGGTTATTGCAACAACAACAAAAAGCTTTGTGGAAAAACCACATACTTTAAAAAGGAGTTTTTATACTTTAAAGGATATACATAAGTACATACTCTGTGCATATTAATTTCAATTAAATGAAAAGGTATTATAGTTTAAATTTATATAAAAGTTCTTTGACTCACTTATATCTGTACAGTGTATGTATTTTCTAGTGCCGTCAAATCAATTAATCACATCTAACATAAAAGCTTGTGTTTACACACACACACACACACACACACACACACACACACACACACACACACACACACACACACACACACACACAATATTAGCTCAGGAAAAAAATAAGAGACCACTTAACATTGATTTCGCAATGTTAAGTGGTCTCTTAATTTTTTCCAGCGCTGTATATTATATGTTAGATGTGATTAATTGATTTAACAGAACTAGTATTTTCATAATTGCTTCTATTGTCTTTGAAATATGTTTCAAATGTACTGACAAGCATTTATGGTACACTAAAATACACTTTAATATCAATGTGTTTAAACATGACAATGTTTAAAATCATCATGCATTTATTAAAAACATTTGTAATTACACATTTGTAATTAAGTTCCAGTTTGGTACATTTAAAATATTTGAACTTTAAAAGTAATATCAAATAGCACTAGATACATTTATAATCAAGAACTTTACATGTGTTTTAGAATGTTAGTCAACATCTAAATAAGCGTATGTCTTTAAAGCAAGGAAAACATTATTAAAACAATGATTTAAAATGTATAAGCAAAACTTTTCAATTGACATTATTACAAATCGCTCATTTAAAAAATGTACTTGATTAAATTGTCTTCAAGTACCGTTTATATCAATATAGTTTTAAGATATTTTCTTTTAAGATACTTTCAGGTGCACATTCAGTACGTTTAAGCACACTTTTTCACAAGGTTAGGCTTGGAATCTCATTAATTCAGATTAAATCACTCATTTAGATTCTGCAATAAGTGATTTTACACTGCTTCTAGTCAATAACTTAAAGCACTCTCTGAAATCACACGCGGCTAGACGATTGCTTAAAAACCAGAGCACACTGCTCCAGAGAAAGAGTTATCACAGGGGAGGTTTATTTATGATGTTCCAATTGTACTGCCGATGCAAACAGGCTGTAAATTCCATGCTAATATGTTAATGAATAGCCTGCAGACCATGCCTGTGATGTTCAAATCAAGATTCTACACGATTCAGTTCATGAAAACATTTAGCTAGGAGCTGCTTCAAGTTAATAACACCCATCAAATTCTGGGGGCTTTTAATTAGCTGCTTCCTCATGCTCAACCACTGCCTTCATCAGTTTTCTCAAGAGTCTATATCCACAAGGGTCATTCAAACTTCATCACAAAACCCTTGAAGACATCCGTGTACCTGCCACAGTTTCCTCTAAACTTCATACGAATCCGCAAACCTCCGAATTGAAATTCGACTGATGAGAAAAGCAGATGGGGGCGTGGCTTGGAGAGCATTTGATGACGCTGCGAAACACACCGGCTGCCGTGACGATTGCACTGATGACATCAGAGAGAGCATGAGATCAAACTCTGCCTTTTGCAAAAGTGCGACAACACAAAGTCTCCCTGTAATGCATGCACACTCGCAGGACGCATTAGGGGTTCTAAGATATCAGAGGAAGTAAAAGCCTCATCCATCATTAAGTTCCCCTTCTTAACCCCCTTGGGGTGCAGTAGGCCTCTATCGTTCCTGCACATTCATCTGTGTGTCCGTCCTCTAAGTTCCCCCAGGAAACCGCTCTCCCTGTCCTTGCGTTGCTCACGCAAATATGCCCTGTCAGCAGCTTTCACTGTCCATCTGCTAGAGGCCTGAACCCCAACCGCAACACGCCTACCGAGAGAGCAAAAAGTGTGTGTGGAAGAAAGTGTGTGTGTTTGTCAAGCTGAATTATGCCCCATGGTTTCTGTAGAGCTGAGGTCAGACTTAGATATAATGTTACGGACAGTTTCCAAAGCTAGGATCTATAGCGCTCACGCAAAGAACTTGTGACATTACCGATCAGTTATTTACGGTCACGCATAATGTCCATGAACTGTTTAGTGTGGGTCGCAAAGCTCCCTTCAATGAGGCTCTGATACAGCCGCAGCAGGTCATACCACCTATTAATGCTGCACACACTTCCATGCGTTCAGTACATATCCATTTAAATCTTGTATGGCAGCTGTTTGTGCTTTAGGACAAGCACACAGTTCAGCAAAATGGTTACATGAGCAACGTCACTATTCATTGAGGGAAATTTTGTGTCTTTAGGGGAAATGAAAAGTTTGAGCGCAAGACAAAGACTCAGTAGCGTCACAAATCAGAAGAGAGGTGATGCAACCAAGAGGTCATGGTTTGGCTGGTTAGAATGACCCTGATAGTCCCTCCTGGTAGATGGTGTGACTAAACCATCTGGACAGAAATAGGTATCTCTCCAGTCCTAAAACTAATAGGCTTTGGTTAAATGGCTGAAAAAAGGCCTGCGGTTAATAGGGTAGACCGAGTACAGTTGGTACACTTTTTGCTTTTTCAGTTATCCCACCAAAACTGAGGACTGAAAAGAAGTGATTTTTCATATGACATTTCCTTTACTTGTCTACTAAAATATGAATAATTATTACCATCCATAAATAGGTCATATTAACCACAATTAGCTTATAAACACAAGAAGCTTTTTCGTTCCAACTGTACCCATGTCGGGTACAGTTGGAACAATACTGAGTACAGTTGAGACACCCATCCGTAATGCTGTAAAGCTGCCTAACCAATTAATTGAATTTGTAAAATACCTTTAAAATGAGAATTCAACTGTTTTTATTTCCATTCAGTATTTTATTTGATTATTTGTTAAGTTAAAAATAGTTAATTAGTAAAACATTGAACAGTAATGGTAAACAGAGATACAATATTTAATTTCAGTTTATCATTTTAATAGTAGGCTAGGCTAACAGTTGGGTTGAGTGACAGTAAAGCTCATTGAACAATTGCAAACAATCAAATGCACAAAAATAACATATTCAACATAATAAGAGTAAATATCGTGCAACTAAACTGCATGGGCCGCAATAGGATTCTAGTGCGGGTACAATTGATACACTGTATCTCAACTGTACCCCCCTGACCACCTCGCACATTTCTCTAGATTTGATGATGGTCTTGCATGACACACAGTCATTCAATATCCCAGTTTTCAGAGCACAGATTAAGGTTTACGAAAATGTAAGTTAACTTTAAAAGTCATGTAAGGATGAGAAGCTATTCAATGTGGAAGGGAGGTGGTGAAATGAAAAATTTACCTTAGAAAAAACACTTTCACCGATATCTTCGGACAGGAGAAACACACGTACTTCAAATTTCCCACGATCGAAGAGGGTGCTAATACGCATGTGCGAAGCAAATATCACAGATGAGACTTGTTGAGCACTCAAGTTATTTGAGGTGTCTCAAATGTACCCCTGTACCAACTGTACTCGGTCTACCCTACAAGCTCAAGATATTTTCTTGTTTTATTCGACGACAAAATACATCAGTAACATCCCACTTGATTTTTTTTGCCAGTCTGTTAGGTCTTTAAAAAGGTGGTTGCTAAAAAAATTGCTAAATGTGATTATAGAGGTTGTTGGGAAATGAACATCACACCATCACTACTCTGCTTATACAGCCTCCTAGCGTTTATGCTCACGCTCTTGCAAACTATTCTAACTCAAAATTGTGTGAGAAGATTATCTTACTGAACAAAATATGTAAGAATTATAAGTGTTTGTTGATCAGAGCTTATTTTCTGCAATAATCCAATTGGCTTTTTGTGACACTTTTTTTAACACATGGCTAATGTATTATTAACGCATTAGCCATGTTATCTTATGACAAACTCCGACTAGCATATACAGGAGTCAAAGAGACTCTTAAAGCATACAAATCACCCACTCAGTAGTCTCTCAAACACTACAACTCTTTCTTTATCCTTAAATGAAGAGTCCCAAATGGATTTTAAGGCCTCTCGGTAACCTGTAATTTAGCCCATTAGTGAATACTACATCCCAACCATCACCAGTAGATGGTGAATGACAGAGAGAGAAGTGTGTTCCTAAACACAAAAATACAGACATGCAAGTAAAACTAGGCAGAGATGTATGAAGCAGTCAGTGACAGTGAGTGATGCCTTTCTCTCTCCAACACACTCGTCTCTCAGGCTGAAATACAAGTAGTACTCCAAAAGTTCTCTGAAGGTGAGTTTAAATTTTAATGGATACACTCTACACTCTAAAAGTGTAGGAGTGTATCATTCAAGAGCATTTCAAGGAAATATGACAGGAAGGACAAAGTGGTTTCACACACACACACACACACACACACACACACACACACACACACACACACACACAATTTACAGGTTCTAGAGAAAAATTATTAAAGTCAACATAAAACAATGTTCGCAGCCCATTTTACTGTCATAATCTGACATTTTAAAATGAAACAGAATACTCATGAGAGAGGAATGTGTTGGAGTAGAGATTTCATTAATAGGATATTGAAAAATGGGCATTCCACACCGGAATGGAGCCAGGTGGCTGAAGGAGAAGGGTTGTAAGACAAGGTGATGTCAGCCAAAAAGGACAGTTAGAGGTGAAGCAAGTTATATTACAAAAAAGATCACCAAATAAATTTCATAATAAGACCAATTTTGATTTCATGTTGACTTTAATAATCTTCATTAAATGTATGATCAGTGTTTATTATTATTATTATTTTTATTATTCTTTCAAATTTAAGATATGAGCAAATCTGGGCAACACCATTAAAATGTTGGGCTTAAAAAAACCAAATGTTTATGTTTTGTTCTATCTTACATTTCTTCATATTTACACAAAGTGACAGTAACAACATTTATAATGTTAAAATTGATTATTGCTTAAGAATCCTGAATAAAATGTAGCACTATTTTGACAAATATTAAGCAGTTTAACTGTTTTTAACAATGATAATAAGAAAGTTACTAGAGGACCAAATTGATTTTTGAAGGATCACGTGACACTGAAGACTGGAGTAATGGCTGCTAAAACTTCAGCTTTGCCATCACAGGAATATAACATTAAAAAAAATTAAAAATAGAAAACTATTATAAATTGTAATAATATTTCACAGCATTACCATATTTTTGAGCTTGGTAAATGTACGATGAGCTGTTCTAAAAAAAGGGCTTGCTAAATAACAAATCAGTTATTCTATGAAATGAAATGTTTTAGTGACATCTGTCATGCTGTAGTATTTTTCTTGACCGAACTGCAGTTTCTCATTTGCCTCATATTCACCTGATCGCAGGGACATGGGATAATTGCTAATAAATCTGAAATATAAACCAATAATTTATAACAACTGCCGTAAAGCCACAGGCAGAAATGTGTATTTTTGCAAGCCACCTAAGATTAACTGAAAGATCTGCAAGTCTAATTTTACAAATAACTCTTTTATTAAATTATAAAACTGACATCAAACCCCATGAGAGGGACTGGACAGACAGCGAGAGTGTGTGTGTGTGTGTGTGTGTGTGAGAGAGAGAGAGATAGAGAGAGAATTGATTGGTGTGTTCAGCACTATTCTTTATGTGTGTCAGCACAAGAGGGTGTTTGTGTCACAGTGAAGGCCTGACCCTCCTCATCATCCTCTTCCTCTGAGCTGCCCATCACTGCAGCACTTAGAGCCTGCAGTGCCCCCAGCAGACCTGAGAGAGAAGCAGGATTAGGAAGTCAAGTGTGAAAGAACATTTAGTGGACAAAGAAAAATGAGTGAACAAATTATATAATCAACGATATTACAATATTATAAATATGAATGCATATTATGTGCAAAAAAGCATGAAACCAACTGCATAAGTGAGTGCCAGTGTATGCTTACCTTCAGGTGTTGGAGGATTGCTGCTCTCAGACTGAAGATGATGTTTTTGTCTCAGAGCCTTGGTTGTCTGAACTGCTGATCTTCTCAGTCTTTTATACTCATTCATCAAACCTTGTTCCTGAACCACTGCCTGCACACACACAAAACAATTTAAGAACATAACTTCCCAAAAATTATGCATACATCTTTGACATACTCTCATGATTTCTCAGCAAATTTTGTTCTGAAATTAGCTATACAATTATTTTTGATTATAAAACTTGCCTTGGGTACCAAGTGGACCAGGGCTGCCACTGAATAGATGAAAAAAACTGACAAAGAGTAGATGAGTGTGTGTGTGTGTGTGTGTGTGTGTGTGTGTTTATGACTCACTAGGAGAAGGTTGCAGTCTTTGTCCTTGTCTTTTAGCTCTTTCTGCAGATGTGTGATCTGTTTGAGTGTGTGTTCTGTTCTCTCTCTCTGTCCTTCTTTCATCTGTTCTTTCTCTCTCTCCACCTGCCTCTGAACCTGTCGCAAAGCTACCACTGCACACATATAACACAGACCTTGTGCGTTCTGATCAGTGCAGACTCTCTGAGCATTACTCAGAAATATATAACATGACATTTGTATTTGTATGCAAACTATGCATGCATACCTGCTTTTGTGTGCTCTCTCCTTGCTGTGTTGAGTTGAGCCTCCATGTCTCTGAGCTTCTCTGCACACACACTCTCAACTTCTGATACCTTTTGTAAAACTGCACAAACACGCACATCTTCAAAAATAAGCAAATGTACTATTAGATGTTGTAAATTTTGCATATATTAGATGGATATAGAGAAGCAAAAATGATTCATCATTAGAGGATGTGAGCAGAGTGGAAGCAGAGCTGCATGATTTTGCCTGGAGCAATGAGCAATTGATGTCAGCAGAATTCACCATGTGTTAAACACAGTGTTAATAGACTATTAGCAATGAGAATGAAAGAAAGATAGAATTTGTGGAGTGAATACAGAATGCTTTGTGTGGGGAGAGGAAAATACCGTCGCTCCACTCACACCTCACACACACTGTTCTTCACACACCTGAGTCACACTGCTGCTGAAGTCTCTGGGCCTCAGCACGGAGCTCCCCGATGGTCCTTTCATGCTCTTCACATTGTCCCTGAGTCTCCATTTGCCTCGATTCGGATGCCTCCAACTCCTCTCTGCTGAGTGACAGAGCTTCCCTCAGGTGGCTCAGCTCTCTCTCTTCTGTAACGTGCAACATACAACACAGTTACGGCTCCTCTCTTTACTCCACTCTGTAAACACTCAGTGTTAGGCTGGGGTTTGTGTACATACGCTGCTGCTGTAATTCAGACAGGGAGGCCTGGATGAGGTCTGGAGTGCGTTTGAGCTCGTGTGTGAGTTTGTCTCTCTCTGAGCTTAACAACACCACCTCAGCCTGGAGACTCTTAATAAAGCTGGCAACACAAAGAGAAGATGACAGAACAGAACACTAGCGTACTGCTAACTATACACTTCATTATTTTAATAGTTCACAGTAAACAAAGATTAACATTAAAAAAATAATATACTGTTGTATACTACACTGTTGTCAAAACCTCTTTACCAGCAATATATTTTGTATAAATATATTATATCATTAACAACAACAACATTGAAAAGTATTATTGTATGATATTATTATCCAATGTGGGATAAAATGTCTAAAACATCATAAAACTGATGTGAGATAGATATATATATATATAAATTTCTTGCTGTATATCTGACACAAGGTATTAAAGGTCCCATGGCATGGCATTTTTCTATTATTTTATAATGTTTCCTGAGGTGTACTTATATTGTTAGTATGACTTTTACATCATAAAATGTCATAATTTAGAAATAAAAGGCATTTTTTCAATACTGCTGTTTGCCCTGTGGCTGAATGCCCTGCTTCAAGAGGCGTGTCTGCTGTGAGACTTCAGTAAAAACGCCCACTGTTGTGATTGGCTGACATCTAGAACGATTCAGTCCGATTTGGTGAACTGATTCGGTTCACTAAAAAGAACAGGTTCAAAAGAAAGATCGTTCGCGAACCGGACATCACTAATGTACCAGAGACGGAGCTCAGCGATCGCTAACAAAGTTATTTATAGTACCTACTGAGTTATGAGAGCGCTGTCAGTCAGCGCGAGTTTATTGTGTTTGTATCTGAGAGTTCTGAATAAACACGAGTCCCAGTCACACCGAGTCCGTCTTCATCATTATTACCAACTTTGTAACACATGCAAAGTACCATTACAGCTGTCGAGATGAACGAGTTAAAAGTAAGTGTTGATAATAGCATTATTTTTAAAATAAAATAAAAGCGTCAGTGACGCGCGTTGAGTACACAGCGCAAACAAAGACACAACAGCAGTAATCGAATGTAATCCAGTTTATTGTGGGGCTAGGCTGGCTAGCCCGAATATGCTCACGCTTAACTTACCCCCCTTCTGCTTAATCTCACGCCGCGTTTGGTGCCTTCGCTGTGGGCCAGATGCAGTACTGGGGGTCGGGGATATTGAAGGCCAACGGCCAGTGCAGCCCGAGCTTCGGCGTGTGTGAGGCCGATGTTGAGCAGAAACTCATGACTGTATGCACATTTTAGAACCGGTAGACGCGACGAGGACGTACAAAAACACTGACTCACAAGATAGAAAACACCGTTCTGTCTGGAGAGAGAGAAGCCGCATTGTGTGCACGAATAATAAATAATTAGCTACACATCAGAAATTACTGATCACAGATCAGAAGGAACTGAAGAAAGACTTCTGTTTTCATTTGTACATCCAAACACTGAGAAACTGCCAGAATTCACTCGTTCACAAGCCATGATCTCTCGAGCGTTTGCATGGGCGTGCCAGATTCTCTGGGTGGAGGAAAGGGAGGTAACCGTTCCTGCTTGGACGTCAAAACAGGAGACTTCAGGATTGGCTCGTCTGGCCTGTCATTTTCTCAAAGGCAGAGAGAGACAGCCAGAACTCGGGTTTACACCGATCAACATTTCTATCCACTTGGGGACAATATTCAGGCTAGGGGAACTCATATTAATGTTGAAAAACCTCATAAAATGAAAATTTCATGCCATGGGACCATTTATTTGTATGATACAGCTGCAAATAAGTATTTGAACACCTGAGACCCTCCATGGATCGGATGCTCACATGCCCACTGCTGGTGCTTTCGGCGGTGGACAGGGGTCAGCATGGGCACCCTGACTGGTGTGCAGCTATGCAGCCCCATACACAACAAACTGTGATGCACTGAGTATTCTGACACCTTTCTATCAGAACCAGCATTAACTTCTTGAGCAATTTAAGCTACAGTAGCTTGTCTGTTTGATCAAACCACAAGGGCCATCTTCACTCCCCACGTGCATCATTGAGCCTCGGCCACCCATGACCCTGTCGCCGGTTCACCACTGTTCCTTCCTTGCACCACTTTTGATAGATACTGATCACTGCAGACCGGGAACACCCCACAAGAGCTGCAGTTTTGGAGATGCTCTGACCAGGTCGTCTAGCCATTACAATTTGGCCCTTGTCAAACGCACTCAAATCCTTACATTTATCTGCTTCTAATACATCAACTTTGAGAAAAAAATGTTTTCACTTGCTGCCTAATATATCCCACCCACTAACAGGTGCTGTGAAGAAGAGATAATCAGTGGTCATAATGTTATGCCTGATCAGTGTGTGTGTGTGTGTGTGTGTGTGTGTGTGTGTGTGTGTGTGTGTATATATATTATATTATATAAATATATATATATATATAAAATGATTGTGTTGAAACTCAAGGATCTTTTCTGGCTTTTCCAACAACCAACGCTGAAGAAGTCACCTTAAAATAAAAGAACTACTCAAAACAATGAATATCAACATCTCGAACTCTTTCCCATGATTCTGTACCTCTCTGACACTGCCGGCTCTGGAGATCTTGTAGCTTTCTTGGTTCTCCACAGAGCTTCTTTCCTCAACAGCAGCCCTGCAGACAAACAACACACGTTATTAAAAGTGAAACACACTTACACACGCTCACACACAGATGATAATCTCACCATGTACTGTGTCCAGACGTTTGGCAGCGAAGGCGAGTCTCTGGTTCAGCTGACTTACACTGGACTGAACTGCTTCCATCTGACCTGCCTTCATTTCTACGGCTGACATCACCCTGATGAGAGAGACAGAAAAAGATAACACACAGAGAGGCAGATGTTTATGGATGGGCTGACTTCAGGGGTTTGTTCAGAGGAACAGTCAGCTTTAATCTAATCATGACAGTCATGTAGTGCAGAGCACTAACAGATTCAAGAGCCAGCTCAAGGGGTGTGATTGTGTGTGTGCTACCTGTGTGCAGTTTCACTGATATCATTCAGTGATCCCTCTATGCTCTTATTGCGCTCTTTCAGCTGAGCATTCTCCTGTAGAGCTCTGTCCAACTGCTGCTGTATTCCCTGAACACACAAAAAGCAAGCACACAGGCTGTCAGAAACATACATTTGCCTGAAGGCGTTAAAGAAGAAGAGTTTCAGTGCTGTAACCGTGTAACACAGCTGATCAGCTGGACAGCTGCTCTGCAAGCGGTGAGTAATCACAGATGAACAACGTGATGCTAAAACAGCAGATCTTCTATGAGTCAATGGTGAACAAGCTTAAACCTCCCTAAGATCAATCCGACCTGCTCATGCTGTTAAAAAGCAAAGACAAGAAGGAAGAAAAAGGAAGAAAGAGGGAGAACAAGATGAGCTCATGAGGGTTAGAGAGAAATCTGATGCTGAAATGATCATGTGAATATCAATGAGCTAGACTTAGATTTATACTGAGTGTTTATTCTAAGAGCATGCTGCAGTTATATGTTGCATATGCTGCATATGTTGTCTGATACTTTAAATGCTTGTGCTTTAAAGCAGGTCGGATTCTGATTGGCTGTCAATGTTTTTATCGCTCATCAGCTAGAAAAGCTCGCTCTGAAAGTGATTCTAATGAAATTGTGTGTGCCTCAATCAGCTGCCTATAGTTCGGTACTGATCAGGGAGTCAGCCATTTTAAGGGCTGTATCAATCGTAAAATCCTTCTTGTGCGCTGAAACGCTTGCTTCCTAAAAACTCCCACGAGTTGAGAGATAGACGTTTTTAAAAAAACTTGAATAATATCTCAGCATAAACTCACTACCGGTCAAAAGTTTGGAAGCATTAAGGTTTTTTAATGTTTTCTCTTAATCTCACCAAAGCTGCATTTATTTGATCAAAACACAGTAATGATTTCTGAAAGATAATGCGACACGGAAGACTGGAGTAATGGCTGCTGAAAATTCAGCTTTACCATCACAGGAATAAAGGACATTTTATATTACAACATAAACCAGATAATTTAAATTGTAATAATATTTCACAGTTTTCTGTTTTCACTGCATTTTTGATCAAATAAATGCAGCCTTGGAGAGATTAAGAGACTACTTTCAAAAACATAAAAAACCTTGATGTTTCCAAACTTTTGACCAGTACTGTACAATTGCTGAACAGGTACTGAACATATTCTAGCTAATATTTATAATTAATTTATGGCTGAAATGTTGCAGGTATATGTAACTATCAAAGTATTTACATACTTTAAATCACATTGAAAAGATAAGTGTCAGAAAAATATCAGTTCTGCTGTTGTTCATAAATACCAGTAATAATGAGTACAACAAGGACGTTGTCATGTTGCAGGAAATACAGCAATCAGTGTCGCAATATATAGTGAGCCAGGGCCCTTCCTGTCCTTACCAGTGCCCGAATATGCTGATTCACAACCTAGGGAGCTGATCGAGACGAATCCATCGTTTCATTGGGCCGCTATCATTTTCTATTTAGAACAACTTTATTGTTATAGTTAGAGTCCTTGGTACAAACGGGCCTTTAGCCATTACCAATAAGAGGGAAATCATTCTAACAGGAGGACCCAAAACAGCCTCACGCCTAGCTTTACTGACCCTACAACCAGACTTAACCTTAACCTGAGTGTGTATGTGCATATGGGTATGATGACAGCATACCTGCGCGTGTACATGCTGTAACTCCAATTGGGCTGTTTTGTCCTCTAGGTGGTGCTGAAGGACACTGTTCTGCGACTGCAAACACTCTATTTCCTGCTGTAGAGAGGAAACCTACACACATTTACAGATTCATATATTCACACATCCAAACATGATTAGACAATTATTTCAAATGTGTTAATGGTGTCAGCTACTTGTCTTTTTGAGGTTGATTTGATTTTTATAATCATAATTTTCGAAGACACAATTGTCCAGATTGACGATTTATTTGCAGATTGATTTGAAATTGACGTAATTGACATACACTACTGTTTAAAAGCTTGGGGATGGTACAATTCTTTATGTTTTTGAAAGAAGTCTCTTAAACTCATCATGGCTGCATTTATTTTATCAAAAGTACAGCGGTAATATTGTGAAATATTACTATCAGTTAAAATAACTGTTTTCTATTGTAATACATTTTAAAATACAATTTATTCTAGTGATGGCAAAGCTGAATTTTCAGCATCAGTAGTCCAGTCTTCAGTCACATGATCCTTCAGAAATAATTCTAATGTGCTGATTTGCTGCTCGAGCAACTTTTTTTTTTATTGTTATCACTGTTAAAAAAAGTTGCTGCTTAATATTTGTTGAAACCCAAACACATTTTTGCAGGATTCTTTGATGAACACAGTTCAAAATAACAGCATTTGAAATAGAATTGTTTGTAACAATGTAAAATTACTTTCTGTCTTTTGATTAAATTAAATGCATCCTAGCGGAATAAAAATGTTTCAAAATTTTATATATTACACTTTCCAAAAGATTCACTATTGGCTTTAAACACAGTGTATATGGACTTACACTATGGTTAGCAAAATCTGATCTCATATATGTAGGAATGACTTATGAAAATCCATTTCAGGAGGCAAATAAAAATGCTAATTACTTACACTAGTGGTAGGAATATTATGATATGATATGATATGATAGTGCGTTATGTATGTGTATGGGGATGTGTTTACATTACCATGTTGTGTAGTTGTGTTTTCTCTGTGTGGAGTTGCAAGTCCCTGGTCTGCAGTTTAACAAGCAGCATGAAGACCTTTTGTCTCCAAACACTCAACATCTGCCCAGCCTTACTGCCAGAGTACAACGGGTCAGTCTGCACCTACACACATAACAAGTATGACTAAATATACTAAGGAATTATCATCAATCAAACTGCATTGGTCATTCAATTCAAACACTAAACATGTGTCAGTATATGTGTGTAATTGTACCTGTTCACCTAGCTCTTTCTCTTGTATGGCTAGAATGTCACTGGATGCATTCACTCTGACATTCAGCAGCTGGACAGATAGAGACAGGGCTTCCTTTTCCTTCTCCAAATGCTATACACACACAATCATAATAAAAATTCATGTAGTCCCTGAAAATAATTATGCAAATATAATAATGACATTTCAGTGGACTGCATATGTGTAAGTGTACACACCTGTATCTGTCGTCTAAGCTCTTCCTCTTCTTTTCTCTCAGTGATATTGCTGCCAATGTATGTGCGCAGTTTCTGCACACACTCAGACTGTTCCAGCAATGAGCTGTTCAGGACACTGCATAAACACAAATTATGTGACTTAAGATAAACAGACCTGTAAATGATTTGTCATTTAGAAACAGAAATATGAGCAACTTATTTTTTATATACACTCACCTCAGCTGATTTCTTAACTCGTCTCTCTCCGATATCACTTCTTTTATTTGGGTCCTCAGTGAACTCGCTTCATGTACAGCATCGGTTATCACGTTCTGATATTCAAAAGAGGTTGAAAGTTAGTTCACATAGAAAAATCACAAAGACAACTACAATGAATTGGAGGATGAAGTCAAACTGTATCTACCACGGAGCAAAAAGACTCACATGTACAGTGGTACTTTGACACTCTGTATTGTGACATACATTTGAGTAAAATTGATTATCGAAAAGAATGCAAGATAACAAGATCAAGTTATTATATTTTAAAATATTCCAATTAATATCTGACCCAGAGATGGCCTTTTTCTTGCTCAACAGGAAACTTACTTGTCTAACTTTTGTTTTAACCACTAGTAGCGATGCAAATGATCTCAAAACTCAAGGTTCAAATCATATCACAGTCTTTGAATCATAAACCAGATCATTTTTCGGTCAGCAAATAAAAAAAGAAAAAAGTACTTTGATAGCGCATCAAAACCTACTAGCCTAACTAATCAAGTTCAAACATTATTAAAGACAAGTGAAAAGTCAGTAATAAAATAGGAACAAATACACAAATTACAAGCAAACATAAACACAATATAACAAAGGTACAAATAAAGTAAGGTCTAAGAGTAGCATTCAGGTACAGTAATGTAATAATTAAATGAAAAATAACACTGAATAGTGTACACTGTCTGAATTAAATATAGATTAATCTTGATTAACATTAATGGCCTCATGCATGGATCCAATATAATGATACACTTCTGCTTTCTTTCTCAACTGTTTACATTCAAGACACAACCGACTGTGTTTACTGGAATACTTGCTGAGATGTGTATTTTGATATCATTTTGTGTGTATATGTCCGTTCAAGAGCAAGATCCGCTAATCGCATACTTCCCGAACTGTGGGGCCTGGTCAACTATAATCAACTATAATCTGTAACACCCCTAACCGCTACTGCAGTGGTTCTCAACCAAGGAAAACTTCGAAGGGTCCACAGAATCTTAAATAAATGGCTATTAATATATCAAACTATTTAATTCTAAATCTAATAGATATTAAGATGCTAAAATAGAGAAAGTTAATTTGTTTATTATCTCAACAGTTTTGAAATAATTACAGATAATATCTTAGCTTATAAAGGATTTTAATATTTTTTTGGATATTGTGTTGGAAATACGGGGGCGTTTCGAGTAAAAAAGGCTGAGAACCACTGTACTAGATGGAAAAAAGGTGCATAGGGTTCCTTTAAGATACTTAAAATATCAGAATTTCATTGCTTCGGAAACAAAATATTGCCAATATTGTGTTAATTAGGCTTTACCTGTGTCTCTAATTTTTGTTGCAGTCTCCCCATCTCCTGCTTTGAGTCATGTGACTCTTTCTCCAAACGTTGACATTCTAATTTGTACTCCTTTTTTAAGTTCAAAACCTAGACACACAAAATAAAATACACAATCCACATATACATATATATGATAGGATTCAGAGAACATAGTAATAGTGTATTATTCATGTATTTACCAGATCTTGGCTCATATGGAGTTCAGACTTGCAACTCTTCAGTTCACTGTGTAACTCATCACGCTCCATACACTGTCTGCACAAACATACATATTTCAGCCTACATACACAGTGAAAGTAACAGACATGCAGTCAATGATTTTGCAATTTTTTTGTACCTGTTTATTTGGCTTTGCTGATCTCTGATCTGCTCTTTCAAACACTCTTCTCTTCTTTTCAGACGTTCAATCTCGACCACCATCACTTCCTTGTCTTCTCTTAATCTTTCCATCTCTTGCAGCAGGGACTTTGAGCTGCTCCTCTCATCTTCTGGTAACCTGACAGAGAAAGATTAATTTATAGACAGACCCCTTAAATCACTAGACTGGATTCAACAGGGGCAGTGCTTGTTGTATTTGTGTACCTGAGTTCAGAGCGCTGCTGTAACATTTTCTCGCTCTGGTGTTTCTGATGGATGGGCCACCATGCTTCCACTCCAGCATTCTCTGTCCAGGTGAGCCCTTCCTCATTGAATTTAGAAGGGGGTGGAGCTCTGAAAGGTGTGGACTGTGGCAGAGCTTGGGTGGTCGTGGTCTGTGAAGCTGTGGGCCGGGCCACAGGACCCCCAGTAAACTGAGCAGGTGTCATCAGAGAAGGAGTAGGGTTAAGGACAGGTGCTGGGAGAAAAACAGACAGACGCGTATTAATGTAATAAACACATAATGATAGAAATAAATCTCTATTTTGAGTTTGTGTCCCCTGAGCGTTTGGGTGTCTTTTTATCTTTATATTCACATTTACAATATTACAGATGCCTTACATACAACACAACACAACACAACTGCTCATTATCTTTTAAGTGTGTTATTTTAACCCCCCCCCCAAAAAAATCACTTTTTTTAAATGGAACCATTTATCGAACCTTTAGACGAAATAGCAAAAATGAAAAAGTGTGATTTTTGTTGCGCATCATATTTGATACTTAGAGACCATAGAAATGTGTGTATCAAATGTGAAACAGAAGGCTTTCTAGCGTGAAGTCCTGAGATGTGAGTGACAAATGATTTTTACAAGTACAAATAGTCCATGTAGACTATGGAGTTCATTTGAGACCTATACACTGCAATTAACCCTCATATGTCCTTAGTTTCCTGTTTACACTCAGTGCATTTGGGGTCTATATGACCCCAAAATTTAAAGAATGATTGTAAAAAAAACTGTATATTTTTAATAATACATATAATATATATATATATATTTTTTTTTTGTTTACTTCTCATCTATACAGTAATGCTGTGTTTTTGGATATACAAAGTACTTTTGTACCTATTTACCACACAATTCCTCAACTATACCATTAGCTTGCGTGTGAAATATTAATTTTTTATGAAAAAAAATACTTAAATGATGATCTAAATTAAAAATAATTTGTTTCTGGATATTTATCTAGGTGTTAGCTGTACAATTCTGCCATCTGTTGGTCAAAGACAAACCTGAAGGAATTACAAATTAAGAAAGAAATTGTTTTGTCCATAGAGACCCAGCAGAGGGCCATAGAGATCCATTCATTTTACTGGATGTGGCCAACTGCTCGTATCATAAATTTTGTGATACATTTTGTGAATTTATACATGTATAAACATTATACAAGACATTAAAGATAATTATTTTTTCAAATAGTAGAATTTTGGTAGTTTTTGATGCGTTTTGAAATGTCTGTTTTTATAAAATACCACAGAAATCGCCACATAAGAAACACCTAAAGTTTCACTTGAATCAAGCAGGTAATCCAAAGTCTCCAGGAGAGTGTATTTCACTGTCAACCTGCCACAGAATGAACTGTGTGCAGGACACCAAAGACCCTCTTTTATACCTTTCGTGTGGGAACAATTTCTTTGTTTTCAAAACAAAGTTGCAGCTCTTAGATCTCAGAGTAAACTTTCTCAAAGTTGAACAAGTCAGATGCCTTTCATCTCTCCCTTGCTCTCTCTGCATGTGTGTGTGTGTGTGTGTGTGTGTGTGCACGCGCATGCATTAGGTCTCACTGATTCACTCACACGTGTTCTACATTTGATAGCTGATTTCATTTGCTGATTTCTGATTTCATTTGACAAACTCCATACAGATGCTCTCTGTCAGTCACACCTCTCTCTCTCTCTGTGTGCATGTGTGTGTGCGCACGTGTGTGTGCATTAGGTCTCATCCCTTTTATCTTTGTTCTGCATTTGTGGCTGATTTTATTTGGCTGTCATACCTGTTTGTGTGTATGTGCGTGTGTGTGTTTGAGTGAGCATGTCTTTTCTACATTGCATTTTTGCTCTATTACCAGGCCTTCATTTCTGTGTGGAAATTTTCAGATTTATGCTGGAATTATTGATTTTATTTGTGAATTTCTAAAAAAAAAAAATGCTTTCAATTGGAGTCACACCTGTGTGTGTGTTTGTGTGCGCGAGCATGTGTGTGTGTGCAAGTGATCATGTTCATTCCACATTACATTTGTGCTCTAGTACCAGGACTTCATTTTGGTATGAAAATTTTAAGATTTATTCTGGATTTATAGATTTTTTTTTGACAAATGAAAAATAAAAAACTTTTTTTTCGATTTTTCAATTCATTTCAATGTGGGGTCATATTGACCCCAAAGGTCATGAGTGTGACTTTTTTTTACATACCTTTAGAACAACCGAATCAAGCCCAGTTTTTTGTGTGTGTGTGTATGGATAGATAACTTAGGAAAAGTCACAAGATTTTATTCCACTGGGATAAAGGGAACCATTATTTTTAACTAAAGAAAAGTTGATTGGGGTCATATTGACCCAAAAGTTAAGTTAATACAAAATGCTATTTAAAATAGTGTTAGATGAAATGTATCATATCACACAAAAGAGCTGTCACTAACGATATGCGACATGTCTTGTCAACTAAGTTACCCTGATACACACACAAATATACTGCTTATTTTGATATTATATTTAGTAGTATCACAAATATTAATAAAAAATAATATTTATAGAAGAGCACCAGCTCGTTTGTGTTTGTTTATTTGGTTTATGTCGGTCATTATTCGGTTCATTTTACATTTGTTTACCTCCGTCAGGAGCTTTCATGAAGTCCGCCGGCGCGTTCAGCTTCTCTGCTCTCCACAGATCCATAATAACCACTAAAACCCCGGTCTTGCAAAAGAAGTCTTATATAAATGTGTAAAACTTTTTAAATCGAAATGTTTAGATGATTATTTCATGTCACACTCTTAGAAAGTGCACTTCCCCCGCCCTTGAGTTCAAAGCTGCGCTTGCAGTTGTCATGGCAGAGATTTCCGGTCGGTGCGAGGTACTACAGCGCCCCTTGCCGTTTGATTTGAAGAACTACTATTCCAACTTTTACTTCAATGAAAAATATTTCAGTCAATATATTTATTATACACTTGGTACTCACTTGAATCATTGTCATTAACCTTCAATATTGTTCTTCACACTTGTGCATTTGAAGGGGCTGAGTGTGTGAACAAATTATCTGCACGTTTTTTTCTGAAACCTGACCAGTTATGCTTTAAACTAAAGTTGGAGACATAATTTTTACATCCAGGCCTCACAAAATTATTCTACATTTCTATAAAAAAGATTGTTTAATATTATTTATTAATTTTATTACATAAAAAACAACAACTAACCCTTTATGTTCAGTAGAGGTTTGTCATGCTGCTGTGTTTGCCACCGATCTCTGTCATTTGTTCTGGTCGGATGTGTTTGTTCAGTCATTGATTCTTTTTGTGAATGGAGGCTTTGATTAGGCCACTGTTGAACACTGACCTTCTTGTTCATGACCCAGAAAATGTCACAGTTGCATTCAAGGTTCATAGGAAGAGATCAATGAAGCAACAGTGATTTGTATGACAAATGTTTGTATTTTATCTATGACACAAAAACAAAGACAAAACATTTAAATCATTTCCAGTATTCTTCAACAAAGCATTTAACAGAATACAATTTTCTCTCCGGGAGCTGCTGATTTAAAAAGCAGTGCTAAATATCATTAGGTTTTATTTTGTATCCAAATATAAATGCATAAACATAGGAAATGAAACAAATGACATCTTGCAAATAGAATAAAACATCTTGTTTTTTATGTACAGTCCAATACATTAAAATACATACACTCACACACTTTTGGAAATAAGGAGACATTGCAGAACTGGAAATTAAAATCAAAGTGGGACAAATGAACAACTATGTGTAAAATGCATATAAAAAGACATTTCCTTTCCAATCCTGAACAAAAGCTCCTTGTAGAAATGCATTTACCCTGCATAAAATCACCATGGTTACATTTAGCAAGATTTCTTACCACAAAACCGATCGTCATGATTCGCTCTGATTAACAAGCCATTCATGATTTTCAACTACCCAACCTCAGGAGCAACACACAACCTGAATCCATACCTCAAAGGGGGAAAGATTATAGAATTTTTCACAGTGAAGCTTTTCCAAAATAAAAGTGAATAAAACATCAGTGATTCTCTCAGGACAGATGAAGCGTGAATGAAACTGTAGGTTGGATACCAAACATAAAAACATTAACTTAAATATAAACCAGCAATGATTCACATTACTTTACACATTTTGTGTAAAACAAAATAATACATATACATTATATATTTAAGATATATAACAATATATTATAATACCTCATTCTAATCTTTAAAAAGAAATTAGATATATTCTACAGAAAGAGCTTTTCTCTGAAAATGGTGGTAATGCCCTTCATGCAGAAATACCTTTAGAATTTTAAGTTGAAATATATATTCAGAAATACATTTTAATCTGAGGGAGGGGCAGGCTTTCAGTCTCATCCAATCAGCACAAGTGCTTTGAGCTTTTAGAGGACCATAAAATTAAAAAAAAAAAAAAAAAAACTCTCAATCAGCCAACCACCAACATACAAGTGAGGAATATCATCACAATACGAGTTTTAACCTACTTCAGGGAAGCGAAAACGTGAGTGATGGTTAAAAAGCAAAAACAAGAGAGAGAAGTACTTGAGGGAAAAACAGACACTGCAAGTCTAAACCCTTTAAGGAACGTTGAGTTATAAACTTTAGATTTCAATCACCCTTTATAAAGTCATTTACAACTGATTGTCTTTACAAAATTACCTAAAAATCAAAACTCCTCCAGGAGTTACAAAAACAGCTATTTTTAAACCTCCATTACAAAAAAGCATGAATAGATAAGTCTGATCTCATGCTGTAAATGTTTGTCTGTCGCCCAGTGGGCTGTTATATGTACAGATGGAAAGTTATGGTTTGTTTTCAGGAGGGAACGATACACAGCACCATCATGTGCATTTAGTCCAAGGAGTGAAATCAGAAGAGGAGAAACATGTCACCGCTGCTCTCGTTTACCCGTCTCAGAACATGGAGACATTAAGAACCTGGAAGGCAAAAAACACAGTCACTTTATAACCCCAGTATTGCAGGTGCAAAGAGTATCAGGCCGTTCACAACAAGAACTATAATGATAACTATATGCAAGTTGGTTCTAATGGTGGTAAAAGTCGGTCACACAGATTCTGACAGAAAAGTGGTTGGTTTCAAAGTCACTTCTGTGTGATCTGTATGCATTGCTATGCTATTGACAAAAGGCAATGGACCTTTTTTGCCCACAAAAAGTAGCTAATGAGACCACATCTTTACAATGACGATTTAAACTTCATAGTTTATCGTTATCATTCTTGGTGTGAACAGGCCATTAGTAATACTGAATTCTTCCACAGCATCTCTCTGTCAGTTCACAATGACAAAAAGCAAATGGACAAACAGAGAGAACAAATGAGCAGATTTTTTTAATTTTGTGGGGGAGAAATGTGAATGTAAATTTGCTTCGTTGTTAAGGTGTTCTGGGTGGTTGCTTACTGGCACAAGCACATGATGCTCTGGTCCCTTCTTTAATTAAAGTCCAATTAATTAATAAAAATTTGGAGGGATTTCTAACAAGCACCACTAATGAATAAACTGAGTGGATTACCGTATTGTTCCCAATAGAAGACAAAAAAAAAAACACAGGTTTGTCTTATATTCAGTCTCTAGACTTTCATGTCAATAATACACCGGCAACAACAGGTGGCACCAAATACGTAAAACCAGTGTGTCAAGAAATACGGTGAGTCAGAGTGTAATGAAGTCTTAAAGGTGCAGTGTGTTCATTTGTGAATATGTCATCTACAATCATTTAAATACAATCATTTAAAAACAAAAAATATGCAATGCGAAAATTATTTTAAAATAAAAGCATTTTCTTTATAAAAAAAAGATTTGGTCTTCAAAAAGCCTTTTTCCAAAAGGTACATCTTGAAAAAGGCGGGGGTAGGGGGGTGTCATCTTATAATCAGGGTCATCTTATATTCGGAACAATACGGCAATAAATGAATCAATACACAGATGGATTAATTAATGCTCACCGAGTCATCCATAATGGAGGCAGGGTCAAAGTAGTCTGGTTTCAGCTCTGACCTCTCCCTGCGATTTTTGGATGGAGGCTTCAGAGGGACAAAAAAAGATAAAGTTAAAAGCAATGACAAAATGTGTTTTCTCTCTATGAGTGTGTTGACCCTGCAGTCAAAGGATATTGGATTAAATGGACTCTGAGCAACACTCATTGTGACTTGGGTGACAGTAAATCTTTTGGTGAGAAAGGGATCACACTGATTAATGTTATGCTTCCCTGAACTCTGATTCCTACCAGATCAATGTCCATGGTGTCAAAGTCCATGCCCTCATTAAGGTCGTCCAGTCGTTCTTCTGATGACATCATCACATCCTCCACAATTGGCTCCTCATCATCCTCCATCAGTCCACTGCCACGGCGACTGGCAAACAAGTAAATAATAAAAAAGTTTATATCACAACTCAACCCTCTACGCAAACCTTGGCAATAGAATCGCCATTTTATTTTATACTATATATATATATATATATATATATATATATATATATATATATATATATATATATATATATATATATATATATATATATATATATACATATATAAAATTCCAGCAATTTGACCAAGCATAAGGCTATATTATGATATTATGATAGTCAAGCACTATTTAATGATTAGATCTTTAGTAATTAGAACTAAAACTTGGTAACCATGTATGAATGCATATTTGTCATTTAACTGAACTTAGGACTGGTGGTGGTTGTTAAGACTGGTGGTTAAGAACTTGTTGGTCATTCAGATAATAGTAATTAGATAATAATACTGGCTGGGTTCATGAATATTAAATCAGGTTGTCAGCGTTCTCTTGAACTGACTTGCTGAAATCTAAACAGGGACGGTAAAAGATGAGCATCAGCCAATGAGATTGCCGTTTGCACATTAGTTCCGTCCACTACCGGAAAAAACGGCGTATTTTCTGCTGGTTCTTAAAAGCTGAATAATTCTAAATTAACTCCAGTATTTTGACAGGAAAATACAACAAAGAATATTGTTTACATGCAGCACGTTGATTTTGCATGGTATGTAAAGGCCTGTTCACACCGGGACGATTTTCGCATGCGTTTATCGCCGAAGTTTAATGCCTCGTGACAAAGGGCACCAATGTGAACGCAAAAGGGCCTTGAGTTCGTTTTTTTGTTTTGACACACGTGTTAAAAACTGGCCGACCTATGAGATCAGCGCTTTTGTTCACGTGCCTGGAGCTGCTGAAGTGACAGTAAAATAGGACTTGGTGGCGCTCAAGCACAAAACGGTCTTGCCGAGCACACATTGATATGACGAAGAGGAAGTAAGTAGACAAAGAAGAAGATGAGCTTTTAATGCTGCTTGCCAGTTAGCAAAAAGAGTGTGAATGGTTTTGGCAAGTGCGTAAATACTTTCTCTCTTCTTCTTCTGTGACAAGCGAGTATCAGAAGCGTAAAGTGCCGCAGCACCACCTTGTGTACCGGGAGCGCCATCTACTGAATTTGCATGTTCACTCGGCACATCGCCAGTGAAAATGACACGCCGAAAAACGTCTCGAAAAAAGCTGGCGATAAAGCTGTATTCATATATTTTGAAATATTATTACAATTTAAAATGACTGTTTTCTACTTCAATATTGTTTAAAATGTAATTTATTCCTGTGATGCAACGCTGAATTTTCAGCAGTCATTACTCCAGGCCTCAGTGTTAAGCCATCCTTCAGAACTCATTCTAATATGCTGATTTGGTGCTCAAGAAACATTTCTTGTATCAATGTTGAAGTTGTGCTGCTTAATATTTTTGTAAATGGCTTTTATTGATTCTTTGATAAACAGAAAATTCAAAATAGCTGCCATTATTTGAAATAGAAATCTTTTGTAAAATTATAAATCTCTTTTGTCACTTTTGATCAATTAAATTTATCCTTACTGAATAAAAGTATTCATTTCTTGGGGGAAAAAAACATACCGAGCCCTAACTTTTGAACAGTAGTGTATGTGTATGTAGATGTGCACTCACATGGTGTGCTGAATGTGGCCTCTCATCTTGCCGTACTGAAGGCTTGCTCTGTCCTGCTGCTGTTTTTGGGCCATCATCCACGCGACCTGAGAACTGAAAACAACAGTTCTCAGTCAACTCTTTGCTAATAGAGGGAGTAAGTGTATAAATGTGTGTGTGTTTATGTTTACTTGTAGTCCATGTGTTGGTGTGGCTGCTGCAGGGGTGTGTGTTGCGTTTCGTTGCTCATACTGTAAACTCCCATGTACCCCTGCTCTGGGCGAAGCTTCTTTGGGTCCCGCAGGACAGTGGAGACAATGTGGGGTGATGACATCATTACAGGAGTGTGTGGGCCACTCTGCACTCGGTTGACCCACGCACTCACATCACTGCTGCTACAGCTACTCTCCTCTGAGAGATGGACAGATAGAGAAGATAATGAAAGGGAAAGTTAGTTTTACTTCTGTAGAGATTATAAGTAATCATATAATTACGTTTCAACACACTCGCACCCTCAGGCAGTTTTCTCTTGTTGGCGGCAGGTGGTTTGCTCCTGCGACTGCGGGCAGAGCTCCTGCTGCTCATGCCGCTAATGACAGACAGTGTATCATCATCAGCGCCTGCTTGCAGAGAGTTCCGGTAGGAGATGAGTGGCAACCAACAATCGTCCCTCTGCAGGGCCATTTGAAAGGTCATAAACCGCTCTAGATACAGGTGCCTGATGGGAGATGTCAGAGGTCAAACAAAGAACATACATAAACTTCAGTAGAGAAACTCATTTGAAAGACAGTACACTGTTAACCTTCAGAGACCTAGCGCAGCAGAATTGTAACATTTGTATATTAACTAAATATGGGTAAAAACTACAGATAACAGTAGCTGACCATTGGAATTTATCACAACAGTTTTAGTGGGAACAAACAAATCGAATATTATCTGCCACTGCTTGCTGAAGTCAAACAAAATGTATGTTTATATATTAGATGTCTGATACTTTAGATACATTTGGCTGACACAATTATTAACACTTTAGGAACAAATGTATCTGTTTAGAAAGTAAGTACCTGAAATAAATAAATAATATATATATATATATATATATATATATATATATATATATATATATATATATATATATATATATATATATATATATATATATTAATTTGTTAAATTAAATTACATCTACAGTATTTAAATGGTCAAACATTTAAACTTACAAGCTCAAATAAATAGTTTTTCAAATACAATTGTAAGCTGTATGTTGTATATTTTTGCAAATTGTAAAATGTAAATTGCGCCTAAACAAAATATTTTTTATAACTAATGGTTTCCTAAAGACATGTTTGAGGTTTAAAAAAAGAATACATTATGAATATCAATGCTTGGGTCTCTGAGGGATCTGAGAAAGCAAGGGATTCTCAGTGTGAGTGTCTTACACAGTCTTCTTGTCCTGCCTCAGTAGTTTGGAGGAAAACTCACTGAGGATGTCAAGGAACGGAAGGTTGAGAGGAGGGCCGCCTTCTCCCTGTGGACTGGGTTCTTTAAATGCAAATTCTATTCCATCCCTAAAAGACAAAAAACACATACACACACTTAAGACTGTGTCACTAAGACATGGGGATGCTGATGCCCCTTTTCCACATGCTAATGCTGGTGACAGAGCAGCATGACAGTCAGGGGATTTGTGAACCTCTCTTAAAACAAGCCCACATTTCTTCTTACTTAAGAGTCGGAAATTGGACTAGATTTGGACTTCTTTTTATTTCAGCAAGTTTCAGTCTCATTTGCTGTCATAAATGTCATTAATATTATGCATATCAGATGGTATCGGCCCTTGAAAAACCCATTTTAGTCAACCACTCACTTTATTAGGGCTCAAGCCTGAAAGGGCGCAGAGCCCTATTGTTTTCCTTAGGATTATTATTATTATTATTATTATTAGGGCTCAAGCCTGAAAGGGCGCAGAGCCCTATTGTTCTTCCTCGGTTTCTTATTATTATTATTATTAGGGCTCAAGCCTGAAAGGGCGCAGAGCCCTATTGTTCTTCCTCGGTTTCTTATTAGGGCTCAAGCCTGAAAGGGCGCAGAGCCCTATTGTTCCCCTAAGGATTATTTATTTTTTTTTTTTTTATTTTTTTTTTTTTCGACTTCTCGGGTACTTTTGGGGCACTTAACATGCTCGAAAACTCTTGAAACTTTGCACACACGACGGAATGCGCGGCCATCAGAGCCGGGCTGAAGCTGGTACCCGGGCGTGGCAGGGGGGCTCGACAGCGCCCCCTAAGGTGGGGTCTGAAAACTTGGTCCATATATGAAACACACTTGCACGTACATATATGAAACTCGGTACACATATAGACCTCATCGGGCCGAACAACTTTCGTGCTCTAAGTTACGTGTCAGCCCAACAGGAAGTGAGCTATAATGGGTTGTTCGGAAAACCCATGCTCTGGAATTTAATATACTCCTCCGAGGCCATTGTTTCGATCATCGCCAAACTCGGTCAGCATGAAGTGAACATATTCAGGATGCTAAATTGCGAGCGGATTTTTGATATCTCAAATGGTTTGGCCGTGGCGAAGCAACGAATTTATGGCGAGAAAAGGGAAACAGGAAGTGTGTTATAACTTGTGCAAACATTGACTGATTTGGATGAAACTTCAGCTGTGTGTTCGTTGTAAGAAGCCGATCGCATGGATATGACTTTTGTGAGTCAAAGTGATAGCGCCACCAACTGGCAGCAGGAAGTGTGTCACTTTCAAAAATGCTTTAAATCACGGTCTTATTTTCACCTGAGTGACTTCAAACTTCATCAGTATAATGTGAAAACATGGCAGATATACACATATGAATGGATTCCTAAAATTTTAAATAATGTTGCCATGGCAACGTGTCAAAGTTTAATAATCTTTTGGCTGTTCTGAGGCTCTTAGCATCCTTGAAATTGCTTGAAACTGCTTGAAACTCAACACACACATCAGACATGTCAGTCAGTACACATTGGCAAAGCCTCAGAAACGAGTGGGGATGAGGGGCTCTATAGCGCCACCTTTTGACAAAAGTGAAGGGCTTCGTTTCATCTACAATCACCAAACTCAGTATATATATAGACCTCATCGAGCCGGACAACTTTCTAATTTACAGTCATTAGCTCCAACCAACAGGAAGTCAGATATTTTGGTTTGAAGGTGAATTTTTGTGTAATTCAGGGTCTGAGTTTTTACGTTCTCCTCGTAGGCGATTTATTCAATCTCCACCAAACTCTGTCAAAATGAAACAAAGATACAGAAGATGCTAAAATGCGAACGGATATTGGATATCTCAAACGGTGTTGCCATGGCGAGGGATTAAATAAGGACAAAAAAGGGGAACAGAAATTGTCTAATATCTTGTAAAATCATATTTTGATTTCAATTAAATTAAGATTGTATGTTTGGTAATTGAACTTAGATTATTTAAAATTACTATACTATTTTTCAGATGAATATATATATTTTTTATAAATATTTCTTTAAATAATCTAATGTGCCAGTGTGCCCTCCCCTCAATGAACAGAAGATGGCAGCATTGTGTTAGTTTTGAAGCAGGATAGAAAAAACCTTGTTTCTCTCTCTCTCTCTCTCCAGGGTCCCCGCGGGATATTAAAAAGTCTTAATTGTCTTTAACCTCTTAACATGTGCCCCATTTTTTGAGAATTCTTTGAAAACGACATACCCAAATGAAAATGTCTGCAGCTCTTAAACCCTATGGTCTATATTCATAAATCTGGTCTTATTTTAAACTAGACACTTGAAATGTTGCTACCCAAGAGTCATAATAACTCAAAGTAATATGGGAACAGAGTAATATACATGTAAATATACATGTAAGTGACTCACGTTTTTTTTTTTTTTACTTAGGGAAAAAAATATTATAATTTAATGTTAAGAGCCTGAAAATAACTTAAATATAAAACTGAATGTCTAATCATGTCATGATTCAAATATGAGGATGATTCTCTCAGTAATGTAGCTTCTGTGAGCTTTTATGTCAAGAAAAGTCTAGGCGAATTTCAAAAAGGCCATTTATTTCATAAAAATGTGTAATTGTAAAGAGTAGTTTTTCATTCAAATAAATCTGCAATAAACTGCTAATTATAATGGATAAACAGTTACTGAAAAACTAAAGCAACTATTTACAGAGATTACAAAGTGTAAAAAAACTCATTTAGCTGATGGGAAGCGTCAGTAAGAGTCTGCGCGCTCCACTGCAGTTGCGCCATTGAGAACGCGCAGACTGCGCACAAACAGTATTCACCAAAGCCCACTTACGTAAACTGCGCAAGATAATGCCTTTTGATTGGTTACTAAGTCCATCAATCAAACCTTTGTTGGAAAGGCATTGGCTGGGCACCGAGTGCCTTTATCCAACGAAAACCATGGGCGCAATGATTGACAGCTCACCAAGCCTGTAAGGCGCTTCCTCTTTATGATGCATCCCAGTAGAGTCTCTGATTGGAGGAGAGAAACGAGGGATGGTTTATAATACGTGGGAGAGACTATTCTAGCAGGGGGAGTTTGCCAGAAAAGGATTAGAATCGATATTTCATTGAAAATGGACATGATTGATTACGCTAACTCAAAACTCCCTTGCAAACAACGAAGGATTTTTTGTTTTTTCCCTATTTTTTCGTTGTTTTGGATTAAAAAGTGGGATGCATTTTGAAGAGTGGACTCTTACACAGAGATGTATGCGGGTGTTTATTGGATTCGTCCGATCTGATCTGAACGACAGGAGATGAAAGATGAGTATCGCTAATATTATGCTAATGTTTACATGGCCGGTCCTTTAGCGTTTCATTTAACCCTTTCCTCTCTGGTTTATTTATTGCAAAAACAAGTTCAGAACATGAATCTTGAGTGTTTTAGCTTTCAAATGATGTATAGTTTGTGATAGTTGATTGAATATTTTGTATAAAACAAAAGTAAATAAAAGTACACACACGCCCACTTCCGTCAACCCCCCTCTTCAGCTTCAGTTCTCCAGTTCTTCCAGTTCACGCGATCGTGATAGCAAAGGCGAATCTTTCTCACCTGCCATCTCGTATAATGACCAAATAAAAGTTTGATATGCCCGATAGCACTAAACAAAGAGTTTAAAAAGCGGTGAAAACCCCGAACTCATTCGCTACTGACACACGGACTGATGTCAGACTGGCCGCGGATTCTGCAGGCGTTTGCCGCCGGTCAGCGCTCGCGCGAGTGAACCGAATCTAGGCATATTCATACATATCCATATCTATGGGCTCATCATTACTGTAGGTCTTAAAGTGAAAGCAACCCAATATAGCCGAGCCTATACCCCCTCCTGCCTGTGTCGTTAGTATTAATCAAACAACAACAACGGGGAAAAACAAACAGTAGCCCTAAACTTAAAGCACTGTTTGTATCTGTATATTTAAGTTGTATTTATTTGTCCTATTGTCAAACAAGATTCATGCATTTTGTTTGTTTTATTGCCATGTGTGACTATTGTGCATCTAATATAATGATATGGTAAATGTGGCATCCTAATTATGAAAAAAAAAAAGAAACATGCACATTTCTGAAAATAACTTCACAAAATCAGTAATTTTGATCTCACAAAAAATGTATATACATACACACACACTACCGGTCAAAAGTTTGAGAACGGTTCGATTTTTAAAATGTTTTTTAAAGAAGTCTCTCCTGCTCACCGAGGCTGCATTTATTTGATCCAAAATACAGCAAAGACAGTATTATTGTGAATATGTTTTTTTATTTTTTTATTTAAAATAACTATATTTCAATATATATCTTAAATAGAATTTATTTCTGTGATTCAAAGCTGAATTTTCAGCATCATTGCTCCAGACTTTAGAGTCACATAATCCTTCAGAAATCTTTTTTTTTTTTTTTTACTTTTTTTTATCCATCAAAGAATCCAAAAAAAAATGTTTTACACAACTGTGTTCAACACTGATAATAAACATAAATGTTTGTTGATCATCAGATCCTCATATGAGAATGATTAGTGATTTAGTGAAGGATCATGTGACACTGAAGACTGGAGTAATGATGATAAATTCAGCTTTGATCACAGGAATAAATGACACTTTAATATATATTCACATAGAAAACAGTCACAACAGAACTGTCACAATATTACAGCTTTTTGTATTTTTAATAACATAAATGCAGCATTGGTGAGCAGAATGTAAAAACATTTAAAAATCTTACCGTTCTCAGACTTTAGACCGGTAGTGTGTTTGTATATTAATCCTGGTGGGATTGAGCTATAAGGAAGTGCAAGATTACTAATACTTTGTTCAATTTGAATAAATTAATTTGCTTTGCAAGTAATTTTGTGATTCTGCATTTCCTTTTGTACGTTTTTTTTTTTAAAATTGCGTGATATAGGTCTTAAATTTAATTCATAATGGTCTTGAAAAGGTCTTAAAAAGTCTTAAATTTGACTTGGTGAAACCTGCAGATACCCCCTCTCTCTCTCTCTCTCTCTCTCTCTCTCTCTCTCTCTCTCTCTCTCTCTCTCTCTCTCTCTTTGTCTGTCTCTCTCTCTCTCTCTCTCTTTGTCTGTCTCTCTCTGTCTATCTCTCTGTCTCTCTCTCTCTGTTTTTACGTTCTCCTCGTAGGCGATTTATTCAATCTCCACCAAACTCGGTCAACATGAAACAAAGATATGGAAGATGCTAAAATTCGAACGAATATTGGATATCGAGCCGGACAACTTTCTAATTTACAGTAATTAGCTCCGACCAACAGGAAGTCAGATATTTTGGTTTGAAGGTGAATATTTGTGTAATTCAGGGTCTGAGTTTTCACGTTCTCCTCGTAGGCGATTTATTCAATCTCCACCAAACTCGGTCAACATGAAACAAAGATATGGAAGATGCTAAAATTCGAACGAATATTGGATATCGAGCCGGACAACTTTCTAATTTACAGTCATTAGCTCCGACCAACAGGAAGTCAGATATTTTGATTTGATGGGGAATATTTGTATAATTCAGGGTCTGAGTTTTTACGTTCTCCTCGTAGGCGATTTATTCAATCTCCACCAAACTCGGTCAACATGAAACAAAGATATGGAAGATGCTAAAATGCGAACGAATATTGGATATCTCAAACGGTGTTGCCATGGCGAGGGATTAAATAAGGACAAAAAAGGGGAACAGAAATTCTCTCATATCTTGTAAAATCATATTTTGATTTCAATTAAATTAAGATTGTATGGTATTCTGAACTCATTATGATTTGACCTTTGACATCATCTGACATGAAATTAATTTAAATGTAATTGATCTCATAGATGTGGTCCTATATGTGATCCTATGACATTACAATTCATCTATATTTAAATTACATCATGGGAGTGGCTTATGGTCATAATGGCACCAGCTGCTGCAGTAAATGTGGCATATTCGAGTGATTTTTAAAATGCTCTCCTGTTTAAATGCATATTGCCTGCCATGCACAGTTAAGCTGATGCCACCGCCGTGGCGGTGCCACCGGCTTGAGCCCGTCATCGCTGCTCGCAGCTTTAATTATTATTATTATTATTATTTTATCGACTAAATGGGCACTTTTGGGGCCCTTACCATACTCAAAAACTCTTGAAACTTTGCACACACGTCGGAATGCGCGGCCATCAGAGCCGGGCTGAAGCTGGTACCCGGGCGTGGCAGGGGGGCTCGACAGCGCCCCCTAAGGTGGGGTCTGAAAACTTGGTCCATATATGAAACACACTTGCACGTACATATATGAAACTCGGTACACATATAGACCTCATCGGGCCGAACAACTTTCGTGCTCTAAGTTACGTGTCAGCCCAACAGGAAGTGAGCTATAATGGGTTGTTCGGAAAACCCATGCTCTGGAATTTAATATACTCCTCCGAGGCCATTGTTTCGATCATCGCCAAACTCGGTCAGCATGAAGTGAACATATTCAGGATGCTAAATTGCGAGCGGATTTTTGATATCTCAAATGGTTTGGCCGTGGCGAAGCAACGAATTTATGGCGAGAAAAGGGAAACAGGAAGTGTGTTATAACTTGTGCAAACATTGACTGATTTGGATGAAACTTCAGCTGTGTGTTCGTTGTAAGAGGCAGATCGCATGGATATGACTTTTGTGAGTCAAAGTGATAGCGCCACCAACTGGCAGCAGGAAGTGTGTCACTTTCAAAAATGCTTTAAATCACGGTCTTATTTTCACCTGAGTGACTTCAAACTTCATCAGTATAATGTGAAAACATGGCAGATATACACATATGAATGGATTCCTAAAATTTTAAATAATGTTGCCATGGCAACGTGTCAAAGTTTAATAATCTTTTGGCTGTTCTGAGGCTCTTAGCATCCTTGAAATTGCTTGAAACTGCTTGAAACTCAACACACACATCAGAGATGTCAGTCAGTACACATTGGCAAAGCCTCAGAAACGAGTGGGGATGAGGGGCTCTATAGCGCCACCTTTTGACAAAAGTGAAGGGCTTCGTTTCATCTACAATCACCAAACTCAGTATATATATAGACCTCATCGAGCCGGACAACTTTCTAATTTACAGTCATTAGCTCCAACCAACAGGAAGTCAGATATTTTGGTTTGAAGGTGAATTTTTGTGTAATTCAGGGTCTGAGTTTTTACGTTCTCCTCGTAGGCGATTTATTCAATCTCCACCAAACTCGGTCAACATGAAACAAAGATATGGAAGATGCTAAAATGCAAACGAATATTGGATATCTCAAACGGTGTTGCCATGGCGAGGGATTAAATAAGGACAAAAAAGGGGAACAGAAATTGTCTAATATCTTGTAAAATCATATTTTGATTTCAATTAAATTAAGATTGTATGTTTGGTAATTGAACTTAGATTATTTAAAATTACTATACTATTTTTCAGATGAATATATATATTTTTATAAATATTTCTTTAAATAATCTAATGTGCCAGTGTGCCCTCCCCTCAATGAACAGAAGATGGCAGCATTGTGTTAGTTTTGAAGCAGGATAGAAAAAACCTTGTTTCTCTCTCTCTCTCTCTCTCTCTCTCTCTCTCTCTCCAGGGTCCCCGCGGGATATTAAAAAGTCTTAATTGTCTTTAACCTCTTAACATGTGCCCCATTTTTTGAGAATTCTTTGAAAACGACATACCCAAATGAAAATGTCTGCAGCTCTTAAACCCTATGGTCTATATTCATAAATCTGGTCTTATTTTAAACTAGACACTTGAAATGTTGCTACCCAAGAGTCATAATAACTCAAAGTAATATGGGAACAGAGTAATATACATGTAAATATACATGTAAGTGACTCACGTTTTTTTTTTTTTTTACTTAGGGAAAAAAATATTATAATTTAATGTTAAGAGCCTGAAAATAACTTAAATATAAAACTGAATGTCTAATCATGTCATGATTCAAATATGAGGATGATTCTCTCAGTAATGTAGCTTCTGTGAGCTTTTATGTCAAGAAAAGTCTAGGCGAATTTCAAAAAGGCCATTTATTTCAGAAAAATGTGTAATTGTAAAGAGTAGTTTTTCATTCAAATAAATCTGCAATAAACTGCTAATTATAATGGATAAACAGTTACTGAAAAACTAAAGCAACTATTTACAGAGATTACAAAGTGTAAAAAAACTCATTTAGCTGATGGGAAGCGTCAGTAAGAGTCTGCGCGCTCCACTGCAGTTGCGCCATTGAGAACGCGCAGACTGCGCACAAACAGTATTCACCAAAGCCCACTTACGTAAACTGCGCAAGATAATGCCTTTTGATTGGTTACTAAGTCCATCAATCAAACCTTTGTTGGAAAGGCATTGGCTGGGCACCGAGTGCCTTTATCCAACGAAAACCATGGGCGCAATGATTGACAGCTCACCAAGCCTGTAAGGCGCTTCCTCTTTATGATGCATCCCAGTAGAGTCTCTGATTGGAGGAGAGAAACGAGGGATGGTTTATAATACGTGGGAGAGACTATTCTAGCAGGGGGAGTTTGCCAGAAAAGGATTAGAATCGATATTTCATTGAAAATGGACATGATTGATTACGCTAACTCAAAACTCCCTTGCAAACAACGAAGGATTTTTTGCTTTTTCCCTATTTTTTCGTTGTTTTGGATTAAAAAGTGGGATGCATTTTGAAGAGTGGACTCTTACACAGAGATGTATGCGGGTGTTTATTGGATTCGTCCGATCTGATCCGAACGACAGGTGATGAAAGATGAGTACCGCTAATATTATGCTAATGTTTACATGGCCGGTCCTTTAGCGTTTCATTTAACCCTTTCCTCTCTGGTTTATTTATTGCAAAAACAAGTTCAGAACATGAATCTTGAGTGTTTTAGCTTTCAAATGATGTATAGTTTGTGATAGTTGATTGAATATTTTGTATAAAACAAAAGTAAATAAAAGTACACACACGCCCACTTCCGTCAATCCCCCTCTTCAGCTTCAGTTCTCCAGTTCTTCCAGTTCACGCGATCGTGATAGCAAAGGCGAATCTTTCTCACCTGCCATCTCGTATAATGACCAAATAAAAGTTTGATATGCCCGATAGCACTAAACAAAGAGTTTAAAAAGCGGTGAAAACCCCGAACTCATTCGCTACTGACACACGGACTGATGTCAGACTGGCCGCGGATTCTGCAGGCGTTTGCCGCCGGTCAGCGCTCGCGCGAGTGAACCGAATCTAGGCATATTCATACATATCCATATCTATGGGCTCATCATTACTGTAGGTCTTAAAGTGAAAGCAACCCAATATAGCCGAGCCTATACCCCCTCCTGCCTGTGTCGTTAGTATTAATCAAACAACAACAACGGGGAAAAACAAACAGTAGCCCTAAACTTAAAGCACTGTTTGTATCTGTATATTTAAATTGTATTTATTTGTCCTATTGTCAAACAAGATTCATGCATTTTGTTTGTTTTATTGCCATGTGTGACTATTGTGCATCTAATATAATGATATGGTAAATGTGGCATCCTAATTATGAAAAAAAAAAGAAACATGCACATTTCTGAAAATAACTTCACAAAATCAGTAATTTTGATCTCACAAAAAATGTATATACATACACACACACTACCGGTCAAAAGTTTGAGAACGGTTCGATTTTTAAAATGTTTTTTAAAGAAGTCTCTCCTGCTCACCGAGGCTGCATTTATTTGATCCAAAATACAGCAAAGACAGTATTATTGTGAATATGTTTTTTTATTTTTTTATTTAAAATAACTATATTTCAATATATATCTTAAATAGAATTTATTTCTGTGATTCAAAGCTGAATTTTCAGCATCATTGCTCCAGACTTTAGAGTCACATAATCCTTCAGAAATCTTTTTTTTTTTTTTTTTACTTTTTTTTATCCATCAAAGAATCCAAAAAAAAATGTTTTACACAACTGTGTTCAACACTGATAATAAACATAAATGTTTGTTGATCATCAGATCCTCATATGAGAATGATTAGTGATTTAGTGAAGGATCATGTGACACTGAAGACTGGAGTAATGATGTTAAATTCAGCTTTGATCACAGGAATAAATGACACTTTACTATATATTCACATAGAAAACAGTCACAACAGAACTGTCACAATATTACAGCTTTTTGTATTTTTAATAACATAAATGCAGCATTGGTGAGCAGAATGTAAAAACATTTAAAAATCTTACCGTTCTCAGACTTTAGACCGGTAGTGTGTTTGTATATTAATCCTGGTGGGATTGAGCTATGAGGAAGTGCAAGATTACTAATACTTTGTTCAATTTGAATAAATTAATTTGCTTTGCAAGTAATTTTGTGATTCTGCATTTCCTTTTGTACGTTTTTTTTTTTAAATTGCGTGATATAGGTCTTAAATGTAATTCATAATGGTCTTGAAAAGGTCTTAAAAAGTCTTAAATTTGACTTGGTGAAACCTGCAGATACCCTCTCTCTCTCTCTCTCTCTCTCTCTCTCTCTCTCTCTCGTTCTCCTCGTAGGCGATTTATTCAATCTCCACCAAACTCGTTCAACATGAAACAAAGATATGGAAGATGCTAAAATGCTAAAAAGAATATTGGATATCTCAAACGGTGTTGCCATGGCGAGGGATTAAATAAGGACAAAAAAGGGGAACAGAAATTCTCTCATATCTTGAATTATCTTAAATTACATCATGGGTGTGGCTTATGGTCATAATGGCACCAGCTGCTGCAGTAAATGTGGCATATTCGAGTGATTTTTAAAATGCTCTCCTGTTTAAATGCATATTGCCTGCCATGCACAGTTAAGCTGATGCCACCGGCGTGGCGGTGCCACCGGCTTGAGCCCGTCATCGCTGCTCGCAGCTTTAATTATTATTATTATTTTATCGACTAAATGGGCACTTTTGGGGCCCTTACCATACTCAAAAACTCTTGAAACTTTGCAGATACGTCAGAATCTGCGGCCATCAGGGCCGGGCTGAAGCTGATACCCGGGCGTGGCAGGGGGGCTCAACAGCGCCCCCTATTAAAATTTGGTCTATATATCAAACACACTTGCACGTATATGTATGAAACTCGGTACACATATAGATCTCATCGGGGCGAACAACTTCCGCACTCATAGTCATAAACTTCGCCCAACAGGAAGTGAGCTATTTTGGGTTGTTCGGAAAACGCATGCTCTGGAATTTAATATACTCCTCCGAGGCCATTGTTTCGATCAGTGCCAAACTCGGTCAGCATGAAGTGAACATATTCAGGAAGCTAAATTGCGAGCGGATTTTTGATATCTCGAACGGTTTGGCCGTGGCGAAGCAACGAATTTATGGCGAGAAAAGGGAAACAGGAAGTGTGGTTTAACTTGTGCAAACATTGACTGATTTAGATGAAACTTCAGCTGTGTGTTCGTTGTAAGAAGCCGATCACATGGATATGACTTTTGTGAGTCAAAGTTATAGCGCCACCAACTGGCAGCAGGAAGTGTGTCACTTTCAAAAATGCTTTGAATCACCATCTTATTTTCACACGATTTATTTCAAACTTCATCAGTATAATGTGAAAACATGACAGATAGAGACGTATGAAATTGATTTCTGAAATTTCTAATACTGTTGCCATGGCAACATGTCAAAGTTTAATAATGTTTTTGGCTGTTTGTGTGCCCTCCCCTTTATCACCACAAGGTGGCAGTGTTGCATTATTTTTGAAACTCCCTCTGTATGTGTAGATGTGACTAGTTTTGAGACTCTTAGCATGCTTGAAATTGCTTGATACTGATTGAAACTCAACACACACATCAGAGATGTCAGTCAGTACACATTGGCAAAGCCTCAGAAACGGGCGGGGATGAGGGGCTCTATAGCGCCACCTTTTGACAAAAGTGGGGGGGTTAGTTTTATCTTCAGTCCCCAAACTCGGTACATATATTGTTCTCTTCGAGCCGGACAACTTTCTAATTTACAGTCATTAGCTCCAACCAACAGGAAGTCAGATATTTTGGTTTGAAGGTGAATTTTTGGTTAAATCGGGGTCTGAGTTTTTACGTTCTCCTCGTAGGCGATTTATTCAATCTCCACCAAACTCTGTCAAAATGAAACAAAGATATGGAAGATGCTAAAATGCGAAAGAATTTTGGATATCTCAAACGGTGTTGCCATGGCGAGGGATTAAATAAGGACAAAAAAGGGGAATAGAAATTCTCTCATATCTTGTAAAATCATTTTTTGATTTCAATAAATTAAGTTTGTATGTTCAGTAATTGAACTTGGATTTATTTAAATGACTATACTACTTTTCAGATCAATATATTTATTTATTTAAAATATTTCTTTAAATAATCTATTCCGTCTGTGTGTGCTGCTCTCCCCTCAATGAACACAAGATGGCAGCATTGTATTAGTTTTGAAGCAGGATAAAAAAAAAATCCATCTCTCTTTCTCTCTAAGGGGTTTGTCTGTGTGTGTGTGTGTGTGTGTGTGTGTGTGTGTGTGTGTGTGTGTGTGTGTGTGTGTGTGTGTGTGTGTGTGTGTGTGTGTGTTGTGTGTGTGTGTGTGTGTGTGTGTGTGTGTGTGTGTGTGTGTGTGTGTGTGTGTGTGTGGCCAGGCCACCAACTGGCAGCAGGAAGTGTGTCACTTTCAAAAATGCTTTAATTCACTGTCTAGCTTTAAAAACATTCTAAACAATGTTTTATTCAAAATGTAAAAATGCAGAATGTTTTCTGTGATGGTAGGTTTAGGAGTAGGGGTAGTGTAGGGGGATAGAATGTACAGTTTGTACAGTATAAAAACCATTAAGTCTATGCAATGTCCTCTGCCTTTCCTTCCCCTCCCCCCCTCACTCTCACTTTCTCACTGTGTGTGTGTGTGTGTGTGTGTGTGTGTGTGTGTGTGTGTGTGTGTGTGTGTGTGTGTGTGTGTGTGTGTGTGTGTGTGTGTGTGTGTGTGTGTGTGTGTGTGTGTGTGTGTGTGTGTGTGTGTGTGTGTGTGACTTTCTCTTTTGATGATGATAATTTAACCCTTTCATACAGGCTATCACAAATAACTATCACTTGAAATAAAAACGTCATGTGATGTGTTTGCCAAGATCACGTATGATGCACATGTCTTTAAATTAATTATTTACTGATATAATATAAATGTATTAAAACAAATTTCACATGATTTTCTAAAAGTGGCTATTTATAATAAACTTCCATAAAATGTAGACACGCATCTTACTCTTACCTGACACTGATATTAAAATCATCTTTGCAGTTTCTGTGATTTGGCTCCATTTATACATTTTTTTTATTGGACCACCCATATTGAAATGAAAGCACGCTTTATGGTGCATAAGATTGGTGCACAAACGGTAGCTAAGGTAGCTCAAAAACACATGAGGAGAAGTGTTAGAATAAAACAACATCAGCATTCGAATGGTATTCTGAACTCATTCCAACTTGACCTTTGACATAGTCTGACATGAAATTCATATAAATTTAATTGATCTCATAGATGTGGTTTGTGGTCATAGCAGCACCAACTACTGCAGTTAATGTGGTGAATTCAGATGACTTTGACATAGTCCTTTTATGTTTTCCCATTTTAAATGCCTATTACCTGCAGTGCACAGTTAAGCTGATGCCACCGGCGTGGCGGTGCCACCGGCTTGAGCCCGTCATCGCTGCTCGCAGCTTTAATTATTATTATTATTATTTTTTTTATCGACTAAATGGGCACTTTTGGGGCCCTTACCATGCTCAAAAACTCTTGAAACTTTGCAGATACGTCAGAATCTGCGGCCATCAGGGCCGGGCTGAAGCTGATACCCGGGCGTGGCAGGGGGGCTCAACAGCGCCCCCTATTAATATTTGGTCTATATATCAAACACACTTGCACGTACATGTATGAAACTCGGTACACATATAGACCTCATCGGGCCGAACAACTTTCGTGCTCTAAGTTACGCGTCAGCCCAACAGGAAGTGAGCTATAATGGGTTGTTCGGAAAACCCATGCTCTGGAATTTAATATACTCCTCCGAGGCCATTGTTTCGATCAGTGCCAAACTCGGTCAGCATGAAGTGAACATATTCAGGATGCTAAATTGCGAGCGGATTTGTGATATCTCAAACGGTTTGGCCGTGGCGAAGCAACGAATTTATGGCGAGAAAAGGGAAACAGGAAGTGTGTTATAACTTGTGCAAACATTGAATGATTTGGATGAAACTTCAGCTGTGTGTTCGTTGTAAGAGGCCGATCACATGGATATGACTTTTGTGAGTCAAAGTTATAGCGCCACCAACTGGCAGCAGGAAGTGTGTCACTTTCAAAAATACTTTAAATCACTGTCTTATTTTCTCCCGATTGACTTCAAACTTCATCAGTATAATGTGAAAACATGACAGATAGAGACATATGAAATGGATTCCTGAAATTTGAAGTACTGTTGCCATGGCAACGTGTCAAAGTTTAATAATGTTTTTGGCTGTTTTTGAGACTCTTAGCATGCTTGAAACTGCTTGAAACTTAACACACACATCAGAGATGTCAGTCAGTACACAAGGGCAAAGCCTCAGAAACGGGCGGGGATGAGGGGCTCTATAGCGCCACCTTTTGGCAAAAGTGGGGGGGTTAGTTTTATCTTCAGTCACCAAACTTGGTACATATATTGTTCTCTTCGAGCCGGACAACTTTCGAATTTACAGTCATTAGCTCCGACCAACAGGAAGTCAGATATTTTGGTTTGAAGGTGAATATTTGTGTAATTCAGGGTCTGAGTTTTTACGTTCTTCTCGTAGGCGATTTATTCAATCTCCACCAAACTCGGTCAAAATGAAACAAAGATACGGAAGATGCTAAAATGCGAACGAATATTGGATATCTCAAACGGTGTTGCCATGGCGAGGGATTAAATAAGGACAAAAAAGGGGAACAGAAATTGTCTAATATCTTGTAAAATCATATTTTGATTTCAATTAAATTAAGATTGTATGTTCAGTAATTGAACTTGGATTAATTTAAAATGACTATACTATTTTTCAGATCAATATATTGATTTAAAATATTTCTTTGAATAATCTATGTGTCTAGTAATCTGTGTCTATGTGCCCTCCCCTCAATGAACAGAAGATGGCAGCATTGTATTAGTTTTGAAACTAATGTGTTTGTGTGTGTGTGTGTGTGTGTGTGTGTGTGTGTGTGTGTGTTCAATTAAATTAAGATTGTATGTTCAGTAATTGAACTTGGATTAATTTAAAATGACTATACTATTTTTCAGATCAATATATTGATTTAAAATATTTCTTTGAATAATCTATGTGTCTAGTAATCTGTGTCTGTGTGCCCTCCCCTCAATGAACAGAAGATGGCAGCATTGTATTAGTTTTGAAACTAATGTGTTTGTGTGTGTGTGTGTGTGTGTGTGTGTGTGTGTGTGTGTGTGTGTGTGTGTGTGTGTGTGTGTGTGTGCGTGTGTGTGCCCTCCCCTCAATGAACAGAAGATGGCAGCATTGTATTAGTTTTGAAACTAATGTGTGTGTGTGTGTGTGTGTGTGTGTGTGTGTGTGTGTGTGTGTGTGTGTGTGTGTGTGTGTGTGTGTGTGTGTGGCCAGGCCACCAACTGGCAGCAGGAAGTGTGTCACTTTCAAAAATGCTTTAATTCACTGTCTAGCTTTAAAAACATTCTAAACAATGTTTTATTCAAAATGTAAAAATGCAGAATGTTTTCTGTGATGCTAGGTTTAGGAGTAGGGGTAGTGTAGGGGGATAGAATGTACAGTTTGTACAGTATAAAAACCATTAAGTCTATGCAATGTCCTCTGCCTTTCCTTCCCCTCCCCCCCTCACTCTCACTTTCTCACTGAGTGTGTGTGTGTGTGTGTGTGTGTGTGTGTGTGTGTGTGTGTGTGTGTGTGTGTGTGTGTGTGTGTGTGTGTGTGTGTGTGTGTGTGTGTGACTTTCTCTCTTGATGATGATAATTTAACCCTTTCATACAGGCTATCACAAATAACTATCACTTGAAATAAAAACGTCATGTGATGTGTTTGCCAAGATAACGTATGATGCACATTAATGTCATAGGATAAACTATGCACACTACACAGCACACTGATATAATATAAATGTATTAAAACATAAATTTCACATGATTTTATAAAAGTGGCTATTTATAATAAACTTCCATAAAATGTAGACACGCATCTTACTCTTACCTGACACTGATATTAAAATCATCTTTGCTGTTTCTGTGATTTGACTCCATTTATTAATTTATTAATTTTGTAATTTATTTTTTATATTGGACCACACATATTGATTTCAAATATATTCAAAATAATTTTTTCAGAGAGTGAAATGAAAAAAACTTTCTCCCACCATTTAGATTTTATTTATTTTTGTTGTTAAAATCTTGTGAATCTTGTTCAATGTGCAGAGTGCCTCTCTCTCAGTCCTCTCAGGCTCAGCCTGGGTGTGTGTGTGTGTGGGGTCCCTCTCTCACCCTGTGAGTTTGTGTGTGTGCCTTTCTCTCTTGATGATGATAATTCAACATCAGCATTTGAATGGTATTCTGAACTCATTACGATTTGACCTTTGACATCATCTGACATGAAATTCATTTAAATTCAATTGATCTCATATATGTGGCTGTTGTGGTTCATGGTCATAGCAGCACCAACTGCTGCAGTTAATGTGGTGAATTCAGATGACATTGACGTAGTCCTTTTATGTTTTCCCATTTTAAATGCCTATTATGATTTGGCCTTTGACATCATCTGACATGAAATTAATTTAAATGTAATTGATCTCATAGATGTGGTCCTATATGTGATCCTATGACATTACAATTCATCTATATTTAAATTACATCATGGGTGTGGCTTATGGTCATAATGGCACCAGCTGCTGCAGTAAATGTGGCATATTCGAGTGATTTTTAAAATGCTCTCCTGTTTAAATGCATATTGCCTGCCATGCACAGTTAAGCTGATGCCACCGGCGTGGCGGTGCCACCGGCTTGAGCCCGTCATCGCTGCTCGCAGCTTTAATTATTAATTTGTTTCAGTAACTTTATGCAATCAAGAGCTGCTTTTGGTGCAATGATAAAAAGTTATAGCAAATAAGAATCCTAGAAATAAATAAAATATATAAATGTTTTACACAGGCGGGAGAAAAAAAGTAGGCATGTTTGAGTTCTTACTTGTGGAGCATTGCAATGGCCTCTCTTGTTTTGATCTGGTCGAGTCCAAATGTAAGCGAGAAGCGTCTGGCCAGTTCTTTAATCCCACAGAATGCAGATGTGGAACGATCAAAGTTACAGCCTAGATCACTCAGCATCTCATTAAACAGCTGAAACACACACATCACCCTTCTGTTATTCAGTGCTGCTGGCAGAGCTGGTCTGTCTAAGAAGGGAAGTTCTATCTCACCTGCTGCAGGCTGAGGATCAGAGTCTTGGCACACTGAATCTTGTCGATCTGACGCGCTTTACTCATGGTCTCCTTAATGATGTCACCATAATCATTATAGTACTACACACAGACAGAGACAGAGAGTAACTGTAAGCTTCAAGTAACACAAAGGACTGTGACGGATCCGATAGCCTCACCCCCCCGTCCTGTGTACTATATACTATCCTATCCCAATACAGGCACTCACCCTCATGTACTGTTTGAATACATCTGCTCCTGTCTTCATGTCCACCACACTGTAGATAATCAATTTGCAGAAGGCGGCCAGTAAATTCCTGCGTTTGTGGAGTGCCTCAATCTTACCGGCCTCATCGTCTGCAAGACACACCCCAGATATAGATTAATTGGATTGGATAGTGAAAAAACAGCCATTGTGCAGAATAAAATAATAATAAAAAAAAAACAAGTGAAATAAATATTATACAATAATAATATAAAAATAATAATATTATACAAATAATATAAATTGAATACAATTACAACTTTTGACTGCTTGTGTATGTTAAATGTTTTTCTAAAAATGTTCTACAAAAGTTTCCTCACAGTATTCTTAAATGGAATTAAAATTATGTCATTGGTTAATCATCAAAACACAAATTAAGATTTAATGAAAACTGAGATATTTCTGCCCCACCACTGAAAGTTCAGGTAACTAAAACTTAAAAAGATCCAAAAAGTTAATTAAGCCATGAGAAAAAAAATCTAGATTAATTTATTTTAAACAAGGTATGCCACAACAACAGTAGTCTGACCCTAAACTTAAACATGAGCCATATTCCTATGTCAGTCTTCTAAAAAAAATATTTGGTTATGTTAGTTGTGCAGAAATTAGAACAATGCATTACAAATCAACAGCTGATGCTGCCTCTGGAGCAAAGACTGCATACATGTTGTTATACACTCAAATCCATTTTAGAGTGGATCAGAATGGTCTTCTCTCCTTTTTGTATTTGTTTGTTGTTCACCTGTGCTGCTGTCCTCGTCCTGATCAACAAACACGTGATCAAGGATAAAGTTTAGTAGTTCGCTCTGTAAAGATGCATCTGGACTGAACACCAGTGGCTCTAAAGCTTCCCGTCCCGATGCCACAATCTGATAACTGAAGATCAGGAGTGCATCGCAGAGAATGGTGAAGGCCTGCAACATACAGACACAGTTTATTTTCCCAGAATCCCCTATGGATGAAAGGACGCATGGTCTGTGGCAGGCCAGACTCACCTGTTCTTTGACAGCAGTGCTGATGCTGTTCAGGTATCTCTGACACATCAGGCAGAAAGCTCTCACCTGCCTCCGCAACAGCACCATTTCATCCTGAAATTGGACAAGAGAGTGACTCTAAACACTCTAAATGACAGTCTCACACAGGACTGGGCATGTATGTGTGTGTTGTACCTTATTGGCACTGCCCTCTGAGACTTTAGCCAAGTGCCAGAGTATGACATAGTGACTGCACTGGAGTGCATGAGCCACGATCTATAAAGACAAAACAAAACAAACACGAAAGTGCCTAAAGTGAGATTCAAGAGTTTAGAGCAGAGTCAAACACACAGGCCACATAATAAATATGGCCTGTAGAGAAGTCTAGTAGGGCCTGTGGGATGATTTAAACTGGGATGGTTCACCCAACAATTTAAATTCTGTCATTTACTCACCCTCAAGTTGTTCCAAACCTGTATGAATTTCTCTGTTATGTGGAACATAAAAGAAGATATTTTGAAGAATGTCAGTAATCAAATTATTTTATTATCAACATTCAAAAATATCTTCAAAATATCTTCCTATGTGTTCAACAGATAAAAGAAATTCATACGGGTTTAAAACAACTTGAGGGTGAGTAAATGACAACAGAATGCTTGGGTGAACTATCCCTTTAAGGAAAAAAATATAATCAAATGTTTTTAAATGTTTTTTTTATTTTTAATTAAAGGCATTATCTGTAGCTAAAAACATTATTATCAATACAATAAAAAATTAGATTAAGAGCTACAGTTACATTTGTAAAAAAAGAAAAGAAAAAGTAAATAATAAAAATGTATTTTATAATTTAAAAAAAAAATAGTCTTTATGATTATATAATAATGAATAAAGTGTTTTTTGATACGATGCATTAAAGTTCACCCAAAAATGAAAATATAATATAAAATATATTTTGAAGAATCCAAATAGGCCCCTATAGAAAAAAAAATACATGCAAGTCAATGGGGCCCTGGGCCATTTACTGACATTCTCAAAATATCTTCTTTTTTGTGTTCAGCAGAAGAAGAAAAAAATCATACAGGTTTGAAAGAACTTGAGGGTTAGTAAATGATGATAACATTTTCATTTTTGGGTGAACTATCCCTTAAAATAGTGATTAAATTATTTTATATGCCTAATTTTGTGTTAATGTTCAGTTATCAAGCCAAGATTATTGAACAATTCTCTCTTTTTCTTCACAACACTGTTGCTTGACTAATATTCCTTAAATACCAATTTATTTAGGCAAATGTCACCTAAATGCATCTGGGGAGTGAAAATAGAAAGTTCCATGTGCTCCGTGTTTTGCCATTGAGGCAGCATGTAGTTGACTCGGGACATAATTTAGCTGCAGAATAGCCGCTAAAATGAGTTAACCCCTGGGTCAGTAGTCAGTACCTGCTCAGGCATATCCCCATTTTGAAGGCCAGAGTTCAAAAGTTTGTAATTGCTGGTGAAAAGGTCCCATTTAGTAAGATCATGGGCACTGCAGTGAGACAGACACAAAGACACATGTTTATGATGAAGACACTCCTCTAGTCTCACAGAAACATGTCCTGATCTTATTCCGCACAGATAAATAAGAAATAATAATTTGCTCATCAAATTAAGCAGTGTTTTAGAACCTTTAATATTTTAGCAAGTTAGCTCGACTATTTCTCAGTTTTAGCACAATTATTTCTCAGTTTTGAGTATGTTTTCTTACTTGTGGAAGGCTGTGATTCTTTTGAGTGTTGATAAAACTTGATAGGCGTCATCTTCATCAGGCTCCTCCCCCTTAAAGAAACAAAACCATTCAAACTTAAACTGGTGAAATTACACAGAACTGTTATTGAAATACAACACACGAAAAACGACCACAAACAAACCTCCTGCAGGACGTCCTCCAGCAAGCGGTGGAACTTGTCAATCTGTTCATCGAGCATCTGGCTGCGGACGATATCTACACGGTTATAGATGGTGAATTCCTCATTGCACAATGCATGGAATGTCACTGAACATGCCTCTAGTACATCTGTGTCTGTGTGCTTCTCCACCACATCGCGGACCTGACGCAGCAGAGCGTCCAGATGCTGCAGGACATCAGCGTAATTATTACTTATGGTACTACTATAACAAAACAATAATCACTCATTTCTTAACTTCATGTCTATCCATGTTATTTAAAAAAAAACTATTAGTATTATTGGAAGCTTTCTTCATGTTAAAGTAAAAAAAATAAAAATGCCATATTTTTATAAGCACAATATTGTTTTGGAACAATATTTATTGCATAATCACCTTCTCTAGCCGACCTGTAGTATAGATCTCCAAATCAAAATACTGAGGAAACTGTAGAAGATTAGTGACCTTCTCTGGGTCCACTGAATACTGAGAGAAAGAAGGAGAGAAAGAGTCTGAAATTCAGAAGTCCGGATTCAGGTGGCCTGAACCATTTGGTTGGAATATTTGTGTGCAAATTGCGAGTTATGGACCATTGTTTTATGCCCAAAAAGCCAATCAATTTTACAATGAAATTTCTTTTGAAAATTCCAAAACTAGCAAAAAATGTTGAGGATCAATTAATAACCACAATTAAAGTAGCATTTTGTCACAATCATTTACATTTGTTTGCTATTCTTTTGATGCATTACACACTGTCTGGCAAGGCAGAGAATCACTTACTTTAGCCAATAACAGAGGCAAAGCCACAGCAAATGTTTCTGTGATCTTTGTTCGATCATCCAGCTGGGTTTTCTTTTCTTTAGCGGTCAGAACCTGTGCCAAAATAAAAAACAGCAAACGGGTTTGAGAATGAGTAAATAATGACAGCATTTTTAAAGAGTTTTTAGACAATTATTTTATCTATTCCTTTAAGTGACAACATAAGTATGATGGTTTGAAAACACTTTTGAGTGTACACAGATTTGACTACACTTGGGAGGTCTAATGTTTTGAAAATGTCTACAAAAATATAGTGAAACATAAAATAATGAACCTGTGAGAACATAAGAAGTGATCCTCTCTATTTGAACAGGCTCATAAATCAGCCAAATCATGATTTATATTTGAGGTGAAGCGAAAGCAGCGTCTTAACGTATGATATGATTAGATTAGAAGAAATGATTTGAGAAGTCTAGTATATGCCACCAGAAAAAAAGTATTTAATTTCAAAGGAAGATAGAGTTAAAAATTATTGAAATTACAAGGCATTTTTTTTTACATGAAACATACATGGATGAATCGTTCACAATAAGGTAAATTGCATTTAGAAAATAGATGGGGTGATTTTGTTTAATCTACAACTTTTTCATAGATTAGGTTTAGGGTTAGTGGTTTAGAAAATATATCCTTTATGTAAAAACCACTGCATCTATGGGACATCCTCACTAAGGCCACATTTACACTGCAGGTCTTGATGCACAATTCCGATTTGGTGACTATATACGATTTTTTTTGAAGACCCGCTTACATCATCTTTTAAAAGCGACCCGTATCCGATATTTGCATTTACGCTATACACTGGTGAAACAGCTCAAGACGTCCTGACCCAGAAAAGGAAGTAAAATGGAGCGATATGCAATGGATGCAGACAAAATGATTAATCAATGTTTTCTTTAAAGGTCTCAATCTTTAAAGGTCAGCAAAACATTGCTCTCGTAAGGTGGAGAAAAAAGAGGAGCGCCCTTGTTGCAGCCTGGGCAAAATTAGCGATGTTCGGGTCCACCTGAATTGACGTCATTCACCTCCGTCCCCTTTTCAATGACGTACGACTCACATTTACTGGGGAATATCCGATTGACCGCTTACATGGCAGACGCAAATGCACGTATCCGAATCATATCGGCTTTATTACCACATATGAGTGAGGCCTGAATCTGATCTGAGGATATCGGAATTCTTGCGTTTTTTTCCTGCTTGCACATTCACGTCATATCCGATCTGTGCTACATGAGAGGGAAAAATCGGAATTGGGTCACTTGAACCATGCAGTGTAAATGGGGCCTAATATAGAAAAATCGTAATGTTGTTTTTGTGTGCGTCTTACCCTTCTTCCAGAGCCTCGTCCAATGGGTGGGTGACATTCACAAGTCTGTCTGACAGCACAGAGCATGATCTCAATCAGAGCAGTTTCCTGAGCATCGGTGAGAGCTGAAACACACACATCGCTAGGTGCGTTTACATGGAGCACTGTAATCGGTTTAAAAGTCCAATCCGAATGAAAATGCTCCATATAAACACCTCAATCGGAATAAAAATGCCCAAACCAAATGAAATTGTAATCGGTTTGAGAGGGATGGGATAAACCTTTTCATGAACCGATCAAACGAAAAATTCCACCGTGTAAATGACCTGATTACTTTGAGTGTACGTCTTTCTGTGATGTGATATACAGCGCGCGCCTCCACAACTAAAGAGCGCCAGGCTAATGTTGACAAGAGAGGAAATTTAATTCTTCTGAGGTATTAAACTTTTTTATTTCGTAACAAGTTAATGACACAGACATAGCCTAGCTACAGCATCTCATCTTGACAGCGTTTGTCCTAGGCTTCAACTGCGCCTGACAGAATTTATTTTTCTGAGGTGATTCTTAAACTTTACAACAAATAATAAATAACTTTTATGAAACTGTATAAGTCCTGGTGGCCGTCGAGAGTTGCCATGGCAATGGGGAACATTCAAGTTGCTGGAGAGGACGTGACGATATTTCTCGTAAGTTATATAAAAAAGTTAAACTGCTTCAAATTGGTTAAGTAACATTACCCACAGTCTACTTTAATTACTTTTGTTAATATTTATAGCCTACCTCTGTGATAGCCTACCTTCTGCAACACAGAACTATTGATCCATAAACGTCGCAGTTACTATAACTGGCAAAGTTATGAATCTATGCGACAGACAAACTGGGTGCGCATGTCACAAAATGATACCGACTGAAAGTCAGCACATGTAAACACCAGATCGGTTTAGATAACGTCTCATGTAAACAGTCCACCGAATCTTTCAATCGGAATGATTTTAATCGGAATGACAAAAAAGTGCGCATGTAAACATGGCTACTGTGTTTAAAGGGTAACTAAACCCTAAACCAACTTTTTTTAGTTAATGATCTGTAATACTGGGGCTTTATTAATGCTGTTCATTGATTCTAGTAAATGTTTTGACATTTGAGTATAAAGTGTTTTAATTCTATAAAATATGGTATAAAACCGCCAAAGTGCTGCCCTCTTAAGGTTGAACGGTGGCTACTGCAGTTGAATTTTCCTATTGGACGTTGTGGTACATCGTGACGTAGGATGGTACCTCCAACGGCTCACTATCCGCGCCCCTGGCACGAGCTCACCACGCCCTCAGAAATGTTTCCCCCAATCACATGATGAGAACGGCTTTACTCCAGTATGAACTGTCATATTACATGAAGTGGAAACATTATGAATGAAACTCACTTGACACATGCTTTAACATTGTATTGAAGAAAATACGGTTAAATAATGAAGTTGTCAGTACACGTCAGGCTTTTCTTGCGATTTTATTGCCGCCCGTCATGTGTACAGATAATTTTCATTCATGAGACGCGCTTTCAAACCCTGACACGCAAGTGGTTGCCGCGGACGCAGATAGATTAGGTCGGTTCTCTTGCGCGGCTGCTAAACTAGCATCGTCGGCATCGGGAGTTAACGCAGTTTGAGCAGCGGCTCGCATTGATAAGGCTCCGGGTTTATGTCTACAGACAATCCACCCTCCTCCACTTCAGGTGAAGGTAGGAGAAATGACCGCTCTGTTGCAAAGCTGGCGTCACTCCAGTCATTCTCCATCTTTGCGACTCGCGAGTCTGACAGCTGTCAATCAACCCGTCCCTGCGGGTCTCAGGTGCACGCCCTCCGCTCAGCCCCGCCCTCGGTTCGTCCCCTCTGTGTCCGCCGGGCTCTGCCCACTTTTCCAGCATTTTTTGAAAATTGCCAGTGGGTGGAGTTAAGCTCTGAGCAGGGGTTTAGTTACCCTTTAAGTGGTGTAGGCCAAATTTTGGTCCAGGCACAAAAAACTCTATGAGAAATACAAGTGTGTACATTTGTACCTTCCTCTCCAGGGAACGGTTCATCCAGCAACAGGCTGATCATACTCTCCCAGTCCTTCAGCAGCTCTGACGCACAGTCCCACAAGCTGTCCACCAGATAGGCACCGTGCTCATGGAGCTAAAACACACAAACATTCGTAAAATCTAAAAACATTTGTTAAAAAAAATATCTCGTGGTTTGTTTAGTTACAACACTTTAATGTGTTTGTTGTGTAATCGGAGGGTTATTTAAAAAAATCAAATAAAATCGTACCACCTTTGTTAGTCTGATCTCACACAATTTCCAGGCATCTCAGAGAAGGAAAATCCTTAATTGAAATACTAAGACCTGTTCAGTCCAGTTATTTATATAATGAGACATTAAAGGCACAGTATGCAAGTTTCACCACTAGAGGTCACTTATTCAAAACAATAACAAAGTTGTAGCTTGATGCCGTGAATGAGTGTGGAATCATGGGAGTTGTCGTTTTCACCTCCACAGCTGATAGAAAGCAATCTGGCAGGAAATCATGTTCATGTATAAGCTAATGTTTTTTTAACGTTACTGTGGCATGAAGCAGGGTGGGGCCAAGAGCCGTGGGATTGGTACGAGGCCGGTGGAGCGTATGCTAATGAGAAATGAGAGACACCTGGCAAGTTGTGACACACTGGTCTCAAGTCTCATGTAGGCGCACCGGAGCTTTTATTATGCTTATATGCCGCGGTCAGCTGCTCCTTTCGTTTTGTTGTTTATGTTTATTTTACAATTAAATTTACTTTTATGGATATGATGGATATTACGTCATTGACAGGTGGCACAATGACACGGGTCATTACACTGGTTAAAATAGCTGATTTCTCTGGATTTAATTTTTTTTTAAACATTTGGGATAATGTAAGTACACAAGTCAACAAAATGTATAACATTGTTCTAGTGGTTTTTGGATATTTTAATCCAAAGCCTTTAAGAAGTGACATTACAGGCCGAGCACATCAAGCACACCTCACTTTCCAGAAAGAACAAGACAGTTGTTCTGATGAGGTTAGCATTCAAACACTGTCTGCCTCTCCTGGGCCGCCCCTCATCCTCTGGACCATGATGACTGAACAACCTGGGAACAAAACACACAAAATTGTTGCGTTCACAAAATGTGCGCAAAATATACTTTGGGTTTACCGTGGCAAATGTGTTTAATTACACTGATATTTAATAAAGCACAGACTGTGCAGTGGAATAAAAAATGTGGCACTCACTTTTTGTAGAGAAACTCCCCTGCAGCCACAGCAACCGGTCGGTGGGCGGAGTAAACTAAGTGATAGACGCTCTCACAGTCTTCAGCAGTCAAAACCTCATCACTACTTCTGTGTGCACAAACAAACACAGATGAAATGGACACATCTAAAAACAAAAAAATTAGTATGACTGTGAATGATCAATGCTGAACTCACTGCAGAACTAGCGTCAGTAGCTTAATGGCCTGAACAGCAACATCATATTCCTTATCCAGAGTCATAGACACAATCCGATCCTACAGAGAAAGAGGAGGAGAGAACTGTCAACAAGAAAATACATTTTTTCAAAGCCTTCAGAATCATAAAGTGAGAGTTGGTGTTGCCATATCAAGTATCCTGGTGGAACACTCACCTTAAAGCGGCTTGTAAAGAGCTCCAGTCTGGCGTTGAGTTCTCTTGTATAATACAAACCCTGAAGAGCTGTAAGACATTTCACACGGACCTCACCTTGCTGGAGAAAGAAAAATAACATAAATGGAAGAGACAAAGAGATGGCGTGTCACGTCAAGCAAAGTCACTTTTTTTTATATAGCGCTTTATACAATACAGATTTTTTCATAGCTGCTTCACAATAATAAACATAAGCAATCAATCTGTGTGCATGTGCTTGATACCTTATCATACATGGTCCAGCCCACGTACTTCAGGTAACTGTCATTGAGAAAAGCATCACTGTACATCTTCATCCACATACCAATCTCCTCAATGCAGACGACCCTGATCTCAGCAATCACATCCCTGCACAAACATACAAAAGTCAGCTCTTTTCAAAGACTGTGTGGTTATTTTAAAATATGAATTCCTTGAATGAGTCAGTTCATGTAGTTCATTTTGAGATATTTCCTTACCTGTATCTGTGAATGAATACTCCTTTAAAAATGGCATTCATCATGTTCTCAATCTCATCCTGGTTTTCCTGGAGCTAAAAATGACAGAATCCATGTTTGGATCAGGTTTATTGTCTCATTAGAACATACATAACAGGACATATTACATAACATTAGAACATATGTGGGTGGGTGTGTGTGTGTGTATCACCTCTTTGCGTTTCTGCAGCAGGAACTCTAGACGCTCATTGGCTCGTTTCCCTACGCTTTTGTTGCGTTCTGTCTCGTATTGTCGTTGAGTGTTGTCCAAATTGATGCTCAAATTCAGAGCAACGTTCACCAAAGCGGTCATCAGTTTCATGGCTGAAATACAGTGAAAAACTTTAGGGTTAGGGTGTACAATTCATACCTTTATAAATAAGAACACACTGACTGAATACTGCATCACATAATTCATGACATGACAGTACGTTCATGCTTAGAATGGAAAATTAGCATACTGCAGTACACAACATACATTGCCCGTTTTAAAAAAAGTAAAACATACCGCATTATACAATGATAAACATTTCAAACAACAGTCTACTGCATTGTTGTCACATGACCTCTCTACACTGCATGTTAAATTTAGCATGTAGTTACTATCTCAGGAGTTTTTTTGAAGGTGAAGGTGAAGTTAAATGCATTGCACTGTAGGGTATAGTAACCAAGACTTAGCAACTTAGCAAATAGGGATGCACCAAAATAAACATTTTGAACTGAAGCCCAAAATAAATAAAAAATACAATTAATTAATTAATAATCAAACTTATTTAATAATCAACACTCAAATAGCTAAAAATTAGTTGTACAAACATTTAACTTGCACATAAGGCTGTTTTTATATCAACGCTTTAATAACAGAATTGTTTCTACTCCAGTTTGTTGGTGAAATATAAACATTTAAAATGATAATGAACTGTAATGACTTGTTTTCATGACTGATGTTTTCAAACATTCATTAAAGGGTTAGTTCACCCAAAAATGAAAATTCTGTGATTAATTACTTACCCTCATGTCGTTCGACACCCGTAAGATCTCCGTTCATCTTCGGAACACAAATGAAGATATTTTAGTTGAAATCCGATGGCTCAGAAAGGCCTCCATTGGCACAATGCACTTTACACTCTCAAGACCCATGAAAGGTACTAAAGACGTCGTTACAAAGTCCATCTCACTACAGTGGTTCTACAATAACTTTATGAAGCGACGAGAATAGTTTTTGTGCACAAAAAAACCCCCTAAATAACGACTTATATAGTGATGACCGATTTCAAAACACTTTGCATCTTGAAGCTTCGAATCGTTATGAATCAGTGAGTCGATTCAGCGGTTTGGATCGACAAGGTCACGTGATTTCAGCAGTTTGGCGGTTTGACACGCGATCCGAATCATGATTCGACTCACTGATTCATAACGCTTCGAAGCTTCATGATGCTGTGTTTTGAAATCGGACATCACTATAAGTTGTTATTTCGATTTTTTTCCCCACAAAAACTATTCTCATCGCTTCATAAAGTTATTGTACAAACACTGCAGTGAGATGGACTTTGTAACGGCATCTTTAGTACCTTTCATGGGTCTTGAGAGTGTACAGTGCATTGTGCCAATGGAGGCTTTTCTGAGCCATCGGATTTCAACTAAAATATCTACATTTGTGTTCCGAAGATGAATGGAGGTCTTACGGGTGTCGAACGACATGAGGGTAAGTAATTAATGACAGAATTTTCATTTTTGGGTGAACTAACCCTTTAAGTAATGAAGACATCACTAACAGGTTAAGTAAAAATATAATAAATATGAAATACAGTGCATATATTTAGCAAAATGCTCTTCTCTAGAGTTATTTTTTTCTAGCTAACTAACATTTACTGAGGTAAATGTAAAGTTAAGTGACTGTATAGCCTACAAGCTGTTTTGTTGACCTTTTTCAACGGTTGAAACACTGATTGAGCAATTACATGAGACAGGATTCATCTCAGTACGTTGTAATGTATTTTTATGCACAAATCTAGTAGTAAAGAAGAGATGAGGTGATCGTTTCATGTGTGCTTGATCCGCGCTGCCGCTTGAACTGAGGAGGCTACAGCAACCTGTCACGCTGTATTAAAGAGCTCTAAAATGCCATTTATAGTTTGAATTTTGTAATAAAATTAACAGAGTTGATACTTTGCTTCATATTAAAAGTAACAAAGCTTGTTGCGTTTATTGGATGGCAGGCACACTATAAATATTTAATGTTTAGAAGTTTTGTTCATACATAACAGAAAACAGCACAGATTAAAGTCCCAGTGAACCGGAAGTTGCAACTGATTTTATTTCAGTGCTCTGACGTATTTCCAAGTGAAACGGAATATTGAATTGAGGGCAGGGTTTTACTTTAGCGCTCATCCTCTCCATCTCTCGCTCATAGCAGACTAACAGCTGGAGGGGTGGTTAAGGATATTCAAACCCAAGCCGTCAAACTGCCGTCATCGGAAAGGGAATGTCATTCTAGACCGGAAGTTACTTTTCAGATTTCGATTTTTTTTTCTGTGTATTAACTTGTTGTGCATGTCATAATTAGGGATGTACAGATATGATTTTTTGGGGCCGATACCGATTTTAACAAAACAATTACTGGTCGATACCGATATTTGTCACTTGCCCTCTTATTAGAAATTTTGTCATTTAAAATAGTGTTTTTAAAGTAAAAAAAAAAAAAACCTTATTAACTCGTAGCCTACTAGCTAGTTTATTGCTGCATTATCAAATAATTTCTAATGAACATACACTGGATATAATAGTATATATGCATATACACACAACAGAAAATATGAAATAAACAGTGCTTTTTAAGTAGGTTTAATGTTAAATAACACTGCATATTCTTCACTGTATAAATTAAATTCACATATTATTATTACATTGAGACGTAGCTCTTCTGTACAACATTAATCCTGTCACAATTACATTGTTAAACTGAACTTTTATTTTGACGGGTTGCCGTGTGCTTCGAGTTCCTGTGTGTTTTGATATGACAATAGATTTTGTCGAATAAAACGGTAAAATGCTCATGAAGTGACTGGAGATGCATTCGTGACTCATATTGAGGTGGCAGAGGCTGAAAAACACCGCGAGTTTCAGTGTGTGTGTGTGTGTGAGAGAAAGAGGTAACGTTAGGCTAAATGAAGCTGCGCGTCTCTATTCATTTACAGAGACAGAGAAACATGCAGGATTCATATTCAAGCAGTCTTTTTGGGGCTTAATATTCACAGACACTAGTATGCATCACGATTGATTTAAGTGTACTGACCAACGTTTTATTTATTCATCAAAACATTCCATGCCATTCCGCATTATGCAGTAAATTTCGTTCTTATGACTGGATTCTGTCTGCGTTGTCCGCATCGCGGAAATGAATCCTTATGAAAGTTTAGTCAAGAGTAGTGAGCGATTTATTTTTTTGTTTGTTGGTCTTTTGTTGTTTGATAAACATTAAAACACAGACAGCAGTGCAGCAGGAATTTTACCTATAATCTTGGATTACGCAGCAGACATTATACAGCTCAGTGCCTTCACGCAGTTCATTAATAAACCATCTGGTTTGTTATATCGGCCTGTCTTATGTTATAGCCGATATGCCGATGGTTGTAAATTGATCAAAAATCGGCTGATAAATTTCGGCGGCCGATACATCGGTGCATCCCTAGTCATAATATACATACTGTATACTAAAGTAGTGGTAAGTATGCTATTCTGAACATCGCATGGTACGTAGCCCAAGGTCACCCACCTGCCAGTGTGCTGGTGTGTCTGAACGCTCTGACCTGTGAGTCGGACAGGCCGGTGAGGAGAGAGATGATCGTGTCCATCATGTACTCATCATAGATGATGCTGTACTGGCACTGTCGGACTAGGACAGCGATGAACTCACACAAGCTTAATTTAAACTTCTTCCACACAGGACCTGACATCGCCAGTGGGTAATCTCCACTATCCTGAACACACATACACACACAACCTTTTTACACATATTCACTTGAAGTTAACTCCTCCATCCCAGCACACACACTGTTTTACATATCATATATTCTTCCTATTGAAATGTCTGTGGTATAAACTCACACATTAACAAACCTCATCAAACTCTTCCGTCATTTTCCTGATGATCTCAGAATTCTGCATGTGCCGGAACATCTCAGAGCTCACAGCGCCTACAAAAAACACACATTCAATAACACAATACACACACTTGGAGTATGTAAACTTATCTACAATTAGAGAGAACATACAAACTACAAACACACACCTTTACAACCAGAGCAGTGGATGAAGAAGTTGATGAGTTCCAGCAGGGCAGAGTCTCTGTCTGTCTTATAGGACTCGATCCAATCATCAATCACTGACTGCAGAGAGAGAGAACACACACACACTCGCTCAAACTACCTCAGTAAAACCTTCTTTCATACACACACAGCCTACACAAAAAGCACACGCTGCAGTTAGGCCTGGATATAATAACTAAGCACACACACCACTGATTCACGTGATGATACATCCGAGCACTTTGAGTCTATGAATGAATACAGTGCGAGAGATCAGCGTGTATCTGAAGATGTTTTGTGCATGTTGGTACCTGTGTGGCACTCTTGCCCAATTTGACAATCTCGAACAAACTGAGATTCTCCATGTCATTCTCCTGATGGTGGCCATTTACCCGACCTCTCACCTCTGACCCTTTCAACTTCTCCCCAAGGGTCTTCTTGCCCTTCTAGACACAAATGGGAAAAAAGCAAGGAAAATTCCATCAAACAAACTAGCACCTATTCAATCTCAGATCTACATTTGTAATTACACATTATTATTATTAAATAAAAAATATTAAACAATGAGAAATGTTACTGCATTGTAATATTTCAATTGGGGGGGGGGGGTCTAATTTCTAATTATAATACTAACATTTATGGTAGTCTTAATTTCTTCATTTTCAAATGTTAAAACACTGAGCTCTTATTTTGGCAGAAAACCACCAAAACCACTTTTGCTGACAACCGCTTGTTCATATACGTGCTTCTCGTTACAAGATATGAAAGATGTTGCAATCCTAAATGCATGTTATAAGCTACAAGCAGAGATGGAGTTTGTTTGGAGCAGCATTTACTGTGAACAAAGCCACTCAGAGATACTGAAAACACTGGGTCATGAGCTGCATGTATATAAATGAAAACAGTGCCAAACTTCACTCTGAAACATGACACATTTTCATTTAATTAAATAGCACTAAGCCACATTGTGATTTCGGTTTTATTCCAATTAATCATGCAGCCCTACTCATATCTGTTTTACAGTGCATCTGAAAGCTGCTTGTTATTGAAAAAGAACCAATTGCATGTCTGAAAGCTCATTGTCTGATACGTACCTTCCCTTTTCCAGGTTTGTCATTCCGAACCTCAAGATCTTCAAGGTCGGTGTCCGAGAGCAGAGAATGTGCTTCCCTAAACAAAACACACCAGTGATTACAGCAGTGTGTAAGTGTGGATAAAAGTAATTGGGTGTGTGTTAAACAGGTGCTTTCATTTACTAACATACAGAGCTCATATGTACCAGGCGTGCATCCATGTGCAAACACCCAAGTTGTAGTTTAATGAGTTTCCCAACAAACATGGTTATATATATATTTTTTTATTTTTTCATAAGTAGCACAAGTACATAAGTAAATAGGGTTACACTTAATTTTACGGTATCATTGTTACAGTGTAATATATTTAAATACTGAGTAATAGTAATTAACTACATATAGCTATTATAGGTTTATGGTAGGTTTAGGGTTTGGTTGAGGATTAGTTGCATGTAATTATGCATAATTTACTGTTAGTACTATTGCAAGTACATGGATGGACATTGTAAAATAAAGTGTCACTGCAAATAGTCACTTTCCAAAAATGCTGTCTAGATCAATATTATCTGCAGCTTACTAGATTTTGAGACAAAAACACTGTCTGGCTGAAGAAGGAATGAGTAAGTGTATGTCTAGTACTTACTGGTAGAAGTCTGCTTGAAGGTCCTGAGCTGCTATCATTTTTTAAACATCATCTGTCTCTTCTGGAGTTTATAAGTGTCCCCACACTGCAGAAGAAAGACACACTATTTAAAAACTGCAGAATTAAAACCCTTTCTTAAAATATCTGCCTTAAAACAACCATAACGGCTCGTGATTCAGTTACTGAATGAGGTTACTTACGCGTGCGTTTGTGTGAAGGGACGGTGATTATATGAGACTTTAATAATACATTTCAGACCTTTGCTGTCAGCATTACTGAACGAGAAATCTAACCATAAAACATTATACAAACACATATATTAAACACATATAAAATGTGTACTTTATGTATTCGTGTAATGCGCGAGATTTTATTAATTGTGTTTTAATGTTCAGTTTGATTTCCGTAAACACGGGCTAGCATGCTAACATGCTAACAGGCCTCCAGCTCCTCTAAAAGACATTAAAACCGCCCCAAACCCACCAAAACAATGTGAAACTGCAAAACCACATTGCAACTTTACGTTTATTCACAAGTAGTACATTATAATGTCTCAATAATTCTCTATATTCAAGCTGATGGCTGAAACTGTCTGAAATATGAAATCATCTACTCTAGGAAATCAATCTCCCCACGAACTCGAAAATGTATTTTATTTATTTTATTTTTTGCCAAAATCTCGGATATTTATGAAGATTGGCCGCCATTTCCTCCCTCACCTCCCTCAGCGCGAGTCCAGCTGCATAAAACCCGCCCAGAGCCGCCGCCGAACGGAACCGAACCGGACCTCCGCTCCGCGGTTAAGACATTAAAACATGGTCCAAGTGGAACTGGCTCAGTTCTGTAAGTGTTTCGAAGGTAGAAGATGCAGTTTGGTGCTGTGGTCGGACAGAAATAAAATACAGCCTCGAGAAACCCAAAACACACTTATTACGCGTCCACACACACTAGCCACAAACACACCCACACCCCCCCACACACAGGCTACGTGCACATCATGGAACTACCATAGCTAAATTCTGGACATTTTTTTTAATAATGGTTTGCACTTGACTGGAACATAGTTTTTGAATCACACGGTTTCTATTTACAAACAAATAGGCTAAATTGGGAATTTTTTTTTTTAAATAGAAGATTGTCTTCTTTTATTCATGTCAGCCAGATTTGAGAACATCAAACGATGTCAACCATTTAAACTTTAATAGAGGTTTAAGGTGGTTAAATCTGACTTTGACACAAGAAAACAGTAGCCTACTAACAGAAAAGCGTTAAACGTCCAATTCTCCAGATGACAGAGACCGATATTCCCATGGTAAGAGGAATTCAGGAACAACATTTGGTATAGAGAAGGTTTAACACAAACGAGGAGAGAAATAGCCGTAATCTCTGCGCCCAATTTGGATACTTCTGCTTTTAAATAAGAGGTAAACAAGAAGTGTACCTAGTTACATTTCATTTTGACAAACCTGAAATGTGCAAATCAAGCTAGAGAATGTAAAGAGCATCCAAAGTCTGTGGAGTGATGGTGGACAGACAAGTAAGATGGCAAAGGATATGTGTTTTGACAGAAACGGAATAATATCAGAACATAGCATAGTCAGGGGAAAAAACTTTACAAAACTCACGTACACAACTTTTTTGGTACATTTTAAAACATTTATCAAAAAACGAAATCAAGCACAGACAAGAAACAAACAGAAAAGCAATAACAGGATGTGTGCTATGTTCAGGCAAATAACAAATGAATGGTGAAAAAAGTTTATACTGTGGAATGACGATATAGTTTAAAAAATAAAATAAAAAAATGCAATATAATATATAGCACAACAGGAAAAATATGACTTCCCAGTTTTATAGGCCTATCTATAACACACACACATCATGTGGTGCCATGAACCCACTCACCATGTGCATCGGAACAACTAGAGATGAAATGTACAAACATCATGAAAAAAAATCTTTCTTTTTTATGTCAATAGTATACAGGGGGGAAAAACGTATTTCCCATTATGTAAACATAAACTCATCCCACATTATATTGTGTAGTTTACACAGTTCCCAGTTGTATTTCTGCAGGTCCTGAGTGACAGTTACCCCTCTCACCATCAGAAATAAATGAATCACACTAAACAACACCATCAGCTTTTGTTCAACTCTAAACAATCACACTTAGCAACTAAAAAGTTGACATTTATCACGTATATACCAAGAACACTTTCAAGTAAAGGTGGCACAATTTTTTAACATTTATCAGAATATTTAACATAGCTATGCTTTAAGGCACTTTTTAAAGTAAAAAAACAAACAAACCAAAACAATATAACACCACTGCATGCATATTTTATTGCCATTAAGTAAAGCTATTCCTCACAGTAATTACTCACAGAAAAAGTAATGACCATATATATCCAGCAGGAGGCAGAGTGGTGTTTCTACTGAGATCAATGGGATTGGCAGTACACATATGGATGAATCCTAATTGGCATACTTTTATCATGTCTAGTGTATGGAGCAATTGACAATTGGAAATCAGCCTAGATGAGTGTTGCATGTGCATCATTTTGTCCCATATAACCTCTCAATGTCCTTTATATAATGCTTTTTCAGCTCTTTTCTTTTTAGCTTGAAGGCGTCCGTCACCAGCCCTGTTTCTGGAGTCCAAATCTCAGAACTTAAACAGATCTTCTGTGGAACCTCAAACCTTTCCAGTTTGTCTAGTACCAAACACACAAGTTTTTATACAGTTTATACATATAGACAGTGACACACACAAAAACATAGTATCAAACACACAACTCTCAATAGTTTACAACACTGTTTAAAGTAGCAACTTTAAACAGAGTTTTCTTCAGTGCTGTGACGTATTTCCAAGTGAAACGGAATATTGAATAGAGGGCAGGGTTTTACTTCAGCGCTCCTCGGTTAAGGATATTCAAACCCAAGCCGCCAAACTGACGTCAGTTTGAGAAGGAACACCATTCCAGACCGGAAAAAAACTTTTCAGATTTTGATTAAAGATTACCACGACAAACAATTGTTTTCTGTGTATTAACTTGCACGGACTAATTGTTCACCCCAAGACCTGTAATGTGTGCTAACAAAGTAAATAGGGTCAATTTAAAGGTAAAATGTGTAATTTCAGTGGCAATCAGTCAGCAAACAGACAACCCCACCCCAACGCTGCGTATTAGTTTACTTATTAGTCACCATGAAATCAAAATTGACCATTCTTATTTTTTATAGAATATTGCAGTGTTTATTATAAATTATTCATCATGCCCTCTTTAATCAAAATAACTTTCCCTCCATCTTGCAACTTCATCTCATCTCTTTTCTTCTCTGAAGACGTGTTTACTGGTGCAAGGGCGGGGCAACCAACTTGGGTTCAATTTTAAATACACAAACAACAGCAGATTTCTGCAGAATACCTAAAAACAAACAATAAAACACTATTAAAAGGCTTGTAAAAAATGTAAAAATGTGCTTACTTATTACTGCAATCTCTTTGATGACTCTTAGCACTTCCTCCTCCATCATGGTGTGGTTACAAAGCTCCTCCAACTTTCCCTCTATCCCATTCTTTTTTGCCAGCTCTGTCAGTTGCTTCTGATTGGGCACCACAAAGCTGATCAAGTAGTTCTGATCACTAATTGGAAATAGTACAGGAACATATTAGAACTGCTCTGTTGACATGTGTGGATTTATTCTGCATTATGGTATCTTGCCTTGGCTTTTTCGTGACTAGTTTAGGTTGTATAGATTCAGATTGTTTGTTTTTGTGGCTTTTAGTCCATGTCTGTTAACTTCGAGGCAACAGCTATTAATAGCTATGTATGGCCAGTTGTTCTAAAATCCAACAGTATGAACACCTACTATGACCAACAAATCTGTGAAATGGTGATTTTCAGTGACTAAATTGCTGTCAGTTAATACCAAACTGTCCCCTCCTCAATATGTTCTGCCCCAACTTCCAGTTACAACAGAAAACCAAAACTGCATTCATCAAACCATTCAATGGGATCTTATAGCTATGAACTGACTATAGACTTTCGCACATGTAAATTTAGTGTTTATCCAGGTTAATCTATAGTTAAAGAATATTGTGCTGTGTGTAATTGTTTTGCGATCAACTAGGATGTCTATGGATGTAAGGTTCTTGTGTACCTGCTAGCATAGGCGCAGATGTTCTCAATGAGGGGGCTGTTTTTCAGGGCGGCTTCTACCTTCCCCAGAGACACATATTCACCTGCCTGCAGCTTTACCAGGTCCTTCTTTCGATCTGAAAACAGGAAGTGGATGATTGGCATGTTATGGTTGACGTAACTCAACAGCTGAAGTCTCTCTGAAGTAACTCTTCCCTGTAAGATGATTCAGATCTTACGCACCCACAATCTGCAGACAACCGTCTGGATGAACTTCTCCGACATCTCCTGTACAAAACCAGCGCTGCCCCGCCTCGTCCACCCAGAAGTTGTCATTTTCTCCCTCCCCCTCACATCCATAGTATCCCACGGCAACATTCGGTCCACCAATCAAAATCTCTCCTCGTGGGTGCGGCTTGTCCTGACTGGTGTATCCACCTAATGATGAAAGATAGAGAGATCGGTTGAGAGTTAGGAATGTAAAATGAACCCTCAATTGTTGCATGTGTGTGTGTGTCTTTGTGTCTTACCCTCAGGCCAGTCTCGCAGTTTTATTTCAGAGCAAATGAGAGGAGCTCCAACTCGTCCTGTACTGTAATCAGAAACTACAAACACAAAAGCACAAGACTGAACATGTCAGCACAGGACTCCAACCATCTTAACATGCAGGAAAAATGTCACAAGTTGTATGAGTGTGCTTGCACTAACATTCTGAGATAGTTCCTGCTCCACACGTCTCTGTAAGGCCGTAACCCACAGCGACGGGGCAGAAACACACGTTCATAAATCTCTGTGTGGAAGCAGACAGTGGAGCCCCTCCGCACAACATCCGCCGCACACATCCACCCAGCAGCAAATTCACATACTTGAAGATCAACCTAAAACACACAATAACATAAAAAAAGACAGAGTAAGACTTTCTTTTTACTTTCTTTTATTTTAGAATTTGTGTCAATCTTTTTTACATTGTTCACTCAATTTGGATGGTTTAATCATTTTGGACCCCCAGAGATTTAAGTAATGATATTCAATATTAGTTTTTTTTCCGGATTAAAATTAATCAGACTGACAGACATATATACACTCACCTAAAGGATTATTAGGAACACCTGTTCAATTTCTCATTAATACAATTATCTAATCAACCAATCACATGGCAGTTGCTTCAATGCATTTAGGGGTGTGGTCCTGGTCAAGACAATCTCCTGAACTCCAAACTGAACATCAGAATGGGAAAGAAAGGTGATTTAAGCAATTCTGAGCGTGGCATGGTTGTTGGTGCCAGACGGGCCGTTCTGAGTATTTCACAATCTGCTCAGTTACTGGGATTTTCACGCACAACCATTGCTAGGGTTTACAAAGAATGGTGTGAAAAGGGAAAAACATCCAGTATGCGGCAGTCCTGTGGGTGAAAATGCCTTGTTGATGCTAGAGGTCAGAGGAGAATTTGCCGACTGATTCAAGCTGATAGAAGAGCAACTTTGACTGAAATAACCACTCGTTACAACCGAGGTATGCAGCAAAGCATTTGTGAAGCCACAACATGCACAACCTTGAGGCGGATGGGCTACAACAGCAGAAGACCCCACGGGTACCACTCATCTCCACTACAAATAGGAAAAAGAGGCTACAATTTGCACAAGCTCACCAAAATTGGACAGATGAAGAGTGGAAAAACGTTGCCTGGTCTGATGAGTCTCGATTTCTGTTGAGACATTCAGATGGTAGAGTCAGAATTTGGCGTAAACAGAATGAGAACATGGATCCATCATGCCTTGTTACCACTGTGCAGGCTGGTGGTGGTGGTGTAATGGTGTGGGGGATGTTTTCTTGGCACACTTTAGGCCCCTAAGTGCCAACTGGGCATCGTTTAAATGCCACGGCCTACCTGAGCATTGTTTCTGACCATGTCCATCCCTTTATGACCACCATGTACCCATCCTCTGATGGCTACTTCCAGCAGGATAATGCACCATGTCACAAAGCTCAAATAATTTCAAATTGATTTCTTGAACATGACAATGAGTTCACTGTACTAAAATGGCCCCCACAGTCACCAGATCTCAACCCAATAGAGCATCTTTGGGATGTGGTGGAACGGGAGCTTCGTGCCCTAGATGTGCATCCCACAAATCTCCATCAACTGCAAGATGCTATCCTATCAATATGGGCCAACATTTCTAAAGAATGCTTTCAGCACCTTGTTGAATCAATGCCACATAGAATTAAGGCAGTGTTCCTAATAATCCTTTAGATAGATAGATAGATAGATAGATAGATAGATAGATAGATAGATAGATAGATAGATAGATAGATAGATAGATAGATAGATAGATAGATAGATAGATAGATAGATAGATAGATAGATAGATAGATAGATAGATAGATAGATAGATAGATAGATAGATAGATAGATAGATAGATAGATAGATAGATAGATAGATAGATAGATAGATAGATAGATAGATAGATAGATAGATAGATAGATAGATAGATAGATAGATAGATAGATAGATAGATAGATAGATAGATAGATAGATAGATAGATAGATAGATAGATAGATAGATAGATAGATAGATAGATAGAACTGACTCACGTGTTACATAGTGGAGAATCAGCTCCTCGTGACACCTGCTGCAGTTTATAGTTGTATCCCACTTTAAACATAGTCCTCTTAACCACTGACATCTCTCTTAACTTCCCATTAACATTCTTGCAGATGCGATCCATGATCTCCTACACACACACAAACAAACACATACACACAAGTAAAGAAAAGGCTAAAGAAAAGGGAACATAAATAAAACACTTGAAGAAAAGTAACATTTGAAAACCTCACCGGTACTGCTGCTATCAGGGTGGGTTTGAGCACAGAGCAATCTCCCTTACCGCCGGTCTTTATTTTACTGGACTGCACAGAAAAGAGCACAGGTCAAACACAGTGGTAGAAGATAGTATAACAGAGGAAAAGAGAGTGTGTACAGGTATATGTGGTTTATGAGGGTTTGCGAGGCCCTTTCTGTGTCCTCGTAAACCAAATGGCTTAAAAGTATAGTAAACTGTGTTGTTTTGAAAATGTAAAAATGCAGAACGTTTTCTGTGATGGGTAGGTTTAGGGATAGGGTTAGTGTAAGGGGATAGAATATATGATTTGTACAGTATAAAAACCATTACCCTTTGGAGATTCCCCTTAAACCACATATTCATTAATGTGTGTGTGTGTTACCTGGTCCGTGAGTGTGTGTGGGGAGGAGTACCCAACCCTGCAGCCATATGACACACAGGATATCTCTGCTGTCAGCTCCAGCACATGAGCCAATGGGAGATAAGCTATATATGAGTCCTGTGATCTGTGTATACAAACAGCAATGTGATTGTTTTAACTAAAATTTAAATACATCTGAAATAAAATAAATTATAAAATATTAGATGAACATTTTTAAATAAAAAACTGGCTGCCATAACATCTAAGTACTACATTTACTAAAAATAAAATAAAAACATTTAATTTTTTTTTTTAATAGACAAAAATGATTTACTAAAACTTCAAATGAAAATAAACAAAAGCTAATTTAATAATGAACACTATAATAGTATATAAATAATACTAAAAGACACAAATAAAGATTTAATTTGATAGCGAGCTTGAAATATTACAAAAACACCAACTTATATTCATTTTTACATGCATTTAATCATCATATGCTACTATTTTTTTGCCCAATTTTACACCCGCACGTCTTCGTCATTCCCTGTATTTAATCCATCACACAGTTTCCCCTAGTTTCACAGACAAGGTTTAAGCTAGTCCCAGATTAAAATGCAGGTTTGAGTGGTTTTAACTGAAAGCAAATTGCACTGGCATATCTTAAAAGATGTCGGTGCCATTGTTTCGTCTCAAGATGCACACCAGTATTTTTTTTTCTTCTAAAGAACATTTATAAAAACGATTGAAATGCCCTAATTGAAATGAGGCCTAATCCTGGCTTAATCTAAGCCCTGTCTGTGAAACCAGGCCTTTGACTTTACTAGTATGTCATAACCAGGCGTGACGTGATTGAAGCTGGAAGAAATTTGTCTGTCTGCAAACTAGTGAACTGGTGTTGGTGCTAATGTTTCTCACCCCAGGCCTGGGATCCGCTGGCACTGACCCGCCATTCCTGCAATCAGATTACTGTGTTGCATCTTCACCCCTTTAGGCTGCCCTGTAGACCCACTGGTATACATAACCACTGCGAGATCAGATGCAGTCGGCCTTTCATACTCTTCACTTACTAAGAGAGAGAGTGAGAGAGTGAGTGTATCAGCTTGTTAAACAGTTCAGTTTGGTTACATAATTCATTGTTTTGCATGTTGCTCACAGTTCTCTGGCTTTGCTCCAAGCTCCATTACTTTGTCCATGCTGTGAAGGGTGAGAGACTCTGGGTAATCAGCCTGACATACTTCACCACTGCCTGCATAGATAACATGCTGCAAACCTGAGAGCGCGCTCAAAACATTCTGAGATAGAGAGAAAGAGAAATATAAAGTTACTCAGACCACACAAGATAAGCACCAACATGCATGCATGTCTGTGAATTTGTGTACCTTCAATTTGCTCTGCAACAGTTCTGTGCTGGTGATGAGATGAGTGGCTCCACACTGATTCAGCCCATAAGCTACAGCATCTTCACCCAGAGTTGCATACAACGTTACCACTGCACACACACACATACATACATACATACATACATACATACATACAGTTATGTTCATAAGTTGTGCCCATCTTTAGCAGAATATGTAAGGTGTGCATTAAAAAAAAAAAAAATTAAAGTAACGATAAGATGAAATGAAATGAAAGGTATCCTAAACTACTAGTAAATTCACACAAATTGTTCTGTAAATGTAATGTAATTTGAGTTATTATTTTACAGGCTATTTCGCCAGGGTTGCCCGGGCATGGATATGGCTTTTATACAACTGATAAATATACAAAAAGTTAACACTGAGTAATGTGTATTTTACACAAAACATTGTCAGTTACTTATATTTTTTTCTCAACAGAAATAGTTCCAAACAAAGTCAAAGCACAATTAACTGCTGCGTATCAAAGCAACGGTGTTCCTGAATGAATGTTGTTAAAACAAATCAGTTGAATGAATGATTCAATGGCTCACTTGACAAATCTGTTGAGTTAGTAATCGAATGACTCAGACAGTCATATATGGATGTAACGCGTAGAAAGTTTGAGTCACTAAAAAAGTTGTTGTTTGTCTTTAAATAGACAAATGTTTAAGAGTCGATGACTGGAACATTTTTGCTGTGATTATTATGTTTCGTGCATGTTATATGTTTGGAAACAGTTCTTTTAACCCTGACTGATGGAGTGTGTAGTTTTCATTTCTTAAACAACCATGTAGAAAGACGCATCATGGCCATATTCCAGGATGACAGTGTCAAGATTCACCAGGCTCAAATTCTGAAAGAATGGTTGGGAGGGAGCATGAAGAATCATTTTCACACATGAATTGACACCTCTAAGTCCAGATCTTAAATTCATTGAAAGAATTTGGGACGTGCTGGAGGAGACTTGACAGAGTGCTTGAATCTTGCATTGTCAATACAAGATCTTGACCAAAAGTATATGCACCTCTTAATGGAAATAAATGTTGTGATCCTGGAATATGGCCATGGTATACGTCTTCCTTGGTTGTTTAAGAAATGAAAAGTTCACGCTTCATCAATTAGGGTTAGAAGAACTTCCAAACATATAACATGCTAGAAGCATAATAATCACAGCAATAATTACTCATTGACTCTTGAGTATTTGCCTATTTATATCCAAACAGTGTGTATATACACCGATCAGGCATAACATTATGACCGGTCTGACACACTGACAGGTCTGCAGTGATCAAGGCTCATTTATGCACGTGGGCAGCGAAGGCTGGGCCGTGTGGTTCGATCAAACAGACAAGCTACTGAAGCTCAAATTGCTCAAGAAGTTAATGCTGGTTCTGATCGAAAGGTGTCAGAATAGCTGTCAGAATACACACTGCATTGCAGTCAGGGTGCCCATGCTTACGTTTGCACCACCAAAAGCGCCAACAGTGGGCACGTGAGCATTAGAACTGGACCACGGAGCAATGGAAGAAGGTGGCGTGGTCTGATGAATCACGTTTTCTTTTACGTCACGTGGATGGCCGGGTGCGTGCGTCGCTTGCCTGGGGAACACATGGTACCAGGATGCACTATGGGAAGAAGGCAAGCCGGCGTGTGTGAGGCAGTGTGATGCTTTGGGTGATGTTCTGCTGGGAAACCTTGGGTCCTGCCATCCATGTGGATGTTACTTTGACACGTACCACCTACCTAAGCATTGTTGCAGACCATGTACACCCTTTCATGGAAACGGTATTCTCTGGTGGCTGTGGCCTCTTCCAGCCGGATAATTCACCCTGCCACAAAGCAAAAATGGTTCAGGAATGGTTTGAGGAGCATGAGTTTGAGGTGTTGACTTGGCCTCCAAATTCCCCAGATCTCAATCCATTCGAGCATCTGTGGGATGTGCTGAACAAACAAGTCCGATCCATGGCGGCCCCACCTCGCAACTTACAGGACTTATAGGATCTGCTGATAACATCTTGGTGTCAGATACCACAGCACACCTTCAGGGGTCTAGTGGAGTCCATGCCTCGATGGGTCAGGACTGTTTTGGCAGCAAAAGGGGAACCAACACAATATTGTCATAATGTTATGCCTGATCGTGCGTGTATATTAACATACAAATACCAGTTTGCAACATCAAGCAGCATAACAAGCTGGTTTTGTATAGATTAAATGACTGGAATCAGCTGACTGCAGCCTTGCAGATTTGAGTTAAAAATCGTAACTGCTGTAATGTTTGGAAAAGTATACTGCATACAGACTGACAATCTGTCTGGAACAAGCAGAAAAGGTGCAGTATTAAAGCATTATATATATATATATATATATATATATATATATATATATATTATGAAACAGTATGATGAAATGGTATGATTACATAGTAAAAAAAACTGTATTGAGGAAAAGTGTTGTGATTGCATTACATGGGAAGTTGCGTCTGAAGCAGGCCTGTGCTGTGATCATCCATTCTGCCCGTGTCTCACAGAAGATGGCAATGGTATTTTGTGGCTTTTGACCCAAAGCTGCCAGACCACTTCCAAAAGATTCCACTGCTTGGCTGACCGCTTCATAGGTCATCCAGCTGTATTCTCCTAGGGCCAACTACAAACAAAAACCCCAAAAAGTTTCTATATCAACTGTCGCTAACAACATCTTGTTTGTGATCAGCTGATACCACTGACCTGATACTGAAACAGAATTAACTGAATCATTGGATGTATTTACCTTCTTAAAGATCTTCCCATTGGCTTGTTTTTCTTCTTCTTCACTAAGGACTTCTCTGGTGCCCAGACAGGGTGCCTGACCGAATCTCTTCACAGCATGAACAAAAAGTTTGTCCAGCGTGTCTATGCCCTCAAAGTCCTGTGTAGCGAGAGCATCTACGCTTTCTACTGCCCGATACGGCCCTTCTGGATGTCCACTTATACTCCTCGCTCTCTCACACTGAGGCAACATGACCTGCACATAACATACACAGACCAATACTTCCATATGAACATCAACTTATAGTAACAAAAATGAATAGTAAAAAACAACACATGATAAGAAACTTCAAACGTCTCTATGTATCCTACACCACGAATTAGAACAGAAACGCCTCTGGAAGATTCAGAAGACACAGAAAACCCGATTGGCATCCAGACATGAACAATAGACCAGAAAGGGGAAAAGAGAAAGAGTAAGTAAGATTTAGCATATGCGTGTGAATGAATGGCTGATTTAGGAACTACTTCACCACCAACTCTGAAGAAACATCAAGAAAAATCCGTTTGTGGCCGACCAAAGACAGTATACTAAATATTTATTCTGTGCAACACACACGCACCCACACACAAAGACATCAGATCAAACTGAAGTGGATGTGTAGGCTGTTTCCTTTGCACGATTATCAAGGCTTTTCCTTAGTCTTATATTAAAAAGACTGCATTAATAGAGCAGTTTAATATTGCTTTCAGATTTGAACTGTTATAAACCACCAAAGTTTCAGAAGATCCGCTCGATTGTTCAATTGAAGAATTGCTGCTTGCAAAGGAACAGATCATATCAACATGCACAAACACACATGCTCCACCAGCACGAGTTAGAGTAAGACTATCCAGGAATGCCACTGTTTCCAAACGGATGACATCACAGTTTGGAGGGATTCGAGCAGCGTGTTCCGGAAGTCAGATGACCCACTTAAACATCTGGAAAAACTGTCCAAGAAGACAGAGTTAACTGTCAAACACACATCCTGTAAGGTGATATCACCATTATCTGGCATGATACAGCAGATGCAGCCCTCTGAATCAGAGAATCACTTTGGTGGTTTAGTGTTTTGTCGGTTTGTGAAGCAAAAGTTTGGGGTGAGTCAAGTTTTTATTTTATTTTTAGGAAATGAATACTACTTATATTCAAGTTGCATAAAAGCATGCATTAAATCGATGAAACGGGTAAGTAAAGTACATTGTTAAAAATGTATATTTCCAATAAATGCTGTTCTTTTTATTTTTTAATTTTTTTTTTATCAAAGATAAACATTGATAATAATAAAAAATGTTTCTTGCACAAAAATGCTCAAAATAAGCATGATTCCTGAAGGATCATGTGACACTTCATACTGGGGTAATGATGCATTCAATTCTTTAAAAAAATGAAAAAAGTTATTTTAGATAATTGTAATAATATTTCACAATATTACTATTCTTACTGTATTTTTGTATTTTGATCAAATAAATGCTACCTTGGTGAGCATAAGAGACTTGAATAAAAATGTAATGGTAGTGTATGTTATATAGTTTTTTTAAATTCATAACAAAATATTACAGTAGCACTTTAAATAAGGTTTTACTTGTTAGTATACTTCTACAGTGTATATTAATTTTAATGTTTATTTTAAAATGTATCCTTAAAAACAACTGTGCACGCTGAACTAACATGCATAATGAACAATTGTATTTTCAACATTAATAAAGATTAATAAATGCTGTATATTGCTCATTGTTAGTTCATGATAGTTAATGCATAAATAATTAAAACACCCAATAAAGTTTGTTTTAGCAAAATATAAAAACAATTTCTGTAATACTTGAGGAATTACATGATAATAAAATTACCTTTCAAAAACAACCAACTACAGTTGTGCAGGTAAATATTATAAATCTAAAGTAAAATATATAATACATTATGTTTCTTTTGAACCAATCAACAAAAAAGGGTTAAAAAGGACAATGCCTTAATATACTAAGACCATTTAGTCCAATCCGAAAAAGAAATTAAATAAAAATGTAAGACTTCCATCAGACAAAAAGAAGTATAACCTGTCTATTACACATCCATGAATGTTCAGATTCATTCTCATACAGAAAAATCTTTTCTACACACCACTTCAAAAACATAATCACTGCAGATAAACAGTATAACATTACTGTAAACAACTGAAAAAGAAATCCATCTTCATTCAGACAAACATGAAACTCAGAGCTAAATAATTGTAAGTGTACAGGAAGCTGAAATCTTACCAATAAACACTGCGCACAGCAGTTCTTCTTTTCCTTTTTCAGACAGACGGGCAACTGCAACAGGAGGTTTGGGCTTCTCTTTTTCTGTCTCTCACTCTCTCTCTCGCTCTCTCTGTATCCGTCTCTGGCTCTTTTGGCTGATTGGGTGTCTTTTGTAAAGTCACTGTTCCAGTAAACCTATTTGAGCCCACCCCGCTGACCCCAGCCAATCAGAAGACAGATCTGAGGAGGAAGTTCTGAGGTTACGTCTGAGTTTTTAGAGGGAATTTCAGGAGGTGTTTCCTATACACACATAGTCTTGACAAACAGTTTTTCCTTTAGCTCACTTACACAACCACACACGTCAGAGCTAAGAACTTTCTCAAACTTTGAAGAACACATAGTTCTATTAGTCAGACACCCACTCGGCTGATGCACTTTTACAGTTGCGTGAAAAACTGTGAATAATCACTGAAGAAACATGGGTCACACAGCAGCCAACTCAGCCTGACCTTAAAATGTGCCTCAGGTGTAGCGGGTTCATTAACTTTGACCACATAAATACATAACTGACAGATGCTTGTGGGCTCCTAACGTTCTCACCATGCCCACAACAAGCCATCCTCTAGTTTTAACTCGGTTATTGACCGTTTGTTTGCTATCAGGACATCTAAACGCATCTTTCAGGACTGGTTTGCTTTCCAAGCAAACGGTTGGGACTACTAATATTAGGCAAACCGTCCAAACAGAAGTACAGTTCTGGTTCTATGTATAGTCTTTCAAAAGAATTATTAAGGCCAAACAGAAGAGGATGGGTATCCTCTTTCAGCCTTGGTTTCTCACAGGGTATATTTGTGACATTGAGGTAGTTTATCTACTAAACTGTTGCCATTTTCTTGCTCATTGGAGGGGGGGGTAGGCATGTTACTTTGTACAGCTGCTTTGAGACATTTACCATTGTTAAAAGTCCTAAATAAATACAAAAAACTGAATTGAACGGAGAGAATAGCACATGCTGAAAAAGAGAGCTCAAATTACAGATGGGAACACAATAGAAAGCCCTTGTGAAAGAACACAGGTCAGGTTTGGATTTGAAGTCAGATCTGTGACCGGTTGCTTAAAATGCTAAGACTAGTCTTACAAGTTATTCATAAAAGTTTTCTTTAAGACCGTTTATGACTTTTAAAAATGTAGATTGGCCTAATTTGATAGTGAAAAGTAAGACTGATTACTCCTGACTAACTGCTAGTTGTTCATACTAGTTCTTAAGACAGTCTTAAAATAATGGCTATGTTTATTCAACTGGCCCCTGCTCTACTGATTCAAAGCGGCTCCGCTTCAGTTACTCAAAAAGAAACAGTTCTGACCTAGAGCAATACAAGTAATATATGAACTTATAAAGGGTTATTGATGTTGCGATTTGAATGCAATCAGGTCAGACAGGGTAACAGGCCATTCTGACTAAGAATAAAAATATGAAGATAAAGATAAGACACATTCACAGGATTAGTGGTTCACATACAGCAGAAAGAGAAGACAATAAGCATTCCATTTTTCATTCTGTTTATTGGTACATTTCTATAACAGAGCAACTACTGAATGGTAGCACACAAAGACCATATTTTAAAAAGAAGCACGTGATATTTACCGAAGGAAAAATCTTTTACAAATTCCATAACAGGACATCTTATTTAACATATTTCTCCATGAATTTCTTGTGGAATTCAGAGCGCAGGGTGTCATTAATAAATCGCTTTTCCTTACGAGATTCATCCACTCCTTTAGCGCAGTTCTTAAACACGACATCATCATCCCACCTGCCAAAAACAGAAAGTGTAAATGTGTGTGTTGTCAAAAGGGTATTATTGAGCCCTTTCGTCTTAAACTGTGCAAGGAATTTGCAATCCAATAAGAGCCAAAATAACTCACCAACCAATATTATTTGTATTGGTTATTATTAATAACAATATTCTCTCTTTTCTTTTTTAAATAACAGGAATATTTTGCAACCAAAATGTGGACATGTGGAGCTGTTGATATTGCTGGTCTCGGAGAATAGAAAATATCACACTATTACTATACTACTATTACTGAAATGTTTACTATTAGATGGGTTGCAGTTTATTTAATCCGAGTGTTGCATCATCTTACATTTAAGCACATGAATGACCAACATGCTTTTTTTGCTTTAGGTATAATTCTGCAACATGAGTCTAACCTAGGGTGCTTTTACACCTGAGCATTTGTTTCGGAACCTGGTGCGTTTTTTTCCCTTGGATCGGTTTGTTTAAGCATATGTGAACACGGCAATCGGATCCGCACCAAAACAATCGCTCCGAGACCACCTGAACGAGATGGTCTCGGCCCGACTGCAAACAAACTCTGGGGCGGTTCGCTTGAGGTGTGAAAGCAATCCGACCCAACAGACCAATGAACCACTGGTATTATAATTCATAACGGGAAATGTGCTTTATAAAAAGTAGTAGTGTCTGATTCTGTGAGTGAGCACATTAGTTATCACAGTTGAAACCCAAAAAAGCACCTCTTCATCTTAAAATGTCTCCGTGCAAGAATGCTGTCCCGATGAAGCCTTGATTTCTGCTCTAGCTGCATTATAAAATGTCCTGACACAGTTGACCTCTAGACAACGAATGTCGTAGGGCTGCACGATATATATTTTTAGCATCGATATCGTGATGTGAGCACCCACGATAGTCACATCGCAGGATGTGCGATGTCAAGTATAGGGATCGTAGTTGATCCGTGATCCATACGGGCAGCAGAAGTCATGTGGTTTGCGGATTAATTGGCTTTATGCACAGCTGCACTACTTCCTGAACTTCAGCCAGCTCCTTTGTTTCCTGTCTGCCATTATTGGACAAACTGATTAATCCAGGTGTGTCTGATTATTGTTGTTGTGACTACAGAGGTCAGGCAAAGTTTAATATTTGCTTTCGAGTCAGGCATCAAGCGCAAGTTGTTGCGTGCTGTTCTCTGTACGCACACACAGAGCCGCGCAGGCCGCATGTGAATGCCGAAAACATTGTACGCACAGAAAACTCATTTAAGCTTAAGTGACATGTGCTCGCAAAATGAAGTCAAAATGCCCGTCTTGGCGAGTATCCTTGTAAACATAGTCGGTTATGTGCTGTAAACAATTGATGAAGGAAACGGATGCATGTCATTTAGGTCCGTGGCTCTGTGCATTAGTCTTAAAGGGACAGCAGACTTGTGTACCAGCAGCAGTTTGTGTAACCAATGATGACCAAACAACAAAAGAGAAAATGACTTTTGTAGCTTTAACAATGATAAAATGTATTACTTAATTATATTAGTTATATTTAATTTATTAGAGAAACTAGAGAAGACTGCTATTTTACATTTGATTATTGAATTTCTGTACCTGAATACTGTTAGATTTAACTGAAAAACAAAGCACTGCTTATTTCAATTTTACCTTTCTATTTATGTATTTATTTATGCTTGTAATTAGTTTATTTTCTTCTATGCAGATTCACTCCACTACAAAATCCCCCCTATTATTCTAGAATGATTAATTATTTTCAAATAGAGCTATTCAAATCATCTGGTGAATCATATCGCAATGTAAGTTGAGTGACGACTATATTCGTATAGTGTTTGCGTGTGTCTCGACAGTTACAAATAAAACCACAATAAGCTCATGGAGCGAACTTACCAATAATATTGATGGATGACGCAGAGGAAACTCTGACCAATAAGAGGACAGTTGTACTCGCATGTGACATGCATGAATACACTTTGGTACGCTTTGAAATGTTGCCTTGTGAAAGCGAACCGAACCAAAAAGAAAATGCAACATTGTAACAAATTAAGTCCCTGTTTCGGAACAAAACCAACAATCTATTGGTGTGAAAACGCCCTTAAGAGAGAAGACCAAACAATCTTGTGTTAAGGCCTGTACACACCGGGACAAATATCACACACGCTTAATCGCCAGCTTTTTTTCGGCACGTCTTGAGTATTCACACCCAAGCGATTTTCACTGGCGATGCGCCGTGTGAATGTGCAAATTCAGTAGATAGCGCTCCCGGTAAACAAGGTGGTGCTGTGGCACTTTATGCTTCTGACACTCGCTTGTCACACAGAAAAAGAAGAGAGACAGTATTTACATGCTTGCCAAAACCATAGACATATGTCTATGGCCAAAACCATTCACACACTTTTTGCTAACTGGCAAGCAGCATTAGCAGCTCATCTTCTTCTTTGTCTACTACTTTTTCGTCGTATCAGTGTGCTCGGAAAGACGGTTTTGTGCTTGAGCGCCACCAAGTCGTGTTTTACTGTCACTTCAGCAGCTCCAGGCACGTGAACAAAAGCGCTGATCTCATTGGTCGGTCAGTTTTTAACATGCCGCGTCAAAAAAAACCGAACCTGAGGCGTTTAAAAAAAAAATTATGCTTTTACGCCTGCCGTTTTGCGCGTCGGTGTCCACATTCACGCCCTTTGTTTAGTCACTAGGCATTAAACAACGGCGATAAATGCGCACGAAAATCATCCCGGTGTGAACAGGCCTTTACTTGTTTTGTTTTTTTTACCACCACAAAATTACCTTCTTTTCACACTGAACGTGTTCTGGATCTGTACTTGTTGTTGTTGTTGTTGTTGTTGCTGCAGCTGCTGCTGGCCTGCCAGATTCAGCAGTGGATTCCCACTCAGAATGTTCTCCATACGTATTCTCTCCTCTTCTGCTTTCTGTTCCCTATCCTTAATCACACACAGACCAAAAACAAACAGTGATGACTCAAGCCAATAAGATATCAAACCTAAGAAAGCTATAAATGCATATTCCCGCTGGTCATTTTCACAAAATAAGCTCTGACAGGGTGACCACAATCATCATAAAGGTTTTTTGTTGTTGTTGCACAAATAACTGGCTGAAATTAGGGCTGGGTATTGACACAAATTATTTAATTAGATTACATGTACATGCAAGGCAGTTTTTATAATCATAAAGCTATAATAACAATTATGTTTCTAGACCAATTTGATTCTAAATATTTGAACGGTGGTTTTCATGACAGACTTATTCAAACATTAATTTTAAAATATAGAATATCTAATATAGCGCATATATTTAGCAAAATGCTCCTCTCTAGAGTTCTAACTATCAAGCTATGGTCAGTGAATGGTTTAAATACAACATTACATGACAATGTTTACAAGCTGTTTATTGACATCTTTTCGCAGTTGAAACAGTGATTTCATGAGACATAATACATTTTGCTCTACTGTATCTTTCAACATACCTTCTGATGTTCATTTATTATTATTTTGTGCTATAACTAGTAGTAAAGATTAAAGAGGAAGAGAGGTTTGTTCAATTGCCACTTGAACTAAGGCCCTACAGTGATCTGTCATGCCACATTAAAGAGACTCACAATGGTTTTGACTAAAAGATTGATTCTTGAGATTTAAGAATCAATATCAGTTCATCAAAATAAGAATCGATTAAAATCGAGAAATGTTTTTCATCATAGGTCTAGCTGAAATTATTTGATATAACAAAACAAGATTGGTGTTAACTGGTCAGTGAGGCTCACCTTCTTCTCCTGCTCCTCAGCTCGCTCCTTCTTAATCTTTTCCAGTTCAGCCAGCAGGGCGGCAGTGTCATCATCACTGTCAGAGCCGGAGTCAGAGTCATCTTCATCCTAAAACACACACATCCTTTAAACTACAGTCAAAATCAATATGTCTAAGGCTACGTTCAGACTGTCAGACCAAATCCAATTTTTGTGCATATCCGATTGAAATCAGATCAGCGATTTTTACAAATCCGTTTCTAGTTACATTCATATGTGGTTTGAAATCCTATTCAAATTTCTGGAAATCCATTTCAGTCTGACTGCTCTGATCAGATTTTGTGTGTCTTTCTCAAGCCATGTAAAATGTCAGACGGTGTTATAGAAAACATGCTGAAAATTGCTGCAGAAATAAGGATGTGTTGTTGCAAAGGCTATAATGGAGACATGCTTTGAAAACCGCTCCTACGTTTCTGCCGCTGCCTCACCAATGCAGATATCCCGGAAAACCAAAGAGTGGCATGTACACACAAACAAATTGGATCTGAACTGTTGCAATACACAATGTAGACAGACAATAATTTCAGATCAGATTACAATTGGATTTGGACTGACAGTATGAGCGTAGCCTAAAGCCCCATTCGGATGGGATTAGTTTTATACAAGGGCAGATGAAGTAATGCAATTTTACCACAGGACGTCTGTAATATTAATGGCCAATTTGCACAGGATAAAAAATCTCAGTAAAACTCGCAGAAGTGGGAGGGGTAACTCGATTTATGGACCACTGTCACCTCCCTGTCGTCATGTGCGTATTAAGTTGCGTCCTGATATCATGTGTTCAAACACATTTACTCTATATAATGACCTATATCCTATATATAGAAGTTAAGTCTGGTTAAATTATTTATTAATTAAATGAATTAAATTCTGATTGAATTTAGTTGTTAATAGGCGCTTACCTAAAGCTAAAAGAAGTTTCATGCCTCTGACAAGTGCTTTCGATCTTTTATTTATCAAAACACTTGAGGTTTGCCATAGACTTGTCCCATCGCCTAGAATGTTTTTCAAGCACCTCCATATTTGAAAAACCAATTATGGAATATTTATATACTTACAGTGGGTCAGTTTGCACGGGATTAGTATTACCTGAAGGAATTTTTTCGGACCTTTGTACAGAAGGTAAAAGTCGCTGTAATCTTTACTGACATGGTCCATAATGATTACTGAGATGGCACATTCAGAAGGGACTAAAATCACTGAGAAGCTCTGGTAATAACTACTTTACCCAACCCTTCCATGTTAAACGAATCGTGTCCGAATAGGGCTTAAAGGGTTAGTTTACCCAAAAATGAAAATTCTGTCATTAATTACTTATCCTCATGTCGTTCGACACCCGTAAGACCTCCGTTCATCTTCGGAACACAAATGAAGATATTTTAGTTGCTAAATAACGACTTATATTGTTATGACCGATTTCAAAACACACCATCATGAAGCTTTGAATCGTTTCAGCGGTTTGGATCGCCAAAGTCACGTGATTTCAGCAGTTTGGTGGTTTGACACGCCAAAGTCGGATCGAATCATGATTCGACTCGCTGATTCATAACCAGGGCCTGAAATTAACACCCAACCATGCGCCAAATGCGGGTGAATTTTGCAATTGGCAGGTAACACTGTCAATATACCAGCCACATTGGCAGGTAGCCAACCAATGATTCATTGGGGAGTTTGAGAGGATGTGACTACGTTCATGCGATCAGAAAGAAGATGAGGCCCTTCTCTGACTACGTTTGGATGTGCGAGTATTAAACTGTTGGTGAGATGGGACGAGATAATAATGCAACGCTGAAGTAGGCTACAGTACAATGACAGTTGCACAGATGTGTGTGCATGTTGGGAGTTGGGAAGCGGTGAGAAAATGTCCGGTTACGCGGTAACTTTACCAGTAATAATAATATTAATTTAGCCCCGTTTAACCGTTCCTGAACGTGACTAAATCATCCAACAACACAGCTGCGTGTGATGTGTTCACATATGAGCTGCGGTAGGGCTATCTGTGGACTTAGATTAGCAGCAGTCAGTAGGCCTATGACTGTCTATGACACGGGACATCAATGAATAAAAATATATATTTTTAAATGTATATTGTAAGAGTTATTATTATTTACATTGATTTCGTTAATAACTTGACAGCACTTAAATGTGTATTCTTACAAGTTAAAGAACAATGTTTGTGGGACAATTGGATTTTTGAAGGGGCAAGTGAAAGAGAATTTTACTAGACAGAGTTAAAACATCAATAACAAAAAACTTGGCAATCACCAAAATGCAAGAATGATTCTGCATTAATTTAGCGTAAGTGGCGACCGATAGTGGATAATATAGCCTATAATGTAGTCTATAATAAACTGACGGTAACAATGTTGCGCTGTTGACGCTTACGCAGCCTCTCGAGGAGAAATCAATGTTACTGAATGATTCAGCGCTTTGAATGAATTGCTTGTCTCAAAGATTTAATGACCTATTCATAAACGACTGCCACATTCTTGAATGAATCATCCGTTTGAACTCATTCATTAAAGCGGTCACCTGCTGCCACCTACTGGTGGTTTACTTTCATGTTTAAACATTATTTCCAACTTTTCTTATTTGTATATTCAAAAATATTTAAAACAATCTCATAACATTTTTTAATGCAGTTGTAATTTTTCAATGTAAATTATTTAATTTGATTGGTAACAGTCCTACAGTGTCTTATTATACTAATTTAATTTATAGATCAAATTTAAGAATATAAACTGAAAGCTGAAGCATAAGATTATGCAAAAAAATTCCCTTTATAAAAGGTAAAAATATCAAAGATATGCCAAAGCTGATTGAACACTGTTGAGAATATTTCTTCTGAATAAATTATATTTACAACACACACACAAAAAAATCCGGACAAGATGAACAGGCTTCAAGGGATAGTTCACCCAAAAATGAAAATTAGCCCATAATTTACTCACCCTCAAGTCATCCTAGGTGTGTATGACATTCTTCTTTCAGACTAATAAAATCGGAGTTAGATTACAAAAGTCCAGGCAAATCCAAGCATTAGAACTGGATTTATAGTTACTGTTTTTGAAGTCCATAAAAAGTGCATCTGCCCATCAAATAACATGATCCACGCGGCTCCGGGGTGTTAATAAAGGCCTTCTGAAGCGAATCGACGCGTTTGTGTAAGAAAAATATCCATATTTAAAACTTTATCAAGTAAACTTTCGGCCCACCATCTTCTGTGGAAAAGTGTTGAAAGTGAAACTCAAGATGTGTATGTGACGTCATGACGAGCGTATCTGGTCGTGTTAGTCTTTCGATCGGCAGGGGACCTTTCAACACCTTTTCCATATATTGAACAGGGAAGGCGGTCGGCCGAGAATTTACTTTATAAAGTTTTAAATATGGGTATTTTTCTTACACAAATGCATTGATTCGCTTCAGAAGGCCTTTATTAACACCCCAGAGCCGCGTGGAGCATGTTATTTGATGGGCAGATGCATTTATTATGGACTTCAAAAACAGAGCAACTATTACTGCTATTATAACGCTTGGATTAGCCTGGACTTTTGTAATATAACTATGATTTTATTTGTCTGAAAGAAGAATGTCATATACACCTAGGATGATTTGAGGGTGAGTAAATTATGGGCTAATTTTCATTTTTGGGTGAACTATCCTTTTGATGTCGAGGAGAAAACAAAAGTGGCTGGTAAAAAGTCACTGTGGCAGGTGGTTAAAAAAGTAAATTTCAGGCCCTGTTCATAACGCTTTGAAGCTTCATGATGCCATGTTTTGAAATCAGTCATCACTATACAAGTCGTTATTTAGGTTTTTTTTTGCGCACAAAAACTACTCTCGTCGCTTCATAAAGTTATTGTAGAAACACTGTAGTGAGACGGACTTTGTAACGACGTCTTTAGTACCTTTTATGGGTCTTGAGAGTGTAAAGTACATTGTGCCAACGGAGGCTTTTCTGAGCCATCGGATTTCAAATAAAATATCTTCATTTGTGTTCCGAAGATAAACGGAGGTTTACGGGTATTCTTTGGGTATTCCGAAGATAAACGGGCGTCGAACGACATGAGGGCAAGTAATTAATGACAGAATTTTCATTTTTGGGTGAACTAACCCTTTAAGTATATATATAAGAATGTCTATCTACATCAGTGAGGGGATCATCAGCATCCAGGTTGGCAGCAGGAATCTGATCCAGACGTGGCCGTTTGGAGGAGGAAGACGACGACGACGATGAAGAAGTTGTGTGTTCTAAAGTAAACAGGAAAGGATCACAGTCAATGAACACATCTTGACCCAACAAAGCCAAAAATAAAAGTCACGTGCACATGCTTCCTCACCTCTTGCTCCTCTATCTCTGCTCTTAACAGCAACTCTCTCCCTCTCCTCCAGCTCACGTCTGAAATCACGAGCTCTCACCTCTTCTGGGGCATCCTGAGTGGGCTGCCTGCAGGGACACAAGCATATCAGGAATTTTTATATTCGGCATGAAACAGAAGTTGCGATGGTCTTTTCTTCCCTATTGTGGCGTATATTTGAGTGAAACAACTTCTCGAACGAGAACAAATGTTTGTCCATCCGCAAACAGCAACTTCACCTGTATTTGATCTTGGTGTGTCCTGGCAGGTCTCTGCTGGAGTATTGTTTGGACAAAGCACTCAGATCACCCTCTCCTTTGCCCCGTCCACCTCGTGCGGGCTCAAATGTTGGCCTTGCCGCTGTGGTCATCTTTGGTTACCTGAAACAAATGCTTTATAACATTAATTTAAGTGATATGATTTCTTCAGTCAAGTCAGACAAGTGTCTGATAAGGTTATGTGTTCGCCATGCTATGAAGATTTCATATAAACGCATGAAATATGCTTTTGAACACAGTTGTAATACTACACAATTGCATTTGGACATAGATAAATGTTTAATAATTACTTATAGGATAACGTAGATGATATGTTTCTGTTACTTTATATCTATTCAATTCACTGGTCAAAATTGAACGATTTAACCCATTTCCAAGACTTGTTACTCGAGTCTATCAAAATTCTAAAAACAAGGAACCTGGGAATATTTTCTTTGTGTAATGAATATGACAGAACACACGTATAACACCATTTTAACGTCTGTAATATTGACTGTTTGTTTCGATTATGTTCTCAATAAAAACATGCTCGCTTTGCGTTACATTACTTTACACTCACCTGCAGCAGGACGATATAATCCCGCGTATACTTATAAACTAGAACACACAAATTAAACGTACTAATCCTGAACAAATAACTAAATGAAGATTTTGTATGATTTTTTTTCCGATTAGCCCCTCTGTTGTTGCGCCACACGGATATCCCGTCAGCCACCGCGATACCCACACAACAGTCACGTGTATGTGCGGGTTACGGTGGACGCAGCGGGACAAACGTTGAGGCGACACTTTTATGATAACACAGAATGGATCGCTGTTTGTCTGGAACAAACAAATGTAATTACATTGGTCATTTGTGTAAGTACATAGAAAATACTGATAACTAAAACCAAAGACCAATGTTTTTATAGTCTTGTTGCGCAATGTTAAGACACTGACACCTAGCTGCGTGGAAGCAACATCGCGCAAAAGTTTCCTGTTAACGGTGCCATTGTGAAATTAAATACGGTGATCAGTCAGTCATGTATTTCTCAAGCGAATAAAAGTAATCTTTCCAAGATAAATCAAATGCGGTTGGTCATGTGATCGCATGATGTCTGCCCCTATGAGGCGACCCGACAGTGAATGGTCAGCATTTGCTTTATCAACAATAAAGTTCTATTAAATACTAGTTCAAAATGCAATATGTTATTTCAGATGCCAATAAAGCTAATTTGAATTGAATTGCTCATGCGTTACCATTTTAATTCCTTATTTTGTGACTACCGTATTTTAAATAACTGGATCATTCTAGCAGGTTTTGCAATGCCACTTAAAAACCGGAATAAATGCGCCTGCCTCTCCCCTAGGCTCTGATACCTGTGGTACTGTGTAATGATAATCCGTGCATTGTAGACATGTCTAATATTTGTTGACTCTTACATTACAACACATTCTAAAATTAATTGATGTGCCTACTAATTAAAACTAAACTGCAAATAAGAGTACACTAATAGTATTCATAAAACTTAGGTTACACTTAATTTTACAGTGTTAGTATTACAATGTAATTATACATTTCAGTACTGAGAAATAATAAACTACTTGTACTTACTATAAGGTTAGGTTTAGTTGCATGTAATTATGCATAATTTAGTTATTACTACAGTAACACTGAACACTGTGGAAAAAGTGTTACCGACTTTTATGCAAAACTATAAATAACCTTGCACACTTCAAATGAATCAAGAAGGAGACACACACAAACTGAGGTTTTTACTAGCTTTAATATTCCTGAAACATCAGTTGCAGAAAAAAAAAGAAAAAGTACAAAAGTGTCCGACAGTAAAAAGATGCGAATGCATGGAAGGACATAAGAGCCTCACTCACTAAAACAGCAGTGTCTCATACAAGCCTGCAAAATTCATCTCTGAAATATCACTATTACAAAGCCAAACAAAACAGAGTGATCAATTAATATACAAAACCACACAGTTGACCAGGCAGTAAGACATGCAATTACACAGTCTTTCCAGAGAGAGAGAGAGAGAGAGAGAGAGAGAGAGAGAGAGAGAGAGAGAGAGAGAGAGAGAGAGAGAGAGAGAGAGAGAGAGAGAGAGCGAGAGAGCGAGAGAGCGAGAGAGCGAGAGAGCGAGAGAGCGAGAGAGAGAGAGAGAGAGAGAGAGAGAGAGAGAGAGAGAGAGAGAGAGAGAGAGAAAGAGAGAGATGAATTCAGCATCTATAAAAACTGTTCAGCATATCAGACAAGTTCAAATCATAACATTTTCATTTATTTGTTGACAGCTCTTTCCGCTTCCGGTCAGTCTGTTTTCAGAAGTTCTGTAATGTTTTGCATACGAGATCTGAGGCTGGGATCAGCCAGGGCTCCTGAAATGGCTCTATACAGTTCTGTCTGTTTTGTACATATATGTGTGATTACTAAAACAGCTGAGAACAGCCAAAGGAAAAAAAAGAAAAAAAAAGTATTATAATAATTTGAGATTTTTGCATATGTGACATCAGAATAATAAAACACAACACACAGAGAACCTGTGAGCAATGGAGGGTCCTCACAGTAATGACACATCAGGGAAAGGGGTCATTATAATGGCGTGAGGTCATTGCTATGGTAACAGCAGAGAGCTACTGCTGCGGTCAAACTTCTTGCCTTTCGAGAGCGCAGCAACCTGTTTCAGCAATTCTCTGTTCTTTGCCTGAGAAAACACAAAACCAGTTAGTGACTTTCAACATTGATAATAGGGATGCAACGAATCCAGGATTCGGAAGAAGGCGATTTAAGTCGAGCTACATGTTCAATTTGCAATGCCAATTTGTCTCATGGTGGCAAGGACCCTAAACAAAAACCGCTGTTAACATTTGCGTATGAAACATCCGAAATAATACGAGTTGTGCATGAAGGAATTTACAGACAGCAACCAAATTGCAGTAACTTCAGGTACACAAAGGAAGGACAGTCAGTGCTAAAATAAAATAAAAAATACACTGCTGTGGACGTTGTTTACTTTATTAATGAGTTTACTCTGTTAATGGACTGAGAATGGGAGTTGGATTCAGTATTCGGTAGAATCTTAACCAGTGGATTCGGTATTCGGCCGAACCCCAAAAATCTGGATTCGGTGCATCCCTAATTGATAATAAATGTTTCTTGAGCATCAAATCAGCATTTCTGAAGGATCATGTGACACTGAAGACTGGAGTAATGATGCTGGTGAGAATTCAGCTTTACTATCTCAAGAATAAATTGCATTTTAAAATATATTAAAATAGAAAAACCGTTATTTAAAACAGTAATACAAATTCTCACAATATTACTGTTTTACTGTATTTTTGATTAAAGTATGCCCAAATATGCCATTTTAAAGTTCTTTTGTTTTCATTTTCTCAAAATATACATTGCACATCATCCCCAAAGTGTTCAATTATTCTCAAATGACTTGATGGATGAATCAGTCTCTCTAAATCCATCCTTTCTGCGAGCCTACTCTGCTCTGATTGTTCAAATGACTCAGTCTGTTGTGTCTAAACGGCCACTAACATAACTGAACTCCAACTCTGTCCGGAGGCTTTGTAAAGCTCAACGATTGTACACACTAAAAACGATGAAGTTGATTTTACACCAATACCAGCATGAGACCGAATCGATGAAACAATGGAAGAACTAGTTATTCAACCCGAACCTAGAGCAGGAAATTTCTCTCAGTTTGTGATGCTACTCAGTTTGGAGGTACATTATGAGATGTTTCAACTGTAATTCCTCACCATCAGCATTAACAAGTGTACGTCCATCATCAAACCTGCTTGTGTGTGTTTGTAATTTATTGCGGTGCACATGCGGGAACTGTCTCAATAACAGCGCATACGTTAACTGAGCACTAACGTGAATGTCTGATGTAACGTGAATGTAAAGTTTGCAAAAAAAAAATCTTGGTCCATCCTTTATCTTCACTCAAAGTAGAAAGACACAGTTTTAGGTACTACAGCCCACATTTGCATGGCAAATCTGTGGGAGAATTGGAATGAGAGCATTTTGTTCATTTAGATTATTTTCCTGACCGAAAACCAAAGCTCAATCGACTTTAAGATTAGAATGTCAAATTAAAATTCAATTAGAAAAGATGGGTGTCTGTGACCAATTTTTTCAAGGGCTTTAAATTTAATACATTTAAATGTATATGCGCAACACAACAGAACACAAGGATTCACACATCACACACCTGCAGTGCTTCTGTAAACAGAAATGAAGTATAAAAGGAATAAAATAAATAGGACTGCGCTAAATATTTCACTTAAATAATTAACAAAATTAAAAATAATTATGCGACAAGTAGGCTAGTATAGGTTGCGCTCGTTTTAGTGTCACTAACGCATTGTAGTTCTTTATATTTATTAAATCCAACTGATCGCGCAGGTGCCTCACGCGCGCACACAACATAGGACTATATATTCTACCGTTGCTAACTTGACATTTCAGCCATTCAAACTAAAATGCAGTCAACCAGACAAAAGACACTGCTCAAATTAAACGGTCTGCTGTAAAATCAGCTCGCCCTGCACCCAACCAAACACATTTTTGCGCATGTGAAGGATGCTGTTTTCCATGTATATTGGCAGACAACTGAAATACAAAGCCTTGTTTACATAAATAATTTGGCAACCAAACGTTACGTGGAACATATTTGGATTTTTGCAGAATAAGAGATGAGCCCAGTTTCACTTCGAAATAAATTAATGTTTATAATGAATGCCACTATAGCCTAACTTGTGTTTTATTTTATAGTTTATTATATAATTTATAGCTACTTATTTTTTTCATTCTTGTTCTGTTCTGAATACCGTTAAATGTAAAGGATTTGTCGTATAGGAAGGGAAAATAGCCTAGGCTATACACGTTTATAATTTTTGTAAATGTTTCATTTTATTTATCGGTATTTCATATACATATGAATTTAATAGAATTGTTTGCAATTACGAGGTAAACGGGTGTTTTTGGCGCAAGATCAGTTTCTCTTTCATGAGATTACTTCATCTTCTTGGCCGGGTTACATTTCTCTATGCCTTATACTCTAGGGGTGAGGCTTCTAAACTGTGAATTTTAAGGGCCGTGATATTCAAATGAAAATTGTTTTGAGCCGCCACATTTATCAACGTACGATGGGATTGGCAGCATACAAACGTTTCATGAAATCACAAGTGAACCCGATCGTAAGATGATTTCTGCGCCCAGATCTGCGCTCATTTCTACGTTAGATTGATACATAAGGCCCAATAACATTATATACATGCACTTTCAGATTTAAAACTTTGCAGGATGTTTTCATTCACTTAGAACCACGTTACACACTACATGAAAGGTATTTTTAAAAAATCCATAATAGGGGCACTTTAATGCAGCTTTGGTGAGCAAAAAAGACTTCTTTCAAAGTGCTCATCCAAAAACTGACAGCCACAATTTCCACGGTTTTAACATTAATTAGTATACACATACTAATTTGAGTGATTTGAGTAATGGAGAGTATATGGTGCAAGTGACCTGTTGTTGCTCCATGGCCTCTTTGTGTGCTTTCTCCATGTTGTTCATCTTCACCCGCATGTTTGACTCCTGATACTGAAAGTCTGCCTTCAGCTCTGTCAGCTGAAACAATATACAAAGTTAGAAAATATTCTTTGCAAAATATTCCAGAACAGAAGTCATTTCTACAGTTTTTAGTTGTGTGCTGATATATAGTCTAGGGCAATGAACCAGATTTGAACTCACTTGAAGGAGTGAATGAAAACGAGTGAGTGAATTCGGACAGCCAGTGTGTGTGCGTGTACATCGGCTGCATACTCGTTATTGAGGTGCATTGTGGGATAGAATGAGTGCACTCAACGTCCACTATGGTTTCGGACACCACTACAAATGGCTGTCCCCTCAAATAGTGCCCTATTTGAGGGTATAGGGGGCGATTTCAGATTCAGCCATAGACTTCTAGTAACAGATCGAACATTCAGCATAATTATCACTTCCGGCAGAAAAAGGACTGTGATGTGGGTGGCTTACGAGACAGCAGAATAGAACTCAGAGAGTCTAATAATGTGTTAATTAACAAGTTTATGGATCCTTCAATCTCATTTCAGAGTTTGTCCCATGTATAAAAAGAGGACTGTTAGAGACCTATGATTCAGTGAGTCATACTGTAGTTTAGAAGAGCTAGAGCTACAACACTGACTCCATGTGATTGTTGTGCCAAAGACAGGAAGTGGCATCACAAGTTACCTTCCTGTCTTTCTCAAGGATGGTCTGGTCTCTCTGCTGAAGCATGCGCTTCAATGACATCACTTCCTCTTTCAGCTGGCTAATCAAGATGAAGTTATCCGTGCCTCCAGAATCCATCGACTGAGTGATAGAACTACTGCAGGGAAAGAAAAAGAAATGTTTGGCATTGAAAGAAAGAATGCGTCAGCCTGTCCATACTGAGAAACTAACAAATAAAGAGACGATTACAGTGAGAATTACCTGTCTCCATTGGATGGCTTTGTCTCTAGTTTGGGTTTTTTCTTTGGCGTTTCCTTCTGAATGCTACATAAGAGGAGCAAATTAAAGTCAATCCATCTCAATACAATTTCACTGCATGGACAAAGACACTGACTATCCCAAAAGTTAAACTACAGTCGAGTAGAACCAGCATGCAGCGTGTGTGCGCGCGCATATAAACGAGACACATCTCACCTCTGCTTCCACAGCCCCTGATCCTGCTCTGGACTTAAAGTACCACTTATTCTGTAACACACAGTAACAGCATTTTCAATAAGCATGTTAGTATTCATGTGATTAGGTGCTCATTAGGGGAGTAACAGTTCTCAGAAAAAAAGTAGTACCCTACTATTCTCCATCTACAGTTCTACCATAAACATGAACAAAATAGTCACTCTAGGAAAACTTTGTTCGATAAGAGTGTCGTATGCTCTAATATGACCAGTCATTCACACCGCCATCACCTGGGTGTTGATAGCGTGAATGCAGGTGAGGCTGAAACAGCAGACATTGCCTTCTGTGTTTCAACAGGCACAGGCAAAGCGTTGTCATGGGTACTGATATTTTAAAAATGTGACAATACCAGCATTACCCACTAGCATTTTGTGCACTGTTGAACGGATTCTTAAACATTAATCATGTATCATTTGCACATGTTTTTAAGCCTTGCCAATTAAAACATTCAAATGCAGGAAGCAAAAGACAATATGTGCTCACTGTGTGAGACGTTTCGTGCGCACACTCATCCGAAGCGCGCACACGGAGAGCCACGTCTAAGACAGCACGTGAATACTAAATGGAGTTCACTTTCAAGTATTATTGCACTTTAATGGACAAATTCACACAAAAATTGTCAACATGCCAGTCTTGGCGAGTATCCAAGAAAACATTGTAGGTTATGGCTTAAGTGAACGTAAACAGTTGAGAAAGACAACGCATGTGTACAGTATCAGTGTACTGGATCCATGCATTATGTCCTAAAGTGACAGCAGCCTAATAGTCCACCTGTCTGTGTTTTTAACATTAATCAAACAACAAAAGACCAAGAAATCACTCACTGCTCTTAACAGAATAACTTATAACTTAAAAAAATAATAATTCATTTTTAAATTATACAGTGAACATGCTAATTATTATATGCAACGTTATTTTACATTTGATTACTTTATTCAATTTATGTAGCTGAAAATTACTTAGACCTAGCAAAAAACACAAAAACCCTGAAAAGCACAGTTTAATTTATAGTAAGGAAAATAAGTATTTGAACACCCCAAGTTCTCCCACTTGGAAATCATGGAGGGGTCTGAAATTGTCATCGTAGGTGCATGTCCACTGTGAGACATATAATCTAAAAGGGCGACTGCACTGTATTAAGGAGAGGATGACCGGGGCCATGTACTGCTAGATTTGGGGGAACAACCTCCTTCCCTCAGTTAGAGCATTGAAGACGGGTCGAGGCTGGGTCTTCCAACATGACAATGACCCGAAGCACACAGCCAGGATAACCAAGGAGTGGCTCTGTAAAAAGCATATCAAGGTTCTGGCGTGGCCTAGCCAGTCTCCAGACCTAAACCCAATAGAGAATCTTTAGAGGGAGCTCAAACTCTGTGTTTCTCAGCGACAGGCCAGAAACCTGACTGATCTAGAGATCATCTGTATGGAGGAGTGGGCCAAAATCCCTCCTGCAGTGTGTGCAAACCTGGTGAAAAACTACAGGAAACATTTGACCTCTGTAATTGCAAACAAAGGCTACTGTACCAAATATTAACATTGATTTCCTCAGGTGTTCAAATACTTATTTGCAGCTGTATCATACAAATAAATAGTTAAAAAATCATATATTGTGATTTCTGGATTTTTTTTTTTTAGATTATGTCTCAGTGGACATGCACCTACGATGACAATTTCAGACCCCTCCCTGATTTTTAAGTGGGAGAACTTGCAAAATAGCAGGGTGTTCAAATACTTATTTTCCTCACTGTATTCGTATCTTTGCTCTATTGTATTAATTTGTGCCATTTCTTGTAGTTTGATTATTTGTTCTCATTTTCTTTATTTATATATTATCCATTTATTCTCATGAATATAGCACATACTGAACTGTACCGAAACCATGATACAAACCGAACCACAAGTCATTTGAACCATTACATCCCTAGTGCTCATACGCTTCGGTTACTTGTATTTGTATTATATCATTCGTGCTTACTTGTGATGTGAACTTCCGTGTCTGTGGTGCTGATGATGATGATGGTGTCTCTGATGTTCCTTCTCACTGAGGGAAGAAGAGTTGGAGTGGGAAGAGCCAAGGCCTTTACGCTGCTCTTTTGTTTTTTGTAGAACACGACGATATGACAGCGTGCAAAGCCAACACAAGAGCTTCCCATCCACCTGCAGAAAGAGAGAATTGACATCAGTGTGCCCAGTGTTATTTTAGTATTATCTATATAATATTTATCATAACTGAAAATATAAAAATTTCATATTTTTGTAGTGCTTTTACAATTTTTATTATTTTAACATTAAATTGACATTAGCATCAGGGTTCCCAGTGTTATATTAGTATTTTATATTAATTAATTATATATATATATTATATATATATATATATATATAAAAAATAGTGATCCTACTTTTATATTATCAGTTTTCATATTTTTTTAGTGCTTTTGCCATTTTTATTATTTATTTTAACATTAAAATTAAGCTTTACATTTTTTTAATTTAAGTTAAGTTTTAGTATTTTAAAGCAATATTTCTATTTTAAGTTTTACAATTAATATTTATATTTTATTTCAGCTTCATTAACAACAACTTTTAATAGTTAACAATAACTATGTGTGCTCTTATTACACGCATACACTGACAACAACATAATCAGTTATCAATTAGGGATGCACCGATACACATTTTTTCACTTCGATCCCGATACCTGAATTTGGATATCGGCCGGTACCGATACTATTCCGATACCAGAGCTGCGTTTGCTTTAATATTATTATTATCATTATTGTTGATTTGATATGATGCTGAAATTAAATCCTCTCAACAGGCAAGTATGATACAGTGGGGCAAAAAAGTATTTAGTCAGCCACCAATTGTGCAAGTCCCACTTAAAAAGATGAGAGAGGCCAGTAATTTTCATCATAGGTACACGTCAACTATGAGAGACAAAATGAGAAAAAAAATCCAGAAGATCACATTGTCTGATTTTTAAAGAATTTATTTGCAAATTATGGTGGAAAATTAGCCTGACAAGCCAGACCCACATCAAGATGTTTGGTCTGGAAACTCACCATTGACAGGGCTCAATCCGAGGGGCGGGATAAACGGTTGTCTGTCAAATTCCCTCTGCACACAATTGGATAGCGCCACAACCAACCAAAGCGGAGCTAATGTTAGATGATGGATTAAACTCTGAATACAACTTCCTTTCTTACGAATGACTTCAGTGCCGTTCTTTCCTCAAAGAAAAGCTTAACTCCATGTCTTCCAGAGTAGCGGCCAAAACCGATTTGAAAGAAAACTTTTGTTTACCTGTAGCACCAAGAACCTCCGCTCCGTCATTATGTTAAGCCCGCCCACTGACTCTATACACGATGTGATCGGCCTGACCAGAGTTTGGTTTTTCCAGCTATCAGGTCTACCGAGAGTTGCTAGACTACACTCGCGGCAAAATAAATGTTCTGCCGCTAGGGTGCGTCTAGATTTCTAGGCTAGCGGAAAATAAGTATTTGATCAATAACAAAAGTTCATCTTAATACTTTGTTATATAGTCTTTGATGGCAATGACAGAGGTCAAACATTTTCTGTAAGTCTCCACACGGTTTTTACACACGGTTGCTGGTAGTTTGGCCCATTCATCCATGCAGATCTCCTCTAGAGCATTGATGTTATAGGGCTGTCGGTGGGCAACACGGATTTTCAACTCCAACCAAAGATTTTCTATGGGGTTGAGATCTGGAGACTGGCTAGGCCACTCCAGGACCTTGAAATGCTTCTTACGAAGCCACTCCTTTGTTGCTCGGGCGGTGTGTTTGGGATCATAGTCATGCTGGAAGACCCAGCCACGTTTCATCTTCAATGCCCTTGCTGATTGAGGTTTTTTCTCAAAATCTCATGATACATGGCCCCATTCATTTTTTCCTTTAAATACGTTTCCATCCCCATGATTCACAGTAGGTATGGTGTTCTTTGGATGCAACTCAGCATTCTTTCGCCTCCAAACACGACAAGTTGTATAATTATTATGATTTTAATGATTCTTTCCGTTTATGATTTTGCTTAAATCAAGAGGACCAATGATTGTTTCTTCCTTTATATTTTCTAAAGTTTGTATTTGGTCTCTGAGTGGTGACTGAGGGTCTGTCCTGGTGGTGTGTGATGTTTCGCAAAAACACTTGATTTCAGAACATGTTGTCGTGTGTTTGGATTTGAGGCATCACACACCTCTAACTCGACAGGAATGCAGTAACAGGGACTGCTCATTTAGCCCGGCTTTTAGAGATATTAAATATGGATTTGTCTTTAATTTTATATTTCCTCTTACTGAAACCCAAAAGAATCCAGATGAATATGGTCTGTACTATTGTTTGTCTCTCTCACTGAGAGAAAAGCACATGTTATCAGTATTTTGGAAAACTCTCTCTGGTTTGGACCAGAGCTTAACCAACTCCAACCTTGGAGAGACCAAGGTTTATCTGTGCATGTGCGCAGTATTCAGTGTTACAGATCAGTATTGGATGTGGACTACTTATTGGATTGTTCTGGGCAAGCTGGCGCCTGCCAGCATCAACAAGTGATATATGGACACGTGAATCTGATTAACCCCTTAAGCCCTGAAGGTATTTTTAGAGTTTTTTTGTCTGAGTGATATATACAACTTTAAAGACTCATAACTCCAAAACTATAATAAGGAGAGTCAAATGGTAGGTATCATTTGTTAGCAAACATTTTATATTTTTAGAAAATATAAATTATTATATTTAGACAATATATTGCTGAGAAACTGCTGATAAAAGGCAATTTTTTTAAATATATTTGTAATAATTTTACAAATATTTCTTATTTAACGTTCAATAACTCAGGAAGGAAATAGGGCAGCAGAAAAAAAAAATCATTTTTGGTTATGTTCCCCTATATTTAGTCTGCATCTGGATCAAATTTGTGGTGACTGCATAAAGATAATGTGTCATGAAGTTACAAGCATAAACGCGACTTTAGCACAACGATAGCATATTTAGCCTATTTGCACCTGTGAGGTTATAATTCCATGAGTCCACTAACTTTGGATGAGAGTGACGTATTATGGTGTTATTGGTCTCTTTTTAATCATGTGAATCTGTTGTAAATAAGGGTGTACCATTTTTTTTTACAATAGGAGCTTGTTTCACGAAGTTATCAGCAAAAACGCCATGTCTAAGCAACTGTTATTTTTGTACTCCGCTCGTGCGTCTGTGCTGTTTTTTTGTGTCATACTTCAAAGAGGAAAATCTATAGATCTAAAAGACAGATTATGGTGACTTTGGGCTCTTTTTAATCGTAAGAATCTGCTGTAAATAATGATGTGCCATTTTCCACGTTTCATGAAGTTACAAGTGAAAAACGCCACGTGAATGCTGCATCAGAATATTATTTACATATGGGTCTTGCAGGACTTAACTTACAAAAACTCGCTGAAAGTTTAGTCAAAGCCCAAAACAATTAGGCTTGTTGTATTCTGCTCAGTGAGACCTTTCAAATGACATGACTATCTGAGCTGCATGATGCGATTGACACATTGCAGAACATAACAACCCCCCCTTATTTTTGATACCTATTTTATGTTATTACATTCAGTGGCTGCTAAGTAGTCCCCCCGCGAATATTAAGGAGTTAACTGACAATGTGTGTTAATTTACCAAGACTGTCCATTTTCTCTGAGCCAATATAATCCACATGGCAGTAATGATGAGGTTAGACCAAGCGGCAGTTTCTCTTGAAGCCAATATGGAAGTGACATATACTGCAATTCATCGACTGGCCGCTAGGGACAGGCTCCAGAAGGGAGCAGAATCTCATTGAGCCCCATGTTAAAATGGCCAACTTTACAACAGATTAAAACATGTTTACAGCCTGGTACAAATTGTGGTTTTGGTCTATACGGCTAATTTTGCCCTTCATGACAACTGTGAGGGGGGTGAATTTTTTTATAACTCATTCATTTACATTATATAAAGCCTTAAAGTTCTGCATAATTAAGGGAGTGGCCACTTCGAGTGACAGGTGGATAGCCATTTTGCTGCTGTCTGTTAGACTTCAGCTCCGCCCACACCCCTGCCTTTTTGCCCATTTTCTGTTATCAAGGAGTGACGCGCGATGCAACGGCCATCTCGTCCATACTATGCGCTTCAGAACGGCTCATCAGAATCCTATGGGTGACGTCACGGACACTACGTCCATTTTTTTTACAGTCTATGGGTTAGACCTTGAAAACAGTATAACTGTTCAGAAATTGTATGTACGAGAGGCGGAGACGGGTAGGCTGGTAGAGGGAGCGCGGCCTACAAACTCCTTGTGAGACTTGAAGCAAACT